>JAIGNY010000279.1:2340000-2510000 GCA_020152595.1 Chiridota heheva | reverse complement strand
GATTAGTCAAATTCTGGGAAGCGATGACAATTTTCTTACAACATTTCCAGTGGGCCTCAGGTAAGATCAAATTTGTATATATATATATATATATATATATATATATATATATATATATATTTTATATATATACACATCCATCTATTTATCTATATATCTATATATCTATCTATCTATATATCTATATCATCGCTTCCACCCAAAACCTCTGTACAGACAACATATTTTGTCCAGTCTATAGGTCTTTGCCCCCGTGTCACAAAAGCTCCCCTTCCTGGTATCAACTACTAGTATACATTTAGGATATACATTGTGGTTAAGATGTTAACTGGAAGGGTAGGGGGAGGGGGGGGAGAGTTGATCCACCCTAAATCACTGTGACTGATATCTAATGCATATATTCTATTGAAATGATATGCTATGCATAATGGTACAGCTCTGACAAAGATGTTAATTTTCTTCCCCAGGTTGTGGCAGGTCACTACGTCAGTCGTGTGCTCAGTCATAGCTCTGATGGTGAGTACCAGGCTAGTAGCCAGCATGGGGTGGGGCATTACTTGTAAAATCTGTGCCCCCTCCCCCCCCCTTCCCCACCTCCCTCCCCTGCCTGTGTATACAATAAGGGGATAGTGGATACTCTGGACATGGAGTGCCGTATTTTTAAAGGATTAGTTCAGGGGTCAAACAAGTCCATCTTAAAGGATTAGTTCAGTGGTCAAGCAGGTCCATCTTAAAGGATTAGTTCAGGGGTCAAGCAAGTCTATCATATATGAAAGAGAACTTCAAAGGATGCAAAATGGAATGGTGGAGAAAGTATTTAAAAATCTTATTCCGTTAAGGAGATATTCAAGTTTAAAGTTTGGTATCATTTGTGTAGAAATGGCTGAAATTAGATAAGTTGTGATGTCATAACCTCAGATTCTTCAAAGTCTTTATGTATTCTATCATTCTTTGCCTGTGATTTTGTGGCTTAAAAACCATGGGACATGTCTAGAAAGTAGTACTTTTTAATTGAAACTGAATCTAGGATGGGTATTTATAATATACCACCTGAAGAAAGTTTGAGGAAAAATATTTTAAATAGTGAAAAAATTAAATAAACTTTCTTTAAAATACATTAGTTATTATTAAGAATGTGAGAATGAAGACACCAACTTTCCATAGTAGACTTACAACACCAGTCATTTCTACACAGATAAGACAGAACGTTAAACTTAAATATCTCCTTAACGGAAAAAGATTTTGTTTTCCCTTTTGAAAAATTGTTTGAAGCTGTGGGCCTGTCAAGCATGTTGCTTACTTTCAGGCATTAAGTCTCAGGGCAGGGTCTCTGGTGGGGAGTCTATGGGAAAAGTCACAGCAAGCCCTGCATTTTACAGTGTTTTGGTGACAGAAGCAGTGAAAAATTATAAAGCCCATGCACATGTAAGCAGAAGTGCTCCTCTCAACGCTGAAAACAAATTTAGGAAGTTCAGATAAAATCAGTGTGGATATATTCAAGCAAAATCTGTGGATGAAACACCCGAAAGTTTGAAAATAAATGAGAAAAATCACAAGTTTGTCCGCATGATTTGCTGTGGTTTGCCAATTTTCATACCAGACTTGTATAAAAATCAGGAAAAAACTCCACAAAAAATCTTTATTTTGCCCTTAAGAATATGTTTGACCTGTATTTCTAAAAAGTTGTTATATTTTGAAATCAAGCATCTGGGTTATGCTCATCCCCTCACCAAGGCCCCCGACACTGGTTTGAGATCAGATTGAGGGAGCCAGGACCACTGTTGACAATTGCGTATTTGAAACTTAATGGGCACGAATCCCACCACAACTTTATCCCCCGGTGTCAGTGGCTGTGGTCAGCATTTTCCCTCATACCAGCACCACTGTTCTCCAAAATACATTAATTGTTCTGCTCCTTAAAATTTCAAACAGTTAGAAACAGAACTGATATATAAGCAGGTCGGGTCAGACTTTCACCCGTTATTTTCTTCATTCTGAAAACCACAAGCAATTAGGATCAAATTTTCCTTATCAATGGCTCCATTGTACTAGTTCTCCATCGGGTCCTGGGTTGTTGTGGAACGACGACGATGAGTGAACACACAATTACAATGACGGGGTCATCGCCTGCGTATTCGGTTATGATAGTAACAATGCTATCACGAAACGCTTAATACGACTCGGACGAGGACACAGGTACGACGTACGGACAGACATAACATCGACAACCAAGTCAATGTCCACGGCCTTTGATAACCAGTTGTGGTACACTGGCGTGTCTACCCACCCCAGGATTAAACCCAGGGCCTCGTGGTCTGTAGACAGGTATGATAACCGCTACACCACAGTAGGTAGATAAATTAGGATAAGTGATCTCATTATTTGCTACAGTAAGTTTGTGGCTCTGATTTGCTGGATTAATTTTTGAAGGAGAAGGACAAGTCATGACATCATTGTAATAAATTACACACAAACGCAAACGAAACCGGTTGTTTAACATATATGATTACTAACATATATGATTAAATATGAAATGTGTCCACCCAAAAATCAGGCTTGCGCATTCTCAACTCATCTCGGTCTCAATGCTAAAGAGCATGTAATGCCATTCCTTATCATTTAAAGGAAAATGATGACGTGTGGGGTATGACAACATGTGGAGTATGACGACGTGTGAAGTATGACGTGTGGAGTATGATGACGTGTGGAGTATGACAACGTGTGGAGCATGACGACGTGTGGAGTATGACGACGTGTGGAGTATGACGACGTGTGGAGTATGACGACGTGTGGAGTATGACGACGTGTGGAGTATGACGACGTGTGGAGTATGACGACGTGTGGAGTATGACGATGGTGGAGTATGACGACGTGTGGAGTATGACGACGTGTGGAGTATGACGATGGTGGAGTATGACGACGTGTGGAGTATGACGACGTGTGGAGTATTACGACGTGGAGTATGACAACGTGTAGAGTATGACGACGTGTGGAGTATGACGACGTGTGGAGTATGACGACGTGTGGAGTATGACGACGTGTGGAGTATGACGACGTGTGGAGTATTACGACGTGGAGTATGACAACGTGTAGAGTATGACAATGTGTAGAGTATGACGACGTGTGGAGTATGAGTACATCTCGAGTGGTTTGCCCAGGATAATGCAAATGCTTCAAATATTGAGAGGAAAATGACTTTTGTTTGCTAAGCACTTAAAGGCGGTACTTGAGTTTAGATTCAAGGGTGTTTTTTTTTTCCTTTGCCGCAAAAAGGCCGAGAAGTATCATTTTGAAAACTTTGTTGTTATAAGGTTCAGCTACATTTTTAAAAAGAATGTTTATCCTGTGGCATCATTTCAAGGAATAGCAATTTGAATGTGCGTGTCAAAAAGAAAGAAATAACAAGTTTAAAAGTAACAGTGATCTTGAAAATGGAATTAATATTTTCAGGAAATATATAATGGCTGCAGTTGTTCAAGAAGTATGATGTAACGTGGGTTTTTCATGTTTTTAAAGGTTTTCCAAGTTTATTTGTGCAATACTTTACTTGCATTCACTCCTACAAGAAGCAGTTTAAATTAGAAAATAGAAAATAAAAACAATGAAAAGTGTTTTCTGTAGGTTCAGGTCCGATTTTTTGAACACAACTTTCAGTAGACATCCCAGCTGAGGTATCACAGGAAAAGATACATTAGCTGTTCTCTTTGGTTAGTCCTTCAATTCAGATTCCTCCCCTTCCCCCTTCCCTCCATGTCAAATGTGGTATACATACAGCCCATGGTCTGTAGATGTGCCCTATTGTTTTTGATGGTGATGTCATGCATATTAATTAGTAGGCGGGGTTTGATGTAAAAATCTTGAAATGCCTATATCTTAACATGTTTTGTTTTATATTTCATACAGTTATGGTAAAAAAAAAAGTGTTATGTGTTCTCACTTGATTGGTTATGCTAGCCGTGATCAGACCCAGTGGCAGCAATTTCTTCAACATTGTGGGGGGGGAGGGGGGTTGAACCCAGACAAAGGTGTAGTCAGCCAAATAGGCTTTATATCAGGCTTCATTTTGGGGGGGATCATAATAATATTCGTCCCCCCCCCGGCCGGGACCGGTTTCAATGATCAGACCAACTGTAGGCAATATGAATGAACGAACTGGAAGTAAAAAGGTAAGTAATTGAAAAATTCACAAAATGTTCGATACGGAATAGGCTAACTGTTGACGTGATATAAACAAGGTATTACAGGATGTTGTGTAACTAAAACTGTTGACGTGATATAAACAAGGTATTACAGGGTGTTGTGTAACTAACGTGATCTCAGGACACTCATATGCGTACCCTCACCTACAGTCAAGATCAAAGTGACTGATCAGATGCAGTGGGCTTTCTCACAGTAAAATATTGCAGGTTCTGATGCTTGCAGTGGGTCTGATCGCTTGCAGTGGGTCTGATTGCGAGCAGTGGGTCTGATCGCGAGTAGTGGGTCTGATCGCTTGCAGTGGGTCTGATCGCGAGCAGTGGGTCTGATCGCGTGTAGTGGGTCTGATCGCGAGCAGTGGGTCTGATTGCGAGTAGTGGGTCTGATCGCGAGCAGTGGGTCTGATCGCGAGCAGTGGGTCTGATCGCGAGCAGTGGGTCTGATCGCGAGCAGTGGGTCTGATCGCGAGCAGTGGGTCTGATCGCGGGCAGTGGGTCTGATCGCGGGCAGTGGGTCTGATCGCGAGCAGTGGGTCTGATCGAGGGCAGTGGGTCTGATCGCGAGCAGTGGGTCTGATCGCGTGTAGTGGGTCTGATCCCGAGCAGTGGGTCTGATTGCGAGTAGTGGGTCTGATCGCGAGCAGTGGGTCTGATCGCGAGCAGTGGGTCTGATCGCGAGCAGTGGGTCTGATCGCGAGCAGTGGGTCTGATCGCGAGCAGTGGGTCTGATCGCGGGCAGTGGGTCTGATCGCGGGCAGTGGGTCTGATCGCGGGCAGTGGGTCTGATCGCGGGCAGTGGGTCTGATCGCGGGCAGTGGGTCTGATCGAGGGCAGTGGGTCTGATCGCGAGCAGTGGGTCTGATCGCGTGCAGTGGGTCCGATCCCGAGCAGTGGGTCCGATCGCGAGCAGTGGGTCCGATCGCGAGCAGTGGGTCCGATCGCGAGCAGTGGGTCCGATCGCGAGCAGTGGGTCCGATCGCGAGCAGTGGGTCCGATCGCGAGCAGTGGGTCCGATACCGAGCAGTGGGTCCGATCGCGAGCAGTGGGTCCGATCGAGGGCAGTGGGTCCGATCGCGAGCAGTGGGTCCGATCGCGAGCAGTGGGTCCGATCGCGAGCAGTGGGTCTGATCGCGAGCAGTGGGTCGATCGCGAGCAGTGGGTCCGATCGCGAGCAGTGGGTCCGATCGCGAGCAGTGGGTCCGATGCGAGCAGTGGGTCCGATACCGCAGCAGTGGGTCCGATCGCGAGCAGTGGGTCCGATCGCGAGCAGTGGGTCCGATACCGTGCAGTGGGTCTGATCGCGAGCAGTGGGTCCGATCGAGCAGTGGGTCCGATCGCGAGCAGTGGGTCCGATCGCGAGCAGTGGGTCCGATCGCGAGCAGTGGGTCCGATCGCGAGCAGTGGGTCCGATCGAGAGCAGTGGGTCCGATCGCGAGCAGTGGGTCTGATCGCGAGCAGTGGGTCTGATCGCGAGCAGTGGGTCTGATTGCGAACTCGTACTCAATTGAGAATACTCTCTAAGTACTCTTTACCTTTTCATTAATTAACAGGTTGTGTTTTGTTTTGAGGGGGTTAGGCCCTTTAAAAACAAATCTTGCTCTGCTCCCTAACGTCGTCCAAGACTGACAATATTTAGTTCAAAATGGAGGATTTTTGGTGCTAAGTGGAAGAGTTTGATCCAAAATTAACGAAAATTTAGGCGATATGATTCATTTGATATTTCACTTAATCATATTTATGGCTTTGACAACACTTTTTGGGGGGTCTATGAAATTGTTTAGGGTGGAACTAAGCCCTCACTAGCCCCCTGTAGATTTGTCACTGTTCATCAATAACCAACATTGTCATTTTTTTTCCTTCTCAGGCAATCTTCTTTCCAGCGACTCTATTTGATGTTCTGTTAAATGTACGCTCTGGCAGAGATGCTGTCCTCCCAATCCGATTATTTGGTGCTGCAGTAACATGTATGTATAGCAGGTTTGATCATGCAGGGATGTAGCCAGCCTTTTGGATTGGGGGAGGAGGGGTGGGTCTCAGAATGAAAATATTGTTGGTGGAGTGCATTTCTTCCAAAATTGTGTCAAAATAATAATCTTTAAACTGTTTTGGGGTTTAATTTACTGAAAAGCAAACAAATTCCAGAGCTTTTAAATGTTCTGGATCTTTAAAATAAATTATTATTGGGCGGGGGGCAGGAGGAGGGGGGGCAAATAACCTGGTAGACCCCCTGGCTACACCCATGACATGATTAATTTCTTTAGTTATAGTTTGTAATTGCAACTTTATTTCAAACTCTATGAAGCTCCATAAATTTCAATTAACTATAACTCAAGATTTGAACTAAATATGCCATTTCATTATTTAAGGAGAATTTTACATGCCGAAAAGTTTCTCTTTAAGCCTACACGCACCTGACACCTGATTTAATCCTAAAAACTCAGTTATGGCAGTCATCAACCCGACTTCCTCCTGTTCAGTGTATTGTGTTCCCACTCCAAACAATGATTGTTTATTTGCCATTCCCATGCACACCACAGTCAAGTATCCCAAGGTTATTTTTGTATATAAGAATACAGAAAGCCAGTGCTGAGTAATTAGGGCACTTTTGCAATTGAAGTCACTCATCCATGTTAAGCGTCTTAGTGCAAGATATTTGTTTGCAAACTGGTGATAAAAATAGTTGTGTATTATATGCCGGAGGTGAATTAATTGTGAATGATTGACGGACCATTTCTCTAAGGAAAGATATTGCTTCATGTATGCTTTATTCAATGGTAAACAAAACATACATTTTGGTATGCATTTTTTTCCCCCCATGAGAGGTGACCGACCCTCTCTACATCTCTGACTCTTGACAAATCAGTTACTTGACATGACTCAAGTAATTCCAATTCCCTGAAATTGATAGTTTCTGTCTTTTTATTACCTGCTAGGTTTATCTGTCCTTTTTGGAGTTCAGCCAGGTCTTTGAGTCGAGCCGTTATACAGTGGACTCTACTTGCACAAACATTCTACCTGGCCCTAATGTCAGTCGGTAAGTTTAATTACCATTGTATAGGGGACAACCCCTTTAGGTTTAAGACCCATTGGTAAACATCAAGACTCTTCGTTCAATTTTATGACTATCAGTAAATTTTGGAGGAATTTGAGATGTGAGCATGACTTATTGGGACATTTTTTGAAAAGTGTGAAACTACCTTAGTGTCTGGTTGTATGGTTAGACTGCTATTTAGCTGGTCAAAATGTGCCATGAGCACCCAAGTGGCTCACGTCATTCCCCCTCCCCACCCACGTGGCTAACCTATTCCCCACACACACACTTTGCAATACTAACTGAGGACATAGACAACAACTATCCTTCTGAGGACATTGAGAATCTTTTACTCAAGAATCTTCACGTTTAATTTTCATCAAAATATTGTCCTTGTTGCTACAAATTATGTTTCCTCGATAGATAATGAAAAACAACATTTTCACACACTCACACCCCAACCTTTTTGTACTAAGGTGAGGACAACTTTAGATGAGTCTGGGAGGTGCTTTCTTTAAGTGTTAATTCGGTTGCATGTGGTTTCTTCTGAGGACCTAAATTTTGTATATCCGTCCTCTTTGTGTTTGCCCTCAAAGAACAGGAGTATTGTCAAGTTTCTTTCCTTGGAAATGCGCACACATACCCATACACACGTACACGCACCCACACACACACCCAAAGTTACATATCTTTTCACTGGCTTCATTTTGCTTTCTGATTTGCTTCAAGATTCTGCCTAATACATTGATCAATTTGAGCATGTGAGGCTTCAGCTATTTAGCTAATTTCACCTATTTTCTGCATAATTGACAATATTTAGCTACTTTGATGAGAAAATTGATCAATTTCAGTTACGTTTATAAAACATCACTCAATTAAACAAAACAAGAGAAGTGACACTTATATAAATAGACAGGCTTATAATTAAGATGCAGGAACACACTTTTTTTTAAAGATTTTTGTTAAGATTCTGCAAAAACGTTTTGAGCGACAAGAGAAACTAGAAAACTTAGCGACATTTGGTACATCATAGTTTATATCTTAACGCTATTGACCGACTTCACCTACATACTCCTTGTCATAAAAAGGAAATTGTTCAAAGTAAAGAAGCCTCATGTGCAAACAAGCGAAACCTTGATTTCTCGGCCACAGAATTTTACAGATCTTATTCTTTTCGTACGTAACGCCTTGCTTTTCATGCTTCCTAAAAACGAAGAAGGTGTGTATGCTAATAATATTCAAGTAGTGTTGAGCTTTTTACATTCTTTGGCATTTACCCTTCCTCCCAACAGCTAATGATAATAGTTATGATTAATATTATTATAATTATATTTATAATAATGATTATAATAATAATTATAATAAATATGATAATAATTATAATAATAATGATAATAATAATTATAATTATAATAATAATTGTAATAATATTAATATGATAATCATAATAATAATCATGATAGTAATAATAATATTTATGATAATAGTAATAATGGTAATAATAATAATTATCATAATGATAATAGTAGTAATAATCATAATAGTAATAATTATAATCATAATCACAATAGTAATAATGATAATAATATTGATAGTAATAATGATATTGATAATAGTAATAATAATAATGATAATAGTAATAATAATAATCATAATTATAATAGTAATAATAGTATTAATAATAATAACAATAGTAATAATAATCATAATCATAATAGTAATGATAATATTAATAATAATATTAATAATAATGATAATAACAATAATAACAACAACACTAATAAGAAGAAGAACAATAATAACAATAATAAGAATAACAATAATAACAATAATAATATAACAAATATACCAAACAAAAAGTTGTGTACCCTTTATACATTTTCCCTGGTTTCATTCTCCTTTCCAAGGTGCCTCAAGATCTTGACAAAGTCATGGCAGTAAAGCAAAGGACATTTATATAAATAGACAGGTTTATGATCAAGATGCGGGAGCATGCTTCTTTTGAAAATCACTCTCTTCTAAAGATTATCAAAATCACTCTCTTTTAAGATTATAAAAATCGATTGAAGAGCATAGAAATGAAAAGACTTAACGAAATCCATAACAGCTTTTGACCGCCTTTGTCAATATACTCCTTGTGAACAAAACGGAAATCGCTCAGCATAAAAAAGCCTCAAGTGCAAGGAAATGAAACCTTGATTTCTAGGCCATGGAGTTCATCCGATCTTATTTCTTTCCAAAGTAGCAAATTGTTATTCACTGTTCCCAGAATCGAAGAGGATATGTACGCTGCCAGCTATGTTCCTGTATAGTGTTGAGCTTGTCACATGCTAGCATTTACTAACAAGTTTATTTTGTAAAAGGTGATTCCTATATATGTCGTTGGAAAAGTTGAGTGATGTGTGATGTGAAGTTTGAGGGAGTTCCATTGGTTTGATACTTTTCGCCTGGTCAATCATGCAAATTGGTGGAGGCCTTCCAAAGGTAGTTGAAACAGTTGGTTCGTAAGGAGAGGATAAATGAGAATTCAGTGAGAAGGCGAGAACAAAATTGTTGATTTTAAGAAATGACTGTGATTACGGCATCAATATAATCTATCTATACCAGCTTCAGAATATGATATTTGAGATTGATGAATATCTAAAACACAGAGTAATTTTTTGATAATATTGTTGAAATGCATTGTGGGACACCTAAACCAGCCATACCTAAATAAATTTGTAGCATCTTTCAAAAGTCCTAATAATTGGAACAGGATTCCACAGCAGTTTCTTCACTTTGTGTCCTTAAATATTTTATAAGATGACCAAGACAGTTATCCTGTGGAAGGTTGTCTCTTGTTTCTGTTGTATCCTATGGGCATGGAGCAGGAATATTTCCTTCACCCAGGTATGTGGTTCCTCCCCCCCCCCTCCCTTCCCACCTCCTTCCACTAGGGGAAAATGAGAGAACAAAAATAATATGTATAAAAGAAAGGTGGACCTCATAAACGTCTAAATAGTGGTGCTATTTATCAAAATATACATAACACCACCCCACCCCACTATTGCAATTATATCCTCATATCAGGGCTACCAGTAAACCTTTAAAAACCTTTAAATCCTTTAACCCTTACTCTACCAGGGCTTTAAAAATAGCGACCCCAATTTTCGTAACTTTTTTTTCATATGCATTTTTGACAACTTTCCTTTCATTTTCTTTCGTTACAAGTTTGATTGGAATAGATGTTAAGATATTTATCTTTTGAGTAATTAAAACCAATTTAGGAAATATTGGACAAAATTATGCAAATTAAAGCAATTTTTGGCTAAATTTGGTCAACAAATGGTCAATCTTTGCAGAAGTATAACTTCTTGTCAGTATTGAAAACAGAGATTTGTGTAGATTGTTTTTGAAATTTCCTTTCCAATGATACTAATCTATAATTTTTAGAAAAAAAGAAAAGATAAAAACACATCAAAAATGATAAAAGTCAAACGTCCCCTGAAAGCTGCAGCAGAAAAAAAACTACGCAGTGATCACGGCGAGACTCGAACTCGGAGCGCCCGCACGCTAGTAGCGTACATTTCCTCTGCACCACGTGGTCGTTCAAATTAAAGAGGTGTAATTTTGTTCTTATAGGATGGGTTCTAAATAGAGGGGGGTATGCCTTTATTTATATATCAAATGAAAGGAAATTTTAAGCGCTTTCGAACGGCGGTTCAACAAAGCTTGCGTGATGTAAGGTTTGGGTTACACGATTTTTTGGAAAAATTGGGTCAAAAATGGCAGAAATTCATGAAATTTTGAAGAAATTTCTCCAGAACAAGAGATTGGACGTAGGGAATATAAAAATTATACCAGAAACCAATACTATCATGTCTTAGGACTTGCGTGTTTTATTTTGAAGCAAAAATGTGATCTTCAAATTATCGTAAGATGTAAAAGAGAAAAATAAAAAAAATGAATTTTTTTTAGCAATTATTGAGTTTTACCCTTTTTCGATGTATTTTTTCTAAAAATTATGTAATATGACCTTTATAAAAAAGTTTCATTTTGTGAAAGAAATATCCGAGTACTTTAAAATGATACCAAGATTACTCTTATAGGACTGGTAAAGTCCCGATTTTATTTTTTGAAAAAGGTGGTTTGAAAACGGCGATACTATCGCCGCGTGGTAGAGTAAGGGTTAAAAACCTTTATTGACAAATGGAACCTTTATTCCTTTTAAAATAACCTTTAAAACCTTTATTTTCAAAGTTAAGTAAGGTAAATGATTCGAGTGCCAAGGTTTTAGCTTCATTGGTAAGTATACACATCCATTTAATAGCATATCTGTTCTCAACACACATTTAAAAAGTAGCAGGACCAAGGTAAAATTTCCAACTTCACGTAAGTAATGGACTTTTGGCGCCGCCAACTGCATTTTGCCCCAGAATATGCTCATTGTATGAAAATTTATTCCATGAGTTAACCTTTATAAACCTTTTTATTTAAATCCAAAACCTTTAAAAACCTTTATTTCAACTTTTCCAACCTTTAAAAAAACCTTTATTTTAAAAAAGAGTCACTTGGAGGCCTGTCATACCCTCATATTATGTGTCATAGTTCATGTAAGAGGTCAAGTGGTGCCTCCCCCATGACAAGATATCCAGGATCTGCCACTCAGTGTAGAGAGGAGTTAATCATATTAGGTACACAGATAGCCCATGGCCTGTAGTTGAAGAGCAGAGGTGGTAAACTACAGTTAGTTTTAGTACAGGACTGACCGCTTTTATCAGTGGTGTAACACCCTGGGTGCCCTTGCTGGTTAGAGCGGTGGGCCCTTGACCTCTAGGGGCCCCAACTAAAAACTCCCTCCAACATTTTTTAAGTTAGCCAACAGATGAATGTGTTTTGGAGACGTTTCCTGTGGTGTAAACTTATGGGTGACAAGTGTCTCAGAAACCTACTCAAATCTGCTAAAACGTTCCAACACCTTGTCCCCAGCTTACCAGCACCTGGCCCCCTGCGTACATTAATTTCCGGCCGTTAATCTATGCAAAGCGCCCTGAGCATTATGGCAGATACCAGGCGCTTTACAAGAACACTGATTGATTGATTGATTGAATGAATGATTGATTGATAGAATGATTGATTGAATGATTGATTAATTGAATGATTGATTGATTGATTGAATGATTGATTGAATGAATGATTGAATGAATGAATGATTGATTGATTAAATGATTGATTAAATGATTGATTGATTAAATGATTGATTGATTAAATGATTGATTGATTAAATGAATGATTGATTGATTGATTGAATGATTGATTGAACGATTGATTGATTGATTGAATGATTAAATGAATGATTAAATGAATGAACGATTGATTGAACGATTGATTGAACGATTGATTAATTGATTGAATGATTAATTGATTGAATGATTGATTGATTGATTGATTGAACGATTGATTGAACGATTGATTGATTGAATGATTGATTGAATGATTGATTGATTGAATGAATGATTGATTGATTAAATGATTGATTGATTGATTAAATGATTGATTGATTAAAATGATTGATTGATTAATTGATTGATTGAATGATTGATTGATTGATTGATTGAACGATTGATTGATTGAATGATTGATTGAATGATTAATTGAATGATTAAATGAATGAATGATTGATTGAACGATTGATTGAATGATTGATTGAATGATTAATTGAATGAATGATTGAATGAATGATTGATTGATTGATTGATTGAACAATTGAATTGATTGAACATAATTAATTAATTGATTGAATTGATTGATTAATTAATTGATGATTAATTAATTAATTGATTAATTAATTGATTGATTAATTGATTGATTAATTAATTAATTAATTAATTAATTGTTAATTAATTGATTGATTGATTAATTGGTTAATTGATTGATTGATTGATTAATTAATTAATTAATTGATTAATTAATTAATTAATTAATTAATTAATTATTAATAATTGATTGAACGATTGATTGAACGATTGATTGAACAATTGATTGAACAATTGATTGAATGATTGATCAATTGATTGATTGATTAATTAAATGATTGATTGAATGATTGATTGAATAATTAATTGAATGAATGATTGATTGAATGATTGATTGATTGATTGATTGATTAAATGATTGATTGATTAAATGATTGATTGATTAAATGATTGATTGATTGAATGATTGATTGAACGATTGATTGAACGATTGATTGAATGAATGATTAATTGAATGAACGATTGATTGAATGATTGATTGAATGCGATTGATTGAACGATTGATTGAATGAATGATTGAATGATTGATTGATTGAATGATTGATTGATTGAATGATTGATTGAATGATTGATTGAATGATTGATTGAATGATTGATTGAATGATTGATTGAACGATTGATTGAACGATTGATTGAATGATTGATTGATCGATTGAATGATTGATTGAATGAATGATTGATTGATTGATTAAATGATTGATTGAATGATCGATCGATCGATCGATCGATCGATCGAATGATTGATTGATTGATTGATTGATTGATTGATTGATTGATTGATTGATTGATTGATTGATTGAATGATTGATTGATTGAATGATTGATTGAATGATCGATCGATTGAATGATTGATCGAATGATTGATTGATTGATTGATTAAATGATTGATTGATTGATTAAATGATTGATTGATTGATTAAATGATTGATTGAATGATTGATTGAATGTTTGATTGATTGAATGAATGATTGATTGAATGTTTGATTGATTGATTGATTGATTGATTGATTAAATGATTGATTGATTAAATGATTGATTGATTGATTGATTGATTGATTGATTGAATGATTGATTGATTGAATGATTGATTGAACGATTGATTGAACGATTGATTGAACGATTGATTGAACGATTGATTGAATGATTGATTGAATGATTAATTGAATGATTGATTGATTGAATGAATGAATGATTGATTGATTAAATGATTGATTGAATGATTGATTGGTTGATTGAATGATCGATCGATCGATTGAATGATTGATTAAATGATTGATTGAATGATTGATTGATTGATTGATTGAATGATTGATTGAATGAATGATTGAATGAATGATTGAATGAATGATTGATTGATTGATTAAATGATTGATTGAATGATTGATTGATTGATTGATTGAATGATTAAATGATTGATTAAATGATTGATTGAATGAATGATTGAATGAATGAATGATTGATTGATTCAATGATTGATTGATTCAATGATTGATCGATTGATTGATTCTTTTGTTTCTTTACAGTATTGTGTTACTCGCTGTGGAACGATAATCTGTTCTCCTTTCCAACCGTCTTGGTCATCGCCTTACTCATCATGTCTTTTCTCATTAGTTACTACTTCTATGCTATCATGTCGGGTAGATATAAATTCTTAATGAGGACGCGACAAAATATTCAGCAGTGTGTGGACTCCAAATCGGATTAACACTCACAGCAGTGATTTATGCACCAGCCTTTTGACACCCCAGCAATGTGAGGACATTCCAAGAAGTGTGTATACAGAGTGGATTCACAGAATAATGGAAAATATTACCGTGAAGGTGCATAGTTGACACAAAGGAGGTAGCGCAACATCATTATATATGAAAAAGATCTTTTATTACGTTTTTAAATTTGGTTGAAATAGTATCGATATCTTACCTTGCCTAAAGTAATTTTCTGTTTGGCACAAAGTGTGTGTGTTTTTTTAATAGCTCGTTCCTTGATGGTTTTAGTAGTTTTATTCAAAATCTTGAGAGAAAAAAGATCAACCAAATTGCAAAAGTTGTGTAAAAGTTTGCTTGGTATTATTTTGTGCTTCGACATAGTAGAAGTTTGTTTTTGTAACGAGGACTTAATGGATGGTCTATTTTAAATAGGGGGCAGCAAAGTAATTGCTGAACACAATTTTGACAACTTGGATTCCCATTCATTTGAGTTAGAGAATGGAGTGTAAGTGACATTTTGTGACAAAATTTCATAGTCCAAAAATCTGTGACATTTTGAATATTTTGTGATAAAATGATCATAAACAGATGTGTTAAAATTTGTCTGACATTTTGTGACATGTTTTACCCCGTCACTCGCACTCATTGGTAATTTGATGTTGCAATTTTGTGGTGGATTCCCTTTTACATGAAACAAACATAACCAAATGATCCTTTGTATGAATATCACCGGTCAGCTGGTCATGATGTTGAATCTATGCCAATCAAATGTGACAAAGGCAAATCTGATATGACATTCTGTGCAAAAGGTGCCAAAAATTATGGGACATTTGAGACATTTTATGCGACAAATTTGAAGTTTTGTGACGTGACATTTTGTGACAAGCCATCAATCATGACTCCATTCTCTGGTTAGTGTATTGAGGCTAGGCAATGGGGCCCTGCAGCCACCTATGAAATTATCATTTTCTTGGGGAACTCATTTGTCATTTGAGGCTGATTTTCAAGAAATATTGAAGCAAAATGAGACTAGAATGGTATTTTCGTGTACCTTTTGTTGCTTCCATTTGAAATTTTCCTCAATTAGAGGATTTCTCCCAATTAGAGGATTTCTCCCAATTAGAGGATTGTCCCCCAATTAGAGGATTTCCCCAATAAGGATTTCCCCCATTAGAGGATTTCCCCTCAATTAGAGGATTTTCCCTAATTAGAGGATTTCCCCCAATTAGAGGATTTTCCCCCAATTAGAGGATTTTCCCCCAATTAAAGGATTTTCCCTAAATTAGAGGATTTCCCCCATTTAGAGGATTTCCCCTCAATTAGAGGATTTCTCCTCAATTAGAGGATTTCCCTCAATTAGAGGATTTCCCCCAATTAGAGGATTGCAAGGAAGCAACTAAATATTAAACTTCAACTATAAAAGTCTTTTCATTGTAGGGACCAAAGCAGTAAATAAAAAAATAAAAATTATGTTTAAACAATTAAGTGTGCATCAACATTAAGTTACACAAGTTCAATTATTTGGGTGAAAACTGTCAATTTGTGGTATTTTAATAGATTTAATCATTGATTATTCTCTTAAAAAAATTATGTTGTAAGATTATGAAAAGGGGTTTGGCCATAGGTGGAATTTAGGGGTGCAAATGCGGGAAATTTCACACTTTTTTCCATATTTGTATCTTTTGTATGGTGATTGTTTGTATTTTAGTGTCAATTTATTTTTTCCTCCCCTCCCCCCCCCACCACACACTTTTTGTAGGAAATTTTAAGTGTGTGGCTATTAATTAGCCTCATACTTACAATTGTTATTTAATTCTCCCATATAAGGGAAAAGTCTGAAAAATATATTGTAAAAAAATAAGAAAAAACATCTCAGTGCCAGAGTGTTCTGTTTGACATCAACTTCTCAGATTTCTTTGTTTAATCATGAAGGGAAATTGATTTCGGATTCTGAAGAATTCCTGAAAATGACAACGTGATAGATACATTAATCAATTGAAGTTTTAAACCATTGTTGAATTTTCAGAACATCATTGATTTACATTATGGCACATGACAGAACTTGATGCGTCCATTATTGTCATTGAAAACAAATTGTGGTTTTATTCAGAGGATTCTGTTTTCAGTGGTTACCATGACAACATAAGGGGAAATGAGAAGACAAAATAAAATGCATTCTGTAGAGTCATTTGTGTTTTTATATCTAAAAGGCAGACAATTATCGGTACTTTTGAGGACAGCTTTTGTAACAAGATCATCAAGTCTTGAGCATATCAATTTTAGATTTTGTCCAATACATAATGATCGACTGATTAATTTTGAAACTTTCATGATGTAGATTGATTCTGAGAATCAGTGCTGTAATGATATGTTGACCATCGTGATATCTCTTTTCCCACGACATGAAATATGCTTCTTAACACTTATCGCGATACCAAAAACTAATACAGAACTAAGAAAATGTTGTATAACTAGACTAGGCTACTTTGTATGTTACAGTACTAATGTTATAGTTCTTATGTTATGCTACTAGGCTATATGGTAGTAAATCTAGAACGCAATATAATCGTTACTGAATCATCTTTTAAAATGTGCAAAAATTCTCAAGAAACATTTTAAAAAAGCTAATAAAAATCGTGCTCATTCACCCCACACTGGCACACTCCGATGTAAGTTTGCAAAAAGAACGAAAAATTGGCCCAGAAAATGCCTCTCAGTTTGATGATTCATGGTCACGTTGGCTGAATTGCCAAACGTGTGATGCGTGATGAAATCTAGAACGTAATAGTCACGAGATCATATCGTCTGCTAGAAGGAAATCATTGTTTCTTGTGTTCATCATTCATATGCATACATAATTATAGAAGAAGTACTGATATTAACAATTTGTGCTGTGAGTGTAAGTTTTCTTGAAAAATATTGCAATAAACCAAAAAATCGCGATACTTTTCTCCACGATAATCGACACATGATACAGCCATATAGTGACAGCACTATTGACAATGTAAGTTAAAGGCATGCACAATACTTCTATACATGTTATTCTTCTATCAATCTGTTCTTCGAATTTAGGTCATCGACGGTAACAAGAGAGCATTTCCGACCGGTTTTAAGTTGCTGAGCTTGTAGAGTAGGATGGGATTATTTATGACAATGCCAGTCATACCCAATTACTTATGTACAAGTTATTCTCTATCAGTTTCTGTTCTTCAAATATAGGCCATCGACGGTAACAACTATTTCTTGACATTTTTAGGGGCTGAACTTTAAGATGGAGTAGGGTGGAAGACAGTGGTGGCACTAGGGTTTTGATCATGGGTGGAAGACAGTGGTGGCACTAGGGTTTTGATCATGGGCGGCAAGAGGGGGCAGTTTTGTCTCATGGGGGGAGCAAAGGCCTTTAAATCAGACAAACTATGCCACTTCAAAATTTTCTGGGGGGACATCCACCTCCCCCCTCCCCCTAATTAAGTGAGGGCATCCCCCAACTTTCTGGGGGGAAAGTGGGTGAATCCTCCCCTTCCGGGCAGCATTGCCACTGATGGTAGAAGCTGCTCTCTTTCAAGGAATTATGCCCCCCCCCCCCAATTAGGTAGGGGCATCCCTCAATTTTCTGGGGGGAAAGTGGGGGAATTCCCCCTCCCGGGCAGCATTGCCACTGATGGTAGAAGCTGCTCTCTTTTAAGGAATTATGGCACATAAGAAAATAGATTGTTTTTTCTTGTTTGTCAAATAATTATTTCATTTTAAACTTCTACAAAAACAAAATTGGAATATGAAAAAATCCTTAATGAAGAGCCTGGAGAAGCAAACAGGTAGTGAGTTTCCTTTTCAATAAATTGATGTTATTTATGCTTGTAGCGGATAGTTTGCTCACCCTCCCCCCATATCAAAACCCAGGCCCATAGCCAGAACACAAGAGAGGCACTTGGGCAGATTCTTTATATACCCATACGTTGTATTTTCTGTAGAAATTTTTTCAAGGGGGGCATATGCCTTCGCAAGCAGGTCCCCTGCCCCATGTTGGCTATGGGCCTGTCAAAGCCTGACAATTTAAGAAAACCTTTTAAATCACTCATTTTGAAGAGATTTTTTTTGCTATTTTTTATGGTATTTGATATTATACAATTTAACTGAAGTTGTTCTACTACAATTTCATAGACATTTGAAAGGTAACATAGGTATATTACAAAACTACGATACAATCGGTCACTTGTCAGAACAAAGGTTTCAAGATAAGAGTCGGAAAGAGTCTTCAAGTATCGTCTTAAAGCTGTATGGACATGTAGCAATTGCTATCTTGGTTCAAAGAGTTCAAATCGGAGTTCAAATCAAGTTTTGAAATTAATCAGAATGCACTTTCAGTTTTTGAGTTCTGGTTGATCAGAGTTTGATCAGTTTTTAATTTATGCGAAATTTGTGATGTATGACTGGGCAGACAGGTCAAAATGTTTATGGAATTTCTTGCGGTTTAACAGAACTGTGACTCTGACTGTCATGATGAAAATTTGTTGCAATAGATTTTCAGTCCAAAATCTTTAAAGCCTACAAGGTTGAACAAAAACATCACTTAAAATCACTCTTTAATAAACAAACAAAACCTTCACTGTTAAATACCATCCTATTTGTAAATTATTACTTCAAGCCAGACACATTGACCACAGGGAAATACTTTTGTCCTTGTGTTGAGTGTGAAAATCAGTGCAGCTGCAGTGAAATTTGTTTACTATCAATGTCAGATTATGACCATGGAAAGTGTGTGGAAACCCCTGGTGTAATTGCTTGTGCTGGATTGTGGTTTCTGTTGTAAGCAATAATAGACACCGACAGATTTTAGGTTGTGTCGGGGCTTAAGACACAAAATGTATTGCAAGGTTTAGACTTAACGGTCGCAGTGCCGGTAAACCTCAAGAAACAAGCTTAAATTTCTTTCCTAAATCTTAGTCACTAAATGTGATGGCAAACTTTATTCTGGCTAGAATTTTGTTTGGGGCAAAGCAAAGACTCAAAAACGTTTGGTCAGAATTTGTTGCGCCACGTAGTAATTAGTAGAGACAATTAAAGAACAAAAGGTTTTACAGAAGAAAATAGCAAGTTTGACCATTAATATACAACAAAATTTGCATAAAGTGTGCAAATTGATAAATTTGCATAAAGTATGCAAATTGATAAATTTTCATAAAGTGTGCAAATTGATAAATTTGCATAAAGTGTGCTAATTGATGCCTGAGATTAAACAATGCTATGAAAGGTTCAATGTCTAACTGATTCTTATCAGATTTACTCTTGAGAAGTTTGAAAAGCTTTGAAATGAATTCAGCGAATGTTGCCTCCATACGTCCATATACCTGTCTTATCTGTAGTTGCTGCTTATGAAGTAAAAACATCTCGCCTGGGTTAAACATTACTAATCAGTTTCTCAAATCAACGTTTAATAGTGGCTTCATGTGGCATTCATGTCAATGTTATATTGTTGCTATGCTACATGGCAGAATGTCAAACAAATTAGATATAAATCACATATGTTTCCAAGCTGTGATAAATCACAGACAGATGAAATATTCATTAATTTGATCAGTGTAAGACAGATTCATTGGGATGTGTTTTATAGTAGTTGTTGATCTGAAAATGTGTCTAAGGATTCGTTCAGTTGTCAGATATGTACTGTATGTGCGCCTAGTTTGATATCAATATATATCAATTTCAACCAACATACCAAATGCAATGCATTAAGTGCTTCTGCTCTAATAAGCACACATCCAAAAAAAATTGACTGATTACATAATTCATTTGATTAATTTGAAGACCTAAAATACTCAAGTTTTGTTACATTCTTTGTTTATTTTGCATCTGACGCTCATAATGTTTTTGTGGTGGAGCTAGTATAGCACTAGTGCAAATATATGTACAGTGCAGTTTGAATATCGCTTATTACGAAGAAGCTTTGGGCCTAAAAAGTGGTGCAGGTTTATTTTCGTAAGCGCTGCGGGTACTTATCACCCCGCTTATTACGTCGAATACGGTATGTCAAATACTACATCGATTTTAATGGTTAGAAACCATTATATCACTTATAAATTGAACATATGTTCAATTGTTCAATTAAATCAAAGGTATGTTCGGTTTCTATTGATTTGCAATTTTGAGTATTTTCATTGGTCATATCACCCCAAAATAATAGAACATATCTTTCTATTGATTTGCAATTTTGAGTATTTTCATTGGTCATATCACCCCAAAATAAAACATCTTTTTCTATTGATTTGCAATGTTGAGTATTCACATTGTCATATCACCCCAAAATGGAACATATCTTTTTCTATTGATTTGCAATTTTGAGCATTCACATTGGTCATATCACCCCAAAATAGAACATCTCTTTTTTCTATTGATTTGCCATTTCGAGCATTCTCATTGGTCGAAACCGTCTTATCACTCGGAAATTAAACATATGTTCTATTTCATCTGAGTGATATGACAGTTTTAGCCAATGAGAATGCTCGAAATCATCAGATCAAAAGAAACAGATGTTTTATTTTGGGGTGATATGACAGACCAGTACAATGAAATTACTTGAAATCGACATATGCTGGTTAAAATTCACACGTGTCGAAATCGACATATGCTGGTTAAAATTCACACGTGTCGATATCGACATATGCTGGTTAAAATTCAATATGTCGAAATCGACATGTGCTGGTTAAAATTCACATGTGTCGATATCGACATATGCTGGTTAAAATTCACATATGTCGAAATCGACATATGCTGGTTAAAATTCACATATGTCGAGTTGCTTTTGTGCTGTCCAAAAAAAAATGCAATATATCCTTAAGAGGATTTCACTTTCCCGGTTTTCCCCATTGGGAGTTCAAATTGGGAAATTATTAAAATTTAAGGAGAATTTAAAAGATTTAGTTGAAATTTTGGTCAAATTCGTCAACAAAATTTCCTGAAAATTAAAGACAAGTTTACAACAATTTTTTCAAAATGGAAGAGAATTGATGAAGTTTATGAAATTGTTCTCAATTGACAAACAGTTCACTGCAATTTTATGGAAAATAACCAAATTTCCCAACAATCCAAAAAAATTCCTGAAAATGAATTTGGTAAAATTCTTTAAAATTTTGTCAAATTTGTCAACAAATTTTCCATAAATTGACCAAAGAAAATCATAGAAATTTGCCTTAAAATGAAAACAAATTCCTGAAAATGATGAAAATTCCCTAAAAATGGCAAACAATTCACTGAAAATCTAAAATAAGTGCCTGAAAATAAACAAAATTTCCCGGAAATTGAACAAAATTTTCTGGAAATTGAACAAAAAATGAACAAAAATTTTCCTTTAATTCATCAAAACTTTACAGTAAGTGCCCAGAAATTTGTTGGGTTCTTGGTTTAATTTCCCCCAATTGACTTCTTCAGCCCCGCCTCCCCCTCCCCACAACCACTTCAAAAACTGCTCCGCGATCCCTGCGATTATTTTCCAACTTGTGGAAAATCAGAACATTGCTAATGTAAAGGGTGCGAATCTTTCATGTGGGTTTAAATCACAGTTGCTTCACTGGACTAGATGTTAACACTACTGACAAATCAAATGGTTGTTAGGTCAAGTCAAGAAAAACTCTAAACATATTTTTTTCTCCATGACTTTTCATTAACTTTGTCCTATTTCCTTATATCCTTTTTGTTTTTTTTGTTTTGTATTTCTTATTTTGGGAAAGTGCTTCCGAGTGCAATTTTCCTTGTATAAGAGAGCGTTACTTTTAAGCTCAAGTATTTACGTGCACTTGGAATAATATGTCCAATTTATTCAGTCTTTTGGTAATTCCGCAATTCATTCTAAATATTCCGATCCAAAATGAAAAGCACCTCGATAATTATTCTCTGTGTATCTATATTTTATTCCAAAGTTTCAAATATTGTGAATAAGAATAAGTTTCAAACAATCGTCAATTTCTCATATTGACATCAAGCAATTGAATTTTAATTCATATTCATGCCTCGTTAAAGCTGCTCTGATTTTAAGTGCCGCTCCAATGAATGGAAATATTTAAGTTTATTTTGTTCTTGTAACTCCCTTAAGGTTTTCAAAGCAATCAGAAATTGGTATTTTGAAAGGTCAGGATGACAGTTGTCACTCATTATAGACATGTCAAACCTCTCCCCTGTCCGTCAAGAGATTCTCCAAGGAGCCATGAATTCCCCAATAGTAGTTGATATTTGCTTTTATTTCATTTTAGAAATAATAAAATCCTGAGATTTGGGGTAGCATACAACAAATTCATTTGGTTTCAATTTCTTGCTAATCAGAAAAGCACTTTTTTGGTTTATTATTAGAGAGTGTTAAGGTGAAAATGTTAGAGAGTATGGAAGGGTGGGAGATGTTTGGTTTGTATTTGGGGGGTGGTCTAGGATTCCCTCATGCTGTGACATAGACGTGGAGGGGTGGGAGATGTCTGGTTTGTTTGTGGGGGCTGGCCTAGGATCCCCTCATGCTGTGACATAGACCTTCAAAGGTCATATGTAATCCATATTTTTGTGGATGTATTGTAAAGATGACATTTAAGGGGTGTGACGCCCCTGGGTGTAAATAATCCATGTAAATTTTGTGGAATATGAAGGGATTTCTTTTGGATTTTCTTTTTACGTCCTGACAAGAGTTTATCAGGTATTCTTTCTGTTTAAAGAGGTGTCTTCTTTAATTGAATCAATGAAAAAAATTGTTAGCCAAAACATTTGTGATTTATTTTAGTTCGATGCATTTTTGTTATAAACCATAAAAATAGCAAAAAGAAAGTTTCATCAAATTTGGCAAAAAACTGGACCTTTAACAGCATTTTGAATTCTAATAAATAATGAAAATTTTATCTAAATTTTGTAACATAGCAACAAAAAAACTTATGAATTTTCTTATGTTAACCCTTACTCTACCAGCACTTTTGTGAAAATGAACCTGGGAGGTGGAGTCAAAGTTAGGGCACCCAAAACGGTGACAATATTGCTGCGTGGTAGAGTAAGGGTTAACTGTACAGGCTGATTATTAAAGGGTCCTCTGTCTCCGAGCAGCAGAGTCGGGCTCGTTCTGCTTCAGAGACCCAGTGGGCCGCCCACCGTGACCATGCTGCATATATTTTTGAGTTGGCACACTTGTCATGGGTTGATTAACCCTTACTCTACCAGCACTTTTTTGAAAATTAACCTGGGAGGCAGGGTCAAAGATGGCCGCTGCGTGGTGCCAAATGATATTTGAATTGGAGCAAGGAATACGACAAAGAAGTTTGGATTCTCCATCATATAAAAGTTAGCAGGAAAAATAACTCTGTTGATTTTCAGTAACTGAAATTTAATTAATTTTTTTAATTTAATATTTTAAATTTAATATATATATCTATTTTATTTATTTTTTTTAAATCTAAAAAACTTCTCTAACGTTCCGAAAGTACTAAAATGGTTTTGTTCGCGATCCTAGATAACTACTTGGTATAAATATTGGGTGAAAACAGGTCAATGAATATTTGAAGAAAACAAATTTTAAGTGGTTTTGCAGAAAGTTGTTGTTGAAATATCATTAGGAAAGATCTGTCCATAATTAACTACTCTCAATGGAGAACCCCTAATGTTATCTTTATTTTCTTCAAATATTACAATTTTGGTTCTTTCTGAAAAAGATAACAAGTTATCTATTTGTTTAGATTCCCACTTTTTCTGACACAGGAGTAAACGGATCACCAACCATATGTGCTGGCCAGAAAATGGGAGTGAGATATTGTTTTTCAAATGTTGTGTTATGTCTTTACAAGCAAAATACATTCTCTCCAGTTGTTGTGCATTTGTTTTTAAAAATGTAGTCGTTCTTTTTTTCCTCAAAAAAGCTCTCAATCCAATTAAATCTTCAAAAAAACATTGGAATCCCCAGATTAAGATATCTCCAAAGACATTTACAAAATTGGTCTCATGGCTCAGCTCAATTTACAATGTCATAACCAATTTGTGGTTTTTACAAATTGTCATATGATGCATATAAAGAGAAAGTCAGTTGACTAGATACCACAGTAGTCTAAGGGGACTTAAATAAATTACATCTGCATGAGTGATGTTATAAGGAATCTTTTCTAGATTCATATAAAACGTTGAGAATTCTTGGCGTTAATTCGGTTTTGAGAGCATTTGCATGCATTTTATCTATCTACAAGACTCGGTATTTAATTGTCTGTTGCTTCAGGCTAAAACTTTTTTTTTACTAAAGTGTAATTCTTTCGAAATCACGTCAAGGGATTTTGTTTTGCTCAAACAACTAAAACAAAAATAATTTTCTGAAGTGTATTTTTTTGTTTTCTTTCAAAATCATGTCATGACATCTTAAAATCAAGAGTGATTTTTTATACAGAATGATATATTTTTGAAAAATGCTAGGAATGTGTGATATTTGTAACCATAGTGGTAGGACATTTTAGGTATGGTTAGTCTGTGTTGGAAGTATGTGTTACACTTATCATTGAGAATGGGGTGGTGCAAAAAGTCATTTTGGAGTGAATTTTTGACTGGACAATGTGGATGGTGAAATGTACAAACTTACAAATTTTGCTCATTTCTTTTCTGTTTTAAGTATTGTTCATTTAGACCCACAAATTTTGTGTTTAATGTCTTGTTTTGAGGAACTCTTTGTAGGGAACTTTTCAAACCCCTCTCAAAAATTGGGGGGTACCCATGACCCACCCCACACTTACAGGTTTAGAAAAAGAGAAAAGTGCTGCGGGTGCAGTATTAAAAGGGTTTTTTACCGCTGCAAATTTAAAATGTTTGTTTGGAATTGTTGTACAAGGACTGCAGGAGTAGGAGGGAAATTGTTAATTGCAGATTACTGTAATTTGCATTTTTGTAAAGCAATTTGAAATAATTGCTCCAAGTGTCAAAACTGGCCGACTACTGTTTGTACATAAAAATGGTCATCATTATTCAGAAATGGAAGTATGTTTATGAACCCTGTTGAAATTTCGCAAAACTGAGCTGAAGGGCAACGTTTTATGCAAATGATGATCATCTTAATTAAGATGATTCATTTATTTATTTCAATTGCTTCACGTTTTTCTAATGATGAACAATTATGAATTTAATGTTGAGAACCAGATTAAAACGTGATCAAATCTTGTATTTATCTATCTCTGATATTGATGTACATTGATGTAAATATATTGCACAAATTTGTCTTCACTTTTGAAATAAAATGATTTGCTTTTGTCATCTTTTCATGTCAATGACTTTGTAAAAAGCTAGTGGGGGCAATTTTCACAAGATTCATAATGAATGTCCCCAGTGTCTGTGACCACACTAAATTTACAATATTTAACAATCTGAACGACCCTTCCTGGTACCATTATCTTACTTGTCCCACCTACTTACTCTGCATTTTTTTTACTACATTTTTTACTCTGCAGCTTCCAGACAACCACACCTTTATTTTCTAGATGTAAGGTCGTCTGTGGTGTAAGGTCGTCTGTGGTGTAAGGTCATCTGTGGTGTAAAGTCGTCTAGAAGTTAAAGGTGTAACGTCGTCTAAAAGTTATTGGGGTGGGGTCGTCTAGGAGTTAAAGGTGTAAGGTCGTCTAAAAGTCAAAGAGGTAGGGTCGTAAAAGTTAAGTGTAAAGTCGTCTAGCAGTTAAAAGGTGTAAGGTAGTCTAGAAGTTGAAGGGATAAGACGTCTTCAAATTAAAGGGGTAGGGTCGTCTAGAAGTTAAAGGTGTGGGGTCGTCTAGAGGTTTAAGGGGTAGGTTTGTCTAGAAGTTTAAGGTGTAAGGTCGTCTAGAAGTTAAAGGTGTAGGGTCGTCTAGAGGTTAAAGGTCTGGAAGTTAAAGAGGTAGGGTCGTCTAGAAGTTAAAGGTGTGAGGTCGTCTAGATGTCAAAGGTGTGGGGTCGTCTACAAGTCAAGGTGTAAAGGTCGTCTAGAAGTCAAAGGTGTAAGGTCGTCTAGAAATTAAAGGTGCAGAATCGTCTAGAAATTAAAGTGTGGGGTCGTCTAGAAGTTAAAGGTGTAGGGGTCGTCTAGAAATTAAAGGTGTAAGGTCGTCTAGAAGGTTAAGGTGTAAGGTCGTCTAGAAGTTAAAGGTGCAACGTCGTCTAAAAGTTATTAAGGTAGGGTCGTCTAGAAGTTAAAGGTGTAAGGTCGTCTAGAAGTTAAAGGGGGTAAGGCCATCTAAAAGTTAAAGGTCTAGAAGTTAAGTGTAAAGTCGTCTAGCAGTTAAAGGTGTAAGGTCGTCTAGAAGTTAAAGGGGCAAGGTCGTCTAGAAGTTAAAGGTGTAAGGTCGTCTAAAAATTACAGGTGTAAGGTCGTCTAGAAGTTAAGGTAGTCTGGAAGTTAAAGGTGTAAGGTCGTCTAGGAGTTAAAGGGGTAAGGTCGTCTAGAAATTGAAGGGTTGGGTCGTCTAGAAGTTAAAACTTCGTCTAGAAATTAAAGGGGTAGGGTCGTCTGGAAGTTAAAGGTGTAGAGTCGTCTAGAAGTTGAAGGTGTAAGGTAGTCTAGAGGTTTAAAGGGGTAGGTTTGTCTAGAAGTTAAAGGTGTAAGGTCGTCTAGAAGTTAAGGGTGTAAGGTCGTCTAGAAGTTAAAGGTGTGGGGTCATCTGGAAGTTAAAGGTGTGGGGTCATCTAGAACTTAAAGGTGTAACGCGTCTGGAAGTTAATGGGGGAGGGTCGTCTAGAGGTTGAAGGTGAAGGGTAAAAAAAAATCTGAATATTTATCCTTTTGTGCAAATGCCTATGATTTTAAATATGAAATAGATACGAGAAAACCAAGACCAGATCGGTAATCTACGCCCCAATTTACACCACATATATAAATTTAAGGTGAAAATTCGAAACAAAAATATTTTGCCAAAAAATTTGTCAAGGGGTACACCTTGACAAATATTTTGGTGAAATACTTTTTTTTTTACTTTTAACCTACAATTTATATATGTGGTGTAAATTGGGGCGTAGATTACCGATCTGGTCTTGGTTTTCTCGTATCTATTTCATATTTAAAATTATAAGCATTTCCACAAAAGGATAAATAATCAGGTTTTTTTACCCTACCCCTTTAACTTCTAGACTAGCTTACCCCTTTAACTTCTAGACAACCTCACACCTTTAACTTCTAGGCGACCTTTAATTTCTAGACGACCTTACACCTTTAACTTCTAAACGAGGCTACACCTTAAACTTCGTTACACCTTTAACTTCTAGACGACCCTACCCCTTTAACTTTTAGACAACCTTACACCTTTAACTTCTAGATGACCCTACACCTTTAAGTTCTACACTACCTCACACCTTTAACTTCTAGACGACCGTACACCTTTAACTTCCAGACGACCTTACACCTTTAATTTCTAGACAAGCCTACCCCTTTAATTTCTAGACGACCTTGCCCCTTTAATTTCTAGACGTTCTTACCCCTTTAACTTCTAGACGACTTTACACCTTTAACTTCTAAACGACACTACTCCAATAACTTTCAGACGACGTTACACCTTTAACTTCTAGACTACCTTACACCTTTAACTTCTAGACCTTACACCTTTACCTTCTAGACGACCTTACACCTTTAATTTATAGACGGCCCCTACACCTTTACCTTCTAGACGACCTTGACCCTTTAACTTCTAGACGACCTTACCCCGTCAAGTTTTAGACGACCCTACCCCTTTATCTTTTAGACAACCACCCTACACCTTTAACTTCTAGATAACCCTACACCTTTAACTTCTACACTACCTCACACATTTAACTTCTAGACAACCCTACACCTTAGACGACCCTACACCTTTAACTTCTAGACGACCTTACCCCTTCAAGTTTTAGACGACCTCACACCTTTAACTTCTAGACGACCCTACACCTTAGACGACCCTACACCTTAGACGACCCTACACCTTAACCTTCTAAACGACCTTAACCCTTTTAACTTCTAGACGACCTTACCCCTTCAAGTTTTAGACGACCCTACCCTTTATCTTTTAGACTACCTTACACCTTTAACTTCTAGACCTTACACCTTTATCTTCTAGACGACCTTACACCTTTAATTTCTAGACAACCCTACACCTTTACCTTCTAGACGACCTTAACCCTTTAACTTCTAGACGACCTTACCCCTTCAAGTTTTAGACGACCCCACACCTTAACTTCTAGACGACCCTACACCTTTAATTTCTAGACGACCTTGCACCTTTAATTTCTAGACGACCTTAAACCTTTAACTTTTAAACGACCTTACACCTTTTAACTTTTAGACGACCTTACACCTTTATTTTCTAGACGACCCCACACCTTTAACTACTAGACGACCTTACACCTTGAACTTCCAGACGACGTTACACCTCTTACTTCCAGACCACCTTACACCTTTAACTTCTAGACGACGTTACACCTTTAACGTCTAGACGACCCCACACCCCTTTAACGTCTAGACGACCCCACACACCTTTAACTTCTAGACGACCCCACACACCTTTAACTTCTAGACGACCCCACACACCTTTAACGTCTAGACGACCCCACACACCTTTAATGTCTAAACGACCCCACATCCCTTTAACGTCTAGACGACCCCACACACCTTTAACGTCTAGACGACCCCACACACCTTTAACGTCTAGACGACCACACACACCTTTAACGTCTAGACGACCCCACACACCTTTAACGTCTAGACGACCCACACACCTTTAATTCTAGACGACCCCACACACCTTTAACGTCTGACGACCCACACACCTTTAACGTCTAGACGACCCCACACACTTTAATTCTAGACGACCCCACACACCTTTAACGTCTAGACGACCCCACACACCTTTAACGTCTAGACGACCCCACACACCTTTAACGTCTAGACGACCCCACACACCTTTAACTTCTAGACGACCCCACACACCTTTAACTTCTAGACGACCCCACACACCTTTAACGTCTAGACGACCCCACACACCTTTAACGTCTAGACGACCACACACCCCTTTAACGCTAGACGACCCCACCACACCTTTAACGTCTAGACGACCCCACACACCTTTAACTTCTAGACGACCCCACACCCCTTTAACGTCTAGACGACCCCACACACCTTTAACGTCTAGACGACCCCACACCCCTTTAACGTCTAGACGACCCCACACACCTTTAACGTCTAGACGACCCCACACACCTTTAACTTCTAGACGACCCCACACCCCTTTAACGTCTGAGACGACCCCACACACCTTTAACGTCTAGACGACCCCACACACCTTTAACGTCTAGACGACCCCACACACCTTTAACGCCTAGACGACCCCACACCCTTTAACGTCTGAGACGACCCCACCACACCTTTAACGCCTAGACGACCCCACACACCTTTAACTTCTAGACGACCCCACACCCCTTTAACGTCTAGACGACCCCACACACCTTTAACGTCTAGACGACCCCACACCCTTTAACGTCTAGACGACCCCACACACCTTTAACGTCTAGACGACCCCACACACCTTTAACTTCTAGACGACCCCACACCCCTTTAACGTCTAGACGACCCCACACACCTTTAACGTCTAGACGACCCCACACACCTTTAACTTCTAGACGACCCCACACCCCTTTAACGTCTAGACGACCCCACACACCTTTCACGTCTAGACGACCCACACACCTTTAACGCCTAGACGACCCCACACCTTTAACTTCTAGACGACCCCACACCCCTTAACGTCTAGACGACCCCACACACCTTTAACGTCTAGACGACCCCACACCCCTTTAACGTCTAGACGACCCCACACCCCTTTAACGTCTAGACGACCCACACACCTTTAACGTCTAGACGACCCCACCACACCTTTAACGTCTAGACGACCCCACCACACCTTTAATTTCTAGACGACCCCACACACCTTTAACGTCTAGACGACCCCACACACCTTTAACGTCTAGACGACCCCACACCCCTTTAACGTCTAGACGACCCCACACCCCTTTAACGTCTAGACGACCCCACACACCTTTAACGTCTAGACGACCCCACCACACCTTTAATTTCTAGACGACCCCTTACTTTAACTTCTAGACGACCCACACCCCTTTAACGTCTAGACGACCCCACACACCTTTAACGTCTAGACGACCCCACACACCTTTAACGTCTAGACGACCCCACACCCCTTTAACGTCTAGACGACCCCACACACCTTTAACGTCTAGATGACCCCACACACCTTTAATGTCTAGACGACCCCACACACCTTTAACTTCTAGACGACCCCACACACTTTAACGTCTAGACGACCCCACCACACCTTTAATTTCTAGACGACCCCTTACTTTAACTTCTAGACGACCCCCCACCTTTAACGCCTAGACGACCCCACACACCTTTAACGCCTAGACGACCCCACACACCTTTAACGTCTAGACGACCCACACACCTTTAACGTGTAGACGACCCCACACACCTTTAACGCTAGACGACCCCACACACCTTTAACGTCTAGACGACCCCACCACACCTTTAATTCTAGACGACCCCACCACACCTTTAATTTCTAGACGACCCTACACCTTTAACTTCTAGACAACCTTAACTCCTGACTTTTAGACGACCTTAGCCCTTTAAATTTTAGACGACTCTACCCCTTTAACTTCTAGACGACCCTACCCCTTTATCTTCTAGACGAGCCTACACCTTTAACTTCTAGACGACCCTAGAATTGGTGTAATAGACCAAAATTTAAAGGTGTACAGTCAACCAAAATTTAAAGGTGTACAGTCTACCAAATTTTAAAGGTGTACAGTCTAACAAATTTTAAAGGTGTAGTCAACTATAATTCAAAGGTGTACAATCAACCATAATTTGAAGGTGAACAGTCAATTAAAATATAAAGGTGTTCAGTCAACCAAGATTTGAGACACTTTTTGAGGCCCTCAAAATAAAACTGACTCTGAGCTTGTTTTACAACAATATCTCAAGAATGGTACTATGGATTTATGTCATATGTGGTACACTGATCACCCATGGTAAATAGATGTGCCCTCTTGTTTTTGGTGGCAATGTTAATGGGATACAAATAGTTTAATTTAATCTATTGTGAAATTCCATTCTTGTGAGAACACTTATTTGGTTGGCTGTCATTGTTATTTTGAGCCCATTGTGCAATAACATTTATGATACAATAGTTCGAACTTACAATCCATACTGCCCATCGGAACCTCAAAACCTTTGGTTTCCTGGTTTAGTACTAAAATAAAGTTTAATCACTCTTTACATCTGATCATCAACAAATCTCAAATTTGAGATAAAATATCCTTCCAACAATACAGACCATTAATTAGTCAGTTTTTAATTAATTTTTCAATGAACTTGATACAAGTTGCAAAACAAATGTTATTTAAAGTCTTCCAGAATAAGCTTCAAATTTGTCCCGATTTGGCACCGAGCGAGGAACATTTGTTGCAAGGAATAAGATTGTTAAGAATTTATCTTGCCATTTCTAAGTTTCATGACCGAGGATGCGAGAGGTTTTAAAAAGAATCAAAATTCAACAAAACTTGAGGTTTTCCCTATGCAGCCTAACACTAATGGCCCCCTACAATCTTGGACAAAACTCGTTAATGAATTTGTGTGATGCTTTTCATGAACCTACTTTTCTACAGTAAAAAATTCCACTTTTAGACGTCATAAATGGAGGAAATTTTCTTCTATTGCCTTTCAATCTCTATTCTTTCATTTGTAATTAATATTTTGGAATTTAAAGACATTTTCATAAATTAATTGACGCCGCCAGTTCCCCTTCCCCCACCTAACTATATTTAACGTCCTCCATTCCCCTCCCCCTCCCCATTCATTGTTGGTCATTGTTACTGTTTTTTCTGGAAATAATGTTAAGAAAGTAAATTCAACATTAAAAAGGGAGTTACAATTCTCGCAAAAATATTAAAGAAACATAATACTATAACATATTAGGATCTCAAAACGTTGAATTGTGCCAACAGTTCGTCCAATATTGTAGGTGCCATTTCAAGTGCGGCCTGTAAAATGATCTGTAACTAGACACACTATTACATTCTTATTTTCACAACAGACCTTGTTCACACTTCAACTTGTCTCTAAACAATGATAACAAAAAATCACTGTCTCCCACTTATTACAACACATTTCAAATATACTTATGATGAACCATTATTTTGATTCAATGTTGCACAGATTAAAACTAGAACATCAATGATGTAGTTGCTCAACACATTTTTTTGGGTAGTTATAAGCCTGTTTTTTGTTGGTGGGTTGTTAATTCGAGTAGGCCGGGGTTGTTAGAAAGAAATACATGTTTGATGTTTATTTTGGGGAAATACAAAAGCGAGCTTTAATATCAATGTGATGCTAGAACATAAATGATGCAGTAGCTCAATATGTTTTGGGGGTGGGTATAAGACACTTTTTGTTTAAGGCAAGTTAAAGTTTGATTAGCAGTGGCACAACAAAAGGTTGGGAATGCCTGGAAGGGTGGGTAAACCTTACAGGCCCTGATAAAAACGATTTGGATCTAGCCCTGAACAATGACACTGCAATATCTTTGCTATGGGACCCAAAGCACCAGAGGTGTTGGAAGGAACTCTAGAAAGCGGAGAGAGCAGAAAATCAAGTTCATGTGCATTTTTGACAATAATTGAGGGGCACTTTTCATTTAAAAAGAAAGACCATTGTCCTCAGTTGACAGTTTTTGCTGGTCACTTTTAACTTTCCCACACTTACAGTGGGCAAATTCCACCTATGGGTTTAAAAATTGGGGAGCCAGGACCAATGTTGACAATTACACATTGGACAAACAAGTAAAAGGCTTTCTTTGAAAAATGTGGCTTAGAAATATTTTCAGGGGCAAACCTCCTCCCACCACAGCCCTCGGTGTCTGTGCCCCTAGTAAAATGATATGCTTTAATTATGTCAAATGAATACTAAATGTATGTGACTTCTTATATATCATGTAATATTTGTGAGTGAGTGGATATCTATTTGTTTCAAGTTTCAAGAATGACCTAGAATAACTTCTAAATAAGTTTCAAAATGGCGCATCCTGCCCGTCTGTACAATTTCCAAAGGGCACCTTCAACCCCCTTACTCGTGGGCCAGAGACAATGCCCCCCCCCCTCTTCTGCACAATTACTAAAGGGCACCTTCTACCCCCTTACTCTTGGGCCAGGGACAATGCACCCCTCCCTCCTCCCCCTCCCTTGCCGCCATAGTTCTGACATCGCTGCAAAATCCCTACAGGCCCCAGGACTCTAGTTTCCCCACTGCGTATGGGAGCTTTAATATCGCAGAATATGTGAAAACTGTTTTTCAAGTAAACCTAAAATAGCTAAGCCTCAACATCAATATGATGCAAATCTTATTTATTAATTTTATCGATGTTTGCTTTTAAGTAAAGTCCTATTACAGACATACCAAGAGCAAAATACTTCTGTATAAAATCAAGATGGATTTTACATCCTTGCAACAAGACATGATTTAAACTATTGCTAATATATCAGCAGTTCTGAGCAAATAATTATTGCAATTAATGAATCACAAGTAATTGATAATAGCATCTAGGCCTAATAGTATCCCACAAATACACTTCCAAGTGGCAATAATTATAACAGAATATAACTAAAACGATCTTTAAACTTTATTTTGAGGTCCTCTTTAATATAAGATGGATTAACTTGACTCCTGAATCCTTAAGATACCATCACAGATAACAGAGATTTTGCCGAAAATGGAAGAAAATTTTCCTATAATTAAAGGAATTTGTCCGCAAAAAAAAGAAATTACCCCAAAATTGGCCAAAACATTTCCGAAAGTGAGCACATTTTTCCCAAAATATGCAAAATGTTCCAAAAATGAGCAAATTTTTCGATAATTAAAGACAATTTTTCAGGAATTTAAAAAACTAGACCTACCTGAAAATGAAAGAAATTTTCATGTATAAGAAAATTGTCCGAACTAAAGGAAAAAACAAAATTGGTAAAAAAGTTCCCAAAAACAATTTCCAAAATGAGCAAAATGTTCCGAAAATGAAAGAAAACTACCCGAAAATGAAAGAAAATGTTTTGAAAATTTAAGAAAATTGTCCAGAATTGAAGATAAATTTCTGAAAAGAATGCAAAACTTACCCGGGAGGGAAGGGAGGGGGGAAAGGGGGAATATTACAAGTCAAAAATGTATCACCACCACTAAGAATTTCTTTAAAAAGGCACTGGATTTATGCATAAGTTCAGTAATACAGTCTGAAGTCTTGCAAACAAAGAACAAGGTTACTGCAAACCAGGTCATGCGTCTAATGCGCTGATTTTCAAAGGTGTTTTTTTTTTCAGTGAGTTATAAACACTTTGGTGATTTTACAGCCAGAGATTCAATCGCATTATATGGTTGAAATAACCTATTTAAGCTGCAATTCTTAAGCTTTTACTAGGTTTTTTAAACCCAATTTATAACCCAAATAAGCTATCAACTACAAAAGTTATACCCCAATTGGACTACACATTGAGAGACATCCCAACGGGATATCAAGCTCAATTAGCGTAAGTGCCAGACGGTATTTGACGCTCCAGCCAATGAAAATATAGCTTTATTTCAACGGAGATATTTGGTGGTATTCCCTGAGCCAATGTTATTATATATGCTAAATTCCATTCAGATTGCGCCGAGTGAAATCAGAGTATTTGAAACATTTTTAGTGAATTTTGGAAGGCAGTATTTGTTAAAAGTACACAACAATATGAACTGTTATTGCATCAACAGATCAATCTATTTAATGCAAAGATAGCAACACAACAAAATATCCAAAGACACATAGGATATGATAAACGCTGCAAGAATCAGAACATATCTGGGCGAGAACCTGGCTCTTAAGTTAGTCATCGCATAAGCTCAAATCCCTTAAAGGGATGTTGAGCTAAAAATCAAATAACACATTGACAGCTAGGCCCTAGGCTAGGTCAGAGTAATAAATCAGATAGATGCAAGATAAATCTTACTCTAAGCTACCATATTCTAAGCTACCATTAATCTTAATCGCGATAAAATTCCTTGTAAATCTCATCTTAATCTCTGTAATGCCTTGTTGGCCATTTTTAACTTCAAAATACTGTCACTAATCCCCACTGGGCCCATACAAATTTAGTACTGGCAGAAAGCTTATTGCATCTTCTAATGAATTATTGGTAAATTTTGCCTGAATTTAAAGAAAGCCGGTCCGGGGGTCGGCGTGAATTTGGTCCAAAATTTAAACCAATATTTCAGTGCATAAATCCAAAAGACACTTATGCAAAATCCGAAAATATAAAATATTTGATATCATTGGAAAGAGAAGTCAATCAACTACCACTAGCTTGCTATATTCTGCTTCAACATTGTCAGGTGACATCCCATGGGACAGAAAATTTCGTCATCCAGTGCCTAGTTTCACAAAAACAATGTAAATCTCAAAGTGGGCGGAGTCCTGTGGGAAGATAATGACGTCGCACCAGCTCATTGACCCGAGGTTGGGAACTGACTGACAAAATCACACACTTTTTTTAATTTTTACATGCAATTTCAAAGCAGTTAGTGGGCTTATCCATTTAGGAATCCTTTTGATTCGCAAGTGACTTGATAAGTGATTAACCGAATAAGTGCATTTAATGGGCTTATCCATTTAGGAATCCTTTTGATTCACAAGTGACTTGATAAGTGATTAACCGAATAAGTGCATTTAATGGGCTTATCTATTTAGGAATCCTTTTGATTCGCAAAAGACTTGATAAGTGATTAACCGAATAACTGCATGAACGTACTTTCAATATCAATGCAGCAAATATCCATTTTTTCATGACCCCAAAAATAGAGAATGTAAACGAGAAAATTCTTATCAATGCATCATTTAATGACATTTATTAAATTTGTAACAAGAACCATCCAATACTATTAATTATAATTTCCAATCTTTAAAAATGATGTAATAATTTTCTAGCGACATTGTACCACTGCTCAATTATCTCCACGCACACCAGTTTTTACCACAGAAAAACAAAACAAGCACGACACTTTAATAAAGATGAATCAAAGTACAAACCACCACCCATCACAGCTCAAATTGACCTCTCAGAGTTGGTTGATCGACAGCTTTTTCAACCAATCACTGCACGAATTTGCCTTGCAACAGAATCTGCGTAACTAAGTGGGGCAAAAATCCTATGAGGTGCTGGTATGGTAAAGCTAGCTAGCAGCGCGCGCTCATGCAGTGAATGCAATATACTGCACACAATACATTTCTGTACACACAGACTGAGTGACAGACAATATAGTGAACAAAACTTGCGCCTGCTATGGCTTTGTAAATCCAATTCCCGGTTATTAAACAAAATTTATTTAATTCTTTTTGCAAAAACTCTAAAGATCGGAGAAGTGCCCTAAATAGGTCAAAGGTAGCGAAAGGTCACATCATGAACATCCAAATATAAATGCAATGGTCGTACATGACTGCTGATATGAGGTTGGTTTACCCCACCTATGTACTGCATTGCTATGGAGGGTGTGGCCTATTTTCTTACTCAGAGAGTCTAATTGAATTTGATGAGAAATGATTTAATTAACTTTATGAACACCACTTAAATAGATGTTTTAATTCTCAGCAGAAAAGTCTTAAAATTTTGCACGAAGAAACTTTTTTAAGTAATAGCTAATCAAGGTTACATTTCTCTCATAAATTACAAAAACTGAAAGGGCTGAGAATATTTTCTTAAGTAAGGAGTATGTCAAAATTCAAAAAACTGCCCCATCAAACTGTCCACTCTCCTTCAGAAAAATTCTGACAAGAAGGCAAAAAAGCAAAATAAATAGAGGGGGATGCTCAGTCATGCATCACTATTTTGCATGAAAATTCAAGTTGTAAAATAGTGAATTTTTTGTGGGATATTTTGAACATATATGATTTTTAAAATAAGATTATAATACAGATCTTCAAATTTAGGGAAAGTTGATGGATGCCTCCAGGCATAAGAGGTACTTGTGCAGGGGCATAGGAACCAAGGCCCTGGCCCCCCAATAATAAAGGTCTTGATTTTGAAGAGTCAGATTTCCTTCACATCTTTTCTTTCTTTTCTTATTGCAAGGGATAATTTTGCGAAAAATGTTCAGGAAATTTTGCCAAAATTTCTAATAATTTTATGAAATTTTACCACCCCTTTACAAATAGTTTTTTGATATATGTGGTTCGCATACATTTTTATAGGTTTGTTGGGACAAAAATCAAATCTGCCTCTAATGTCAAATATCTTCCTATACCGCTGTCGTATAATAATCATAATGGTAAAAAAGTGTAAAAACCAGCATTACTTGTATAATGCCAGTTTTGGTGAGAAAATTCCACAAACACATCTGGCAGCATTACCTCACATTACATTCAACCACATAAAGGTAGTAGGAAAGCATTACGATGATGGGAGATGCCTCCCCCCCCCCCTCACCCCCTTTTTCTATATCATTTTATCATACAAGAACAAACAAGTCTACATATCAAAGTCAACCTACAAAAATATCTTCAGATCTGTTTCAAGAAATAAACATTCCCATGGGTGCATACCCCCTTCCTTTCCTCATAGCACCCCACTTCAATCAATTCATTTCTCTAAGAGAAAATATTTTCATCAATCATTTGGAATTCATCAGGAATTAACCTGTCTGAGTTAGATGATTGACAGCTCTTTCAACCAATCATCACACTTGCTTAGCAACAAAATCTGCATTACTAAGTGGGGCAAACATCCTACGCGGTACTGGTACAGTACAGCTAGCTAACGGCGCGCACTCACGTAGTCAATGCAATTTACTGTACAAAACAAATTTCTGCACATACGGACTGAGTGACGGCAAAATGGTAAACAAAAATTGCGCCTACGGGCCCGCTGCGGGATTTGTAATTCTGATTGCTCTTACCCAGAACACTCAGCAAACTGAATTTTGTTTATCCTTTTTGCTAAAAACTCTAAAAATACCGGAGAATTGCCATAAATGGACCAAAGCTTGCAGTTTGCCTCGCAAACATCTAAAAATGTTAATGCATTGGCAATGCACGATTAGGGATTTTAGGATTGTTTTCCCCACCTAGTTACCATGTTGCTATGGTGGGCGTGGTTGATTTCATAACTCAGAGACGTCAATTCTTCACATCATCCAAATTCCTCTCATCAAAGAGGCAGGGCATGTTATGCAAATCCATATTTCAATGCTTAGCATATTCATAAAAGAATGTTATCAAGGAATTCTTCATCGCACCAAAGCTCCTCTACCTTAACAAAGGGGCGGGCCTTATTATGCAAATCCACATTTTTATGCTTTGTGTATTATAGAAGACTCAAGGAATTCCTCACATCCAAACTCCTCACATTAAATGGGGTGGGGCACATTATGCAAATCAACATTTCCACTCATTTGCATAATAATAGAATAGATTTGTCAAGAAATTCTTCACAGCATCCAAACTCCTCCCATCAAATGGGGTAAGTCATATTATGCAAATCCACATTTCCACTCATTTGCATGCTCATAGAAGAGATTTTACAAGGGATTCGTCCATTACGCCCAATCCTCGCTACAAATTTTTAGTCATTTCACCCGTAAGAACCTCTATTTCGGCAGGTATGACTTTTAGACTGCTAGATGCTTCCAAGAAACCCACCACAGATAGTTCAGTGATTTTACGCATCAGTAATTACATTCCCAATCATCTATATGCACTGAAGAGCCAAGTATTGTGGATTTGGTTACTGCTGGGCCAAGTCATGTGTGTAATGTGGGGCTGAGGATTCATTTGGACTGCTAAAAGGATGTTTTCAGCAGTGAGTTATAAGCACTGGTGAGTTTGGATTCATTAAACTGAAAATTAATAGCCAGATTTATTCATCATGCACAGCATCCAAACTCCTCCCAACAAAAAGGGTGGGGTATATTATGCAAATCCATATTTCCACTCATTTGCATGTTTGTAGATAAGATTTGACAAGGAATTCCTCACAGCATCCAAACTCCTCCCATCACAAGGGGTGAGGGGAGGGGTATATTATGCAAATCCATATTTCCACTCATTTGCATGTTTATAGAAGAGATTTTACAAGGAATTCCTCACAGCATCCAAACTCCTCCCATCAAAGGGGCGGGACATATTATGCAAATATACATTTCTTTGCTTCACATACTTTTAGAGAGACTCCTTAAGGAAATTTTCATGGCATTAAACCTTCTCCTTATCAAGGGGGTGTGGCATACTATGCAAATTTAAATCTCCATTTCATTATAAACGGTCCTCCAAAGATGTTGACTTTTCACCCTTTGTCACCTGTTGAACTTGGTGTTGCGTGACCCTGCACTACCCCCGGTTTTACGAGAGGGGGTACCGCCATGTTGTGCATTCATCCTCTCTCGGGTGTGTGTGGTCGGTGCTGAGTTTGTCTTGATCGCAGGAAGCTGATGGTTATCATCTATGATAAGAGAGAAAAAACATCCAATTTTGACTGATTCATGGCTTCCAATACCTGAAAGCTTAATGGCTGAAATGTTAGCATGTGTTATTCAGAAGTCTCTAGAATAATGGAACACAAATTTCTGATAAACTCAGGGACATAGGAAGGGTCACCTCTCTGGGGGGCAAATCCCCAAAACAATTCACTGTGACAAGTACAAAAATTGAATTGGTAAATTAAGTTTCCATCAAAATTTGCTGCTAATTTGGAAACACCCTTCAGTTTCCAAGAGATCTCCATCATTTTCGGAACATTTCCTTAAATTGTTCTTCAATTTCGGAAATTTTTGGCCAGTTTTGGGGAATGTTTGGGAAATTTTGGCCAGTTTTGGGGAATGTTTAGGAAATTTTGGCCAGTTTGGGAGAAATTTTGGCCAGTTTTGGAAATATTTTAGGGAAAGTTTGGCCAGTTTTGGGGAAGTTTGGCCAGTTTTGGGAAAAGTTTGGCCAGTTTTGGGAAAAGTTTGGCCAGTTTTGAGGAAAGTTTGGCCAGTTTTGAGGAAAGTTTGGCCAGTTTTGGGAAAAGTTTGGCCAGTTTTGGGAAAAGTTTGGCCAGTTTTGGGAAAAGTTTGGCCAGTTTTGAGGAAAGTTTGGCCAGTTTTGAGGAAAGTTTGGCCAGTTTTGAAAAATTTTGGCCAGTTTTGGGAAAAGTTTGGCCAGTTTTGGGAAATTTTAACAAAACATACCATATGCAAAAAACAATTAGACCAATGGCTCCAATAACCCTCAATCTACCACGCGGGTGGCAATATTATCGCCATTTTGGGTGCCCCATCTTTGGCTCCGCCTCCCTAGCAAGTTTTCAAAAAAAGTGCTGGTAGAGTAAGGGTCAATCAGCCCGCAGCAACTGTGGCAACTCAAAAAAATATGCAGCATGATCCCGGTGGGCGGCCCACCGGGTCACTTAAGCGGAATGAGCCCAAATATGCTCCTCGGAAGACAGAGGACTCTTCAATAATCAGCCTGTGCTTAACCCTTACTCTACAATGCGGGGATATTATCACCGTTTTGGGTGCCCCATCTTTCCGCCTCCCAAGCGCGTTTTCAAAAAAGTGCTGGTAGAGTAAAGCGTTAAAGATCTATGAACAGGAACCAGTTTAGAGTTTAACAGAGAATGGAGTGATGATTGATGGCTTGTCACAAAATGTCACGTAACAAAATTTCAAATTTGTCACATATATGTCTCAAACGTCACATAAGTTTGGCACCTTTTGCACAGAATGTCACATTTGATTGGCATAGATTCACACATCATGACCAGCTGACCCATAATACTCACAGAAAGGAGCATTTGGTCGTCTGTTTCATGAAAAATAGAATCCACCACTAAAATACAGCGTAAAATAACCAACGAGTGCGAGTGATGGGGTAAGACATGTCACAAAATTCCACCACTAAAATGCAACATCAATTTACATGGCCTAGCTCCAATGAGTGTGAGTGAAAGGGGTAAAACATGTCACAAAATGTCGGACAAATAATTAAAAAAATTAACATAAAATAATCTGTTTATGTTAATTTTGTCACAAAATATTCAAAATGTCACAGATGCTCCATTCTCTGGCTTAATTATCTATTGAAATGGAGTCATTCTGGGTCATTCAATTTTGGAAATAATATATTCACTATGCAAAATTTGTGACTTTTTTCTTCAAAAGTCCTCTACCATATAAATGAATTGAAATTTTTTAGGAATATTCATTTATCTTCATCGAACCTTATACACATATGCATAGAAGTTAGACCAAATAAATTTACCTGAAGTATGTCTCCAGTAACTAATGTAAAACAGTCTGTAATCGTTCTCAGTAACTAATGTAAAACAGTCTGTATTTGTTCTCAGTAACTAATGTAAAACAGTCTGTATTGATTCTCAGTAACTAATGTAAAACAGTCTGTATTCGTTCTCAGTAACTAATGTAAAACAGTCTGTGTTCACTCTCAGTAAGAAATGTCAAACAGTCTGTATTCATTCTCAGTAAAATGTCAAACAGTCTGTATTCATTCTCAGTAACTAATGTAAAACAGTCTGTATTCATTCTCAGTAACTAATGTCAAACAGTCTGGGTTCATTCTCAGTAACTAATGTAAAACAGTCTGTATTCGTTCTCAGTAACAAATGTAAAACAGTCTGTGTTCACTCTCAGTAACTAATGTCAAACAGTCTGTATTCATTCTCAGTAACTAACGTAAAACACTCTGTATTCATTCTTAGTAACTAATGTAAAACAGTCTGTATTCGTTCTCAGTAACAAATGTAAAACAGTCTGTATTCGTTCTCAGTAACAAATGTAATACAGTCTGAATTCATTCTCAGTAACTAATGTAAAACAGTCTGTATTCATTCTCAGTAACTAATGTAAAACAGTCTGTATTCATTCTCAGTAACTAATGTAAAACAGTCTGTGTTCATTCTCAGTAACTAATGTAAAACAGTCTGTGTTCATTCTCAGTAACTAATGTAAAACAGTCTGTGTTCATTCTCAGTAACTAATGTAAAACAGTCTGTATTCATTCTCAGTAACTAATGTAAAACAGTCTATATTCATTCTCAGTAACTAATGTAAAACAGTCTGTATTCATTCTCAGTAACTAATGTAAAAAAGTCTGTGTTCATTCTCAGTAAGAAATGTAAAACAGTCTGAATTCATTCTCAGTAACTGATGTAAAACAGTCTGTATTTGTTCTCAGTAACTAATGTAAAACAGTCTGTGTTCATTAGTAATTAATGTAAAACAGTCTGTATTCATTCTCAGTAACTAATGTAAAACAGTCTGTATTTGTTCTCAGTAACTAATGTAACACAGTCTGTATTCAGTCTCAGTAACTAATGTAAAACAGTCTGTATTCATTCTCAGTAACTAATGTAAAACAGTCTGTGTTCATTCTCAGTAACTAATGTAAAACAGTCTGGATTCATTCTCAGTAACTAATGTAAAACAGTCTGTGTTCAGTCTCAGTAACTAATGTAAAACAGTCTGTATTCGTTCTCAGTAACTAATGCAAAACAGTCTGTATTCATTCTCAGTAACTAATGTAAAACAGTCTGTATTCATTCTCAGTAACTAATGTAAAACAGTCTGTATTCATTCTCAGTAACTAATGTAAAACAGTCTGTATTCATTCTCAGTAACTAATGTAAAACAGTCTGTATTCATTCTCAGTAACTAATGTAATACAGTCTGAATTAATTCTCAGTAACTAATGTAAAACAGTCTGTATTCATTCTCAGTAACAAATGTAAAACAGTCTGTGTTCGTTTTCAGTAACTAATGTAAAACTGTCTGTATTCATTCTCAGTAACAAATGTAAAACAGTCTGTATTCATTCTTACCATCTGTTGGTGATGAGAATGAATGCCTTCTACCCCTACCAGTAAATGGACTGGCCACGCTGTAACTATCCACCGACTGAAGGTCTAACGATGGACTTGCCTGTTGACAAAAAGTTTGGAACAATACTTAAAGAAATATGGACAGGTAGCAATACACATGAGCTAACTGGCTTTAATAGAATATACTCAAAACCATGAAAAAACAAAGAGCCCCATCACAGCATTTTAAGACTTAGATACCTAATTAGCATAAATTGTGCAATATTTTGTGACCTCAGAATGGGATAACTAGAAAATTGCCCATATTAACTTATTATTTTCGGTCCTTCCCCCAAATATTTTGAATGGAGAAGTTGGCTACAGTGAACAAGAAATTGGATGTTTTTGTAACCTTTTGACCCTGATCTAACAGTAGAACACAAGTTGAGAAAATTTGAGAAGGAAATATTAGCTGTATTATTTTTCATACATCAGCACTTTTGCACACACTGAAAATAAATTCATTTGTGATACATAACTTCAAGTCCGTAAGTTCTACTGTGACCATTTCAAGAATGTTCTACTTAGAATTTAAGGCTCTTTCATCTGGGTAAAAAATCTGTCCCTATTCAAATACCTTGAAGAAATACTATGCTGATGGTCAGATATATTCATCTTGTATGAGGCCTAACAAAATTTCTTTGTTTGTCCTTTCTTGTGGAAAGATGTAAGGGAGGGGACGGGTGGAATAAAGTGTTTTTCTTTCTTCTTTTTCCCCACAGATCACTGAAATGGAATCTTTACTCCAACGCTTGCAATCAAGACTGTCTCACTCTGGGTTTAGTATCAAGAATACATATGAAACAGAATTTAAACATTTCACTTCCACTTTAAATTGTTGGTTCAGTTTTTATATGTCACCTATACTTTTTGTGTGATTTGGGATTTTCTTTCCTTGCCTGACCCACTCGTTATAAACAGGCAGGACAACTTTGTATTCTATCAGAAACTCTTGTGGGTTGGTGGGCTTTTTAAAACCTTTTCAGTTTCATTTTTTAGGCCTGATAGAAAACAAACAAAAATTTTAATTGAATGATATCTTTTTCCGTTTGGTTTATTTGTTTGTTTGTTTGATGAGGGCTTAACGGCACCACGACAACGAGGGTCAAATTGTGCCTGAGAGGTCAGATCATTCTAGAGGTAGGAAGGAAAGGAAACAGGGGAAGAATGAGAGAAATTCAAGAACAAAAGGTCAGAAAGCTGTGATCGAAAGAGGAGGTGCATGGGTGAAACAAAAACAAAGTAGAGAGGGGGTGGAAGAGGAGACATAAATGTGGTTGTAGGGGGTGGAAGAGGAGAATTAAATATGGTTGTAGAGAGAAGCATGATGAAGGAGATAATTTTATGCGGAGGATTTTTCTGGAAGAGCTCAGCAATTGAGTTGTGGGGAACGAGGGAGAAATCCTAATTTTCTGAAAATGATTAGTGTACACTGTCTACTGTAGCAGAGCAATGCCAACTTCCTAACATTCTTCAAAACTGCCCATGTTTGTTTACATAATCCTCCATTGCAGAAACTTGGCAGAACTTTGTGGAGTATTGACACCAAGCTAACAGCAGTCTTGTCTGCCAAATGTACAAAGTTTTACGTCTATGATTTGGGATTGCAGATGGGAGACCACAACTCAAAAAACTAGAAGACAAATTTGATTTTGGAGCTGGATTTCAACCCATGTCCTCATGATTGGAAGATGCAGATTATATCATGATTAGAAGATGCAGATTATACCAATGGACCACACCACTCCTGTGTTTTATTGAACATTATTTCAACCGATGTCCTCATGATTGGAAGATGCAGATCATATCATGATTGGAAGACGCAGATTATACCAATGGACCACACCACTCCTGTGTTTTATTGAACATTATTTCAACCCATGTCCTCATGATTGGAAAATGCAGATTATATTATGATTAGAAGACGCAGATTATACCAATGGACCACACCTGCTGTGTTTTATTTAACATTATTTCAACTTTTCAACTAATAATATATTCTTTTGAAAAAAATTTCAGGAGGTAATCACTTTATAAGAATTGGTTTTAGAGCTCTACCAACATTACACTCTCACTTTCTTTACAATGTGAGTTTGCATCTTATTGAAATATAATTTAATTCAATAATAATACCAACAAATCTAATGTAGCGCTTTTCAGCGCATGACACATACTCCAAGCGTTTCACAATGGCCAGTCAAATTCCCACACAGCAGTGTAAAATCAATGCCATGAACTCAACTTTAATTTCAAACGGAGTGAAAAAGATTTCTTTCCTTTTATTTTCTTTAGATTAAAATCACAGTTGTGTCACTAGAATCTGTTTTTAATTTATAAATCAACAAATATACCAATTTGTTAAGAGCCTCAAAATTAAATCAAACATTTACGAATAGATGACGTTTGTTTCTTACGACAATATTTGCACGACCGCCCTGAAGGACGTCAGGGCTCATCCTGGGCAGGTTCGGCTCACTGGAACTATGATGATCCCTCAAAGACGTCACCCTGGGGCTTCCGTCCTTGGTAGATGTTGCCTGACTGTGGACCCAGCTACAAGATTAAAAAAAAAAAAGGTCTTTTGTCAATTTCTAGTTTAAAATAAAGTTCAGGTTCGTGTTTGGGTTAGTTTTAACACTTTTGAGCACATACCAGGGAAAGCACAAACAAGTGACCTTTGACTTGTTTTCAGTGTGGACCCAAGGGATTTGCCAGGATTGGAAGTGGAGGAATACCGGGTTAACACCCTGCTTTTTTTGAGAAGTGTTCAGAGAACCAGGCAGAAGGTGAAACTCCTACCATCTGGACCGACGGCTTTACGTCACCTCCGAAGGACAGTGAGTGTCACCCAACCATTGGCCACTTTTCCCCAAAGGTCGGATGGGGGAGAAGGTGTTATGTAGGAGACAAATCTCTGCGCTCGATGTCAGCATATCGTTCTGCATTTCTGTCGAAAAATCGCTGTTGGAGTCAAACCTGGGACCTCCAACATCTCAGTCGTACGCTCAGCCAACTGAGCTACCTGCCTCCTTATAAAGGATTATTTCAGAGGTGAAACAAGTTTCATCTTATATAAAAGAAGACTTTAAAAAAGAAAGCAGTGAAGAAAGCATTCAAAAATATTATTCCATTAAGGAGATATATTAGTTTAAAGTTTGGGTTCAGTTGTGGAGAAACGACTGAAATCATGACTAGTTGTGATATCATAGCCTCAGATTCCATGAAGTCTTTATGTATTCTATCATATATTGTCCTTCGATTTTTGTGGCTTAAAAACCAAGGAATATGTCCAAAAAGTAGTAAAACTGAATCTAGGAACAGTATTACAATTTACCACCTGAAGAAACTTCAAGGACAAATATTTTAGATAGTAAAAATATTGAATATTTTTTTTTTTAAATACATTAACAATTGTTACGAATGTGAGGATGAAGATGTCAACCTTCCATAGTAGACTTACTACACCAGTCATTTCTACACAGGTAGGACAAAGCTTTAATCTTGAATATCTCCTTAAGTGAATATGATTTTTGAATACTTTTTTTATTAATTTGTCTCTTTTAAAGTCCTCTTTCATATAAGATGGACTTGCTTGACCCCTGAACTATTCCTTTAATATCTCCTTAATGGAATAAAAATGCAATGCTTTCTTCACCATTTTGTTTCTTTTAAAGCCCTCTTTCAAATAAGATGTACATGCTTGACCACTGAACTAATCATTTAATATCTCTTTAACAAACAGCATTTGTGAATGCTTTCTTCACCATTTTGTTTCTTTTGAAGTCCTCTTTCATATAAGATGGACATGCTTGACCACTGAACTAATCCTGTAATATCTTCTTAACTGAATTCAATTTTGCAATGCTTTCTCCACCAATTTGTTTCTTTTGAAGTCCTCTTAAGTGAAATGCCAAGAATGCCAGAGAGGTTTCAACATGAAAATGGTGCAAAGTGAATAAGAGGGAGGATTGGTTGGTGAGGTTTAGTGGCACTACGACAGCGATGGTCAACTTGTGCCAGAGAGATTAGATTATGTCAGAGGTGAAAAGGGGATGAGAGGAGGTGGTGAGGTGGGCAGGTGTTAGTAGGGAAAGAAGGGGTCAGCTGTTGTTCATGAAATGCAGGAAGGAGAAGACTTTTGGAAGTGGATTATTGGGGAAGAGCTCGGTGATGGAGTTGAAGGGGGTGAGGGATGGAGAGGGTGAGGTGGAGGTAGTCTGTGAGGATGTGTTTCACTGTCAATGGAACCAAAATATAAACCAGACGGGCATCAGTAGAGCAGAGATGAAGAGAGAAGAGCTGTGGAGGCAGAGAGATCCCCAGAAAGTGAGAGCCATTTTAAAACCTTCAAGTGCAGCAATTGTGACAAAGATTGCCATTCAAGGATTGACCAATCACAGCCATCCCTGCTAAATCACTAATTCAAGAGAAACTATCCCTGGTGCAGTCCATTGTTTTCCGAGACAGTTAAAAAAAAAAAGTTAAATTGATCCAAACCATTAGGCTTATCTACAGTTTCCTTAGCATGAGCAGATGAGAGCACATGACTTCCCCTGGAGGGGACATCAGTCCATCGCAGGTTAACTCTCCAGCAATGCTGGTACTCATTTTACAGCTGAGTGGACTGAAGCAAGTAGAGTAAAGTGTCTTGCTCAAGAATATAATGCAGAGCTCAAGACAAACTGATTACTAAATTTATTCAATGTATGATTTTATGATAAAAACACTTCATATGTAATAATTCACATAAAATAACAAAAACAATTTTTTCTTTTTTTATGAATCATAAAATCTGATTAAAAATATTTTTCCAGCTTGTAAATGTTCATATCGTGCTCTACACTCACTCAAACGTCCTCAGCTGCTGCCGATGAACCTCCCGGGTGTGATTTTCGATTTCCTCTTCCTTGGCTGAGGGCAAGAAAGAATGAATTGCATGTTGTTAAATATGAATGCTTCCTTCATCCAACACAATCTGCAGATGACATCCGTTAACCCTTTCTCTACCGCCCGGCAATATTATCGCCGTTTTGGGTGCCCTGCGTTTCACTCCGCCTCCCAGGCAAATTTTCAAAAAGTGCTGGTAGAGTAAGGGTTAATCAATCCACGACAACTGTGCCAACTCAAAAATATATGCAGCATGATCCTGATGGGTGTCCCACCGGGTCACTGAAGTGGAACAAGCCCGACTTTCCTGCTCGGAAGACAGAGGACCCTTCAGTAATCAGCCTGTGCTTAACCCTTACTCTACCATGCAGCAATATTATCACCGTTTTGGGTGCCCGTCTTTAACTCCGCCTCCCAGCACATTTTCAAAAAAGTGCTGGTAGAGTTAAAGGATTAGTTCAGTGGTCAATCAAGTCCATCTTATATGAAAGAGGACTTTAAAAGAGACAAATTAGTAAAGAAAGTATCCAAAAATCGTATTTCATTGGAGATGGTCAAGATTAAAGTTTGGTATCATTTGTGTAGAAACGACTGAAATCAGACTAGTTGTGATGTCATAGCTTTAGATTTCTCAGAAATATACCTGTCCAAATATCTTTTAAGAAATTATTAAAGATTTAATTAGAATTTAAAGACTATTCTGACAATTTACTACTTCATATCACATTAAAGGTATGTGGACAGGTAAAGGTGATGTGTGAACATAATAGTCTTTATATTACTACAGTAGCAGAGCTATTGCTAATCAAAGTTTAAATAATTTTTAATGAATGCAAAAGTTGTGACGTACAAAAAGAGGACACTTCATAATCATAATGTAATTCTTTAAAATTCTGTCCTAAATGTCAGCCAATGAAAATCATTTAACTTGTTTCTCCTGCTGAATAGAGGGTGTACGATGGAAATTTAAAATCACTTGGTCATTGCTCCCATTCAAAGAACAGTGGTGAAGAATTGAATAACATTAGGTTAACATATGGAAATTTGTAGGCTTTCTTATTGTGATGTCACAAATTACAATAAAATTTGCATATTGTATCATTATAAACTTTCTATGGAGTATTTGCATTGTGCAAAAATTCCATGCACTAAATTTACATAATGCACGACCTTCAGTATTTGGCTTAGTCCATTTTTACAACAGGTGAAATTCTTAACAAAGTGAAAAATTGTATGTAAGCTTTGCTCGTTTTCGTTCTTTCTTGTTGTTTTTTATGCATTTTAAACAATTTAAGACGGAAATTTTATACAAAGATTAATGTTTTGGCATCGTGTTTATATTAGTATTTAATGCACGGTTAAAGGACTTTGCACTAACAAATGACCCTCCTGAGGTCAGGTCACTCTACTCATGTCAAACACTCCACCTCAGCATTAACCTTTAAATAAGGTTCTCAACATTCAAAATGCCATAAAATGTTCAATTTTTAACCGATTTTGATCACTTTTTTGCTGTTTTTATGGACTATAACCTATTATCTTCCACTAAAGCTCAACTTTCTACCTGCCCATAGATCTTTAAGTGTGCTGTGTCAAGTGTACTTTGAGCACCACACCCGTAACCATTTTAATTTTTCCAAGAGTTAGAGAGCGAGCGGTAAACTTTTATATACACAGCGGGTTTTAATGGATTACTGTGTACTTTATGAGACCACTGCACTAATAATTAGAAGGGTATTTTAACTATGACTGCTAAAACATTGAAATTATTTTAATCCTGAATAGTACAACGAAATGAACTTCTAGATTGGTGCAAGCTATACTATTTTAACCCTGAATAATACAACGAAATGAACTTCTAGATGATTGGTGCAAGCTATACTATTTCAATCCTGAATAGTACAACGAGATGAACTTCTAGATTGATTGGTGCAAGCTATACTATTTTAATCCTGAATAGTACAACGAGATGAACTTCTAGATGATTGGTGCAAGCTATACTATTTCAATCCTGAATAGTACAATGAGATGAACTTCTAGATTGATTGGTGCAAGCTATACTATTTTAATCCTGAATAGTACAATGAGATGAGCTTCTAGATGATTGGTGCAAGCTATACTATTTTAACCCTGAATAGTACAACGAGATGAACTTCTACATGATTGGTGCAAGCTATACTATTTTAACCCTGAATAGTACAACGAGATGAACTTCTACATGATTGGTGCAAGCTATACTATTTTAACCCTGAATAGTACAACGAGATGAACTTCTAGATTGATTGGTGCAAGCTATACTATTTTAACCCTGAATAGTACAATGAGATGAACTTCTAGATGATTGGGGCAAGCTATACTATTTTAATCCTGAATAGTACAATGAGATGAACTTCTAGATGATTGGTGCAAGCTATACTATTTTAATCCTGAATAGTACAACAAGATGAACTTCTAGATGATTGGGGCAAGCTATACTATTTTAACCCTGAATAGTACAATGAGATGAACTTCTACATGATTGGTGCAAGCTATACTATTCTAACCTGAATAGTACAACGAGATGAACTTCAAGATGATTGGTGCTATTCTAATACAACAAGATGAATAGATTGGTTTTAAGCTAGAGAACCCTGAATAGTACAACAAGATGAACTTCTAGATGATTGGTGCAAGCTATATTAATTTAACTTCCATGATTGGTGCAATAGAATAGTACAACAATGAGATTGAAATTCTAACCCTGATTACAATGAGATGAACAATTGCTATACTATTTAACCAAGCTATATTATTTTAACCCTGAATAACTTCTAGATTGGTGCACAACCTGAATAGAGATGAACTTCTAGATGATTGGTGCGAGCTATACTATTTTAACCCTGAATAGTACAACGAGATGAACTTCTAGATTGATTGATGCAAGCTATACTATTTTAACCCTGAATAGTACAACGAGATGAACTTCTAGATCATTGGTGCAAGCTATACTATTTTAATTCTGAATAGTAAAACGAGATGAACTTCTAGATGATTGGTGCAAGCTATACTATTTTAATTCTGAATAGTAAAACGAGATGAACTTCTAGATGATAAGTGCAAGCTATACTATTTTAACCCTAAATAGTACAACAAGATGAACTTCTAGATCATTGGTGCAAGCTATACTATTTTAATTCTGAATAGTAAAACGAGATGAACTTCTAGATGATTGGTGCAAGCTATACTATTTTAATCCTGAATAGCACAACGAGTTGAGCTCTAGATTGGTGCAAGCTATATTTCAAAGCTGAATGGTACAACAAGATGAACTGCTAGATGATTGGTGCAAGCTTAGTTATTTTTCGCTCTGTTTTGAAAGGTGTTCCCAATCTAACATGATTTGAAAGTACCGGAATAATTCACTTATATTCTGAAATTTTTCGATGGATGTTATTTTGAGTAAAGTTGAATCAACATTTTTGATAAAAAATTGTCAGAAAATAACTTTTAATGAAATGTGGGGCTAAGTCATACATGCTTAAACAGTTCCTTCCTGGGGTATATATTCACCCCGTGGGGGCTTGGATAGCGGGGGCTTGGATAGCGGTGCTTGGATAGCGGGGACTTGGATAGCGGGGACTTGGATAGCAGGGACTTGGATAGCGGTGGCTTGGATAGCGGGGGGCCTTGGATAGCAGGGGCTTGGATAGCGGGGGCTTGGATAGCAGGGGCTTGGATAGCGGGGGCCTGGATAGCGGGGGCTTGGATAGTGAGGGCTTGGATAGCGGAGGCTTGGATAGGGGCTTGGATAGCGGGCACTTGGATTGGATAACAGGGGCTTGGATAGCGGGGGTATTTACGAGAGTTATATTTACCTTCTATGCTATAAATATGCAATCTGCGATATTAGACCGTACTGTTTCACTAACTTCAGGCAATACTGGCTGGAATTTTCAGCAGAAAATTATCTTAGCAACCTGTATTTTTAACTGCATTTTGCTCTCAGAGGTTCTTATAGACTTCCTACACAAGGTTTGGCTTACAAGATTAAGTTTTCCTGTGTAGGTGTTTTTTCAAGACCCTGATCCAACCAGATTGCATACGTTTAGCATAGAAGGTAAGGTATAAGTTGGAGTAGGTATTAGAATGATACATTTCCTGACATATTTAGGCCACTGGAAAACTTGAACACTCTTTATAGTGGTTTTGAATGATGAGTTTCGGGGAATATTACTGCCTACCTTTAAAATAATCCTTGCGCTGCACACCACGTTTGGACTGCTGCACTGTCTGGGAGGGGTGTGCATCTTGCATCTTTTTGATCATCTGAAAGCGCTGAACAGGATCTGACAAAATAGAACAAACAGATCACTGTCAAATCCTTCCACACATTTCTTGCTAAACCATAAAGTTCATAATTTGAACACCCAGTAAAAACTTTTGACTGTTAAAGTTTAGCATGATTGTGTCCTGCTTGTAAACAATGATCTTTTAGATAACAGACAACTCCCCACCTTTCTCCTTTCCCTCTCTCCATTGGGACAATAAAGAGCAAGATAAGCGTATAACATAATCAAAAGATACCAGTTTTATACAACTTCACTTTTTTGGTCAGTGGTCTTATAAGTTGCATTAACTTTTTTTTTATCCTGGGTGTGTATAAACCAGCCTGATGGATTGGGAGCGGGGAATCGTAGAACTAAAGAAGTAATGGTATTATAAGTGTTCCAAAATTGTGTCAAAATAGAGTGGTCTTTAAACTGTTCAGAGACTAAATTTTACTGAAAAGCAAAAAAGAAAATCACTGCCCAAAGCCTGGACCATTTAGCCACATTTATTTAATTTTTTTGCAAAATTTATGGACCTTTTTACCTTTAAGGAACCGCTAGGAGATAAAATGAATTATCCATATTCCTTTTAAGAGTGCATTACAAAAATCCAATGAGAGCTTTCCCATGCCTATATAGGCAAAATTGAGTTAGCAAGTGATACACACTTCTACTACTTACTGCCATACATCACTTAATATGATTGCAAATTATTCATTTATCCACTATCTATTTCTAGAGCATTTGCAAATACTGCCATCTCCAAATCATCAAACAAGACAGCTATAATTTTCCCACATCTCAAAAGACCAATCAATTATTACGAAACTGATTCAATAAATGCACATTATTTAAAGTTACCGATATCTAGGTCAATCTTTTGTTTGATTTCATGACAGGGCTTGGAGGACAAGCCTTTTCAAAAAAAATATTGAAAAAGGCCAGTCCATCGCAGATTAACCTTTAAGGCCGAGACACACCGAACGCAACGCGGCGAGCAATATTTTAGATATTCATACAGGAAACAAATATTATAAGATGCTTTGATTTGTTGCTAACACATGATGAAGTTTACAATTGAGGCTTTCTGATGATACTGGAAAATTTGCTAGAAATGCCTTTTTTCTTAAAATGTAGAGAAAATCGCTTTAGTGGGGCGCAATTTTCTGTCGCGATGCAAATTTTGCTTTAATAAGCGTAGAAACGCCCTTTCAATCAATTTTCAGCTATCATCTGAATGGCCATGTGATGACGATGCTTCTCTGAAAACAAGAGGTCAAAATGTTTCTTTTCCTTTGTTTTATTCAATTTTGTTTCAAAAATCGCTCGCCGCGTCGCGTTCGGTGTGTCACAGCCTTTACTCTACCACGCGGTGATATTATCGCCGTTTTGGGTGCCTCGTCTTTGACTCCGTCTCCCAGGCAAATTTTCAAAAAAATGCCGATAGAGTAAGGATTAATCAACCCGCGACAAGTGTGCCAACTCGAAAACAAATGCAGCATGGTCCCGGTGGGCAGCCCACCGGATCACTGAAGTGGAACAACCCAACTTTGCTGAAGATCCATGGTCCTGCTGCTCAGAAGACAGAGGACCCTTCAATAAATTGCCTGTGCTTAACCCTTACTCTACCACGCGGCAATATTATCACCATTTTGGGTGCCCTGTCTTTGACTCCGCATTTTCAAAAAAAGGGGCTGGTAGAATAAGGGTTAACTTTCTAGCAGTGATAGTGCCCATTAACAGTTGTGTGGACCGGAGCAAGTAGAGTATCTTGCTCAAGGACACAATGCAGTGCTCGCGAAGGGAATCAAATCCGGTACCTTTTATATGACCATGACTCCTTAACCACTGAGCCAGGGCTTGATTTAGTGCCGTCTTATCCACTAATAGTGGTCTTGAAAATCCAACTTGTGGTCTTTGAAAACAAGAGATAGTGGTGCAGGATTGAATGTTGGTTGAATTATAAAAGGTTCCCTACTGTTTCATTGAAAACTCTGCATTTTATAATACGATACAAGGTTTTTCAAGTTTTAGACAGCCCTGCGAGTTTCAACCTTTGCCACTGGAAACAATATACTTGTCTCCAGACTATTACTGTCTGGGCCCCTTACTGTCTGGGCCCCTATTACTGTCCGAGCCCTTATTACTGTCTGGGCCCTTATTACTGTCTAGGTCCCTATTACTGTCTGGGCCCCTATTACTGTCTGAGCCCTTATTACTGTCTGAGCCCTTATTACTGTCTGGGCCCTATTACTGTCTGGCCCTTATTACTGTCTGAGCCCCTTTGCAATGGACCTCCATTTTTTTTACACCTGCGGTGCCATCTCTGTGAATTAGTGGTCGACGACAACGACGAGTGAACACACAATTACAATGACGGGGTCGTCGCCTGCGTATTCGATTATGATAATAACAATGCTATCACAAAACGCTTAATACGACCTGGACGAGAACATAGTAATGTACGGACAGACATAACATCGACAACCAAGTCAATGTCCACGGCCTTTGATAACCAGTTTTAGTGCACTGGCGTGTCTACCCAAGCCAGGCTTGAACCCAGGGCCTCGCGGTCTGTAGACATGTATAATAACCGCTACACCACAGTAGGTAGACAATTAGTGGTGTTGTGAAGATCCCTTAAATTAGGCACTGCACCCCTTTGAGGGGCTTGTCCAACCATGTCAACTTCCTACCTAAAAGACTATCAACTGCATAACATATGGACTTTATTTGACATTTGACCTATGCACTTGGCCATAATTCCTGGGGGAACAGGGGAACATGCCTCTCCCCCTCACTCTTCAGCAAAAAAAAATACATAAGGTTTTAAAACCACTGTCCCTCTACTTTGTTGAGAAAAGTATGGCCTTATAAGTCCCCACCCCATAGATATGCACAAGACTGTACAAAGCGGACCAAAGAGGTCATCTCTTACCTAGCCCCTTCTTCTTCTTTCGTCCTCCTACCCCATCTTCTTAGCTCTCTTCATCATCAACTCAGCTGTTACCGAGTCTTTGAAGCCCCTGAAAAAAAAAAAAATTTTAAGTTTGAGAAATTTGGTAATAAAAAAAAACATCAGTATAAATAGATTTTGTATTACTCATGTGTAAAAAGTACAAAGGAAGAAATATTCAACAATGCAATTCTTATACATGGGAAATATTCAAAGTTCAAAGTTCAAAGTTCAACATTTGTATAGCGCCCTAAAAATACAATAATGTACAACAAAGGCCTTTACAGTAAGAAACAGTTAAGACAAATTTGGATATGATCTACAAAATATGGGGCTTTAAATATTGCTCATCAGTGTTAAATTTTTTGAACAAAAACTTGAATTAAATTAACAAGTTGAAATTAACAGATTCAAAGCATCTTGACCAACCGAACTGGGCATCAAAATATCAACGGAGATGTAGATTAACACAGATTCAAAACAAGACACAACACTTAAAGAAATACAATATAAAAAATTTTAAATGCTTCAATCCATAGTTACAGTACAGTATTGAAACCACAAGTGATTTTTACCTCTGATTACTGGTTTCTTTCCTTCCTACCTCTAGAATAATCTGAAATAGTGGTGCAGAATTTAATGTTGGTTGAATTATGAAAGGTTCCCTACTGTTTAATTGAAAACTGCATTTTATAATACGATACAAGGTTTTTCAAGTTTTAGACAGCCTGCGATTTCAACCTTTGCCACTGGAAACAATATACTTGTCTCCAGACTATTACTGTCTGGGCCCCTATTACTGTCTAGGCCCCTATTACTGTCTGGGCCCCGATTACTGTCTGGTCCCCGATTACTGTCTGGGGGCCCCTATTACTGTCTGGGCCCCTATTACTGTCTGGACCCTTATTACTGTCTGGGCTCCTATTACTGTCTGGGCCCTTATTACTGTCTGGGCCCCGATTACTGTCTGGGCCCCGATTACTGTCTGGGCCCCGATTACTGTCTAGGCCCCGATTACTGTCTGGGCCCCTATTACTGTCTGGGCCACTATTACTGTCTGGGCCCCTAATACTGTCTGGGACCCTATTACTGTCTGGGCCCCAATTACTGTCTGGTCCCCGATTACTGTCTGGGGGCCCCTATTACTGTCTGGGCCCCTATTACTGTCTGGACCCTTATTACTGTCTGGGCTCCTATTACTGTCTGGGCCCTTATGCTGTCTGGGCCCCGATTACTGTCTGGGCCCTTATTACTGTCTGGGCCCCTATTACTGTCTAGGCCCCGATTACTGTCTGGGCCCCTATTACTGTCTGGGCCACTATTACTGTCTGGGCCCCTATTACTGTCTGGGACCCTATTACTGTCTGGGACCCTATTACTGTCTGGGCCCCTATTACTATCTGGGCCCAGGTACAATTTGATCCTCATTGCCGTGGTGCTGTTAAGCCCTCATCAAACAAACAAACAAACTGATTACTGGTATTTGTTTTATTACCAGAAGCTTCAAAACAAGACCATTGTGTTTCATATAGAATTAAAATGTTTAACTGGGTTATTTTTGTTTCTTAAGAATAAAGAGTATAATAAATCCGCATAATGTATTATTAATGATGTGAAGTTATCACGGATCATAAGACTGTCGGAAGTAGGTTTGTTATATCAAATACAATTTCATGTCTATGAATATGAAAAGTTAGGTTACGTTTCTGTTCACGCAATTGTAGTAAAAGAAGGTAACTCAGAATTAGGAGATCAGGGCTCTCAGTATAAATCAAATTATGGGGCACATTTAAGTAAATCGGCTGCTAAAAAACAGATTTGTTATATAAAATACATTTTCATGTCCATAAATTTAAAGAGTTATCTTACGTTTCTGTTCACGCAATGGTAGTAAAAGAAGACGACTCAGGATTAGAAGATCAGAGCTCTCGCTAAAACTCAAATTATGGGGCACATTTAAGTAAATCGGCTGCTAAATAACAGATATTGCAAGATTTCAACAACATTCATTGCAAAAAAAGGAAAACAAATTCTTTAAACATAAAATAAAAATTATGAGAAAAGTAGGGCTTGTCAACACAATCTTAAACATTTCTACTTATTTTATGCCCACGACAGCAAAAAGTCTAATAAACTAGAGGGCAACGTGACAGTTAAAAGAATCATAAAAAGTTCATGATTCTCTTTTTCTTTCGTTGTAAATTAATTGACTTAATTTATGATTATTTTCAACTTTATTTACAGAAAATACTGCAGGAGAAACCTTTTAATGTTATCATAGTAACAATGCATTGACAGAGTTGAAGTACTCTGCGTTGAAGTTTTGTTTGCAGGTAGACTTTTCAATACCATGCGCCTTTGTTGGAAATGTGAAGCTTCTGGTAATCAAACAAATACCAGTAATCAGTTTGTTTGTCAGTTTGTCTGTTTGTCAGTTTGTCTGTTTGTCTGTTTATCAGTTTGTCAGTTTGTCAGTTTGTCTGTTTGTCAGTTTGTCAGTTTGTCAGTTTGTCAGTTTGTCAGTTTGTCAGTTTGTCTGTTTATCAGTTTGTCTGTTTGTCTGTTTGTCAGTTTGTCTGTCAGTTTGTCTGTTTGTCAGTTTGTTAGTTTGTCAGTTGGTCTGTTTGTCAGTTTGTTTGTCAGTTTGTCTGTTTGTCAGTTTGTCTGTTTATCAGTTTGTCTGTTTGTTTGTCTGTTTGTCAGTTTGTCAGTTTGTCAGTTTGTCAGTTTGTCAGTTTGTCAGTTTGTCAGTTTGTCAGTTTGTCAGTTTGTCAGTTTGTCAGTTTGTCAGTTTGTCTGTTTGTCAGTTTGTCAGTTTGTCAGTTTGTCAGTTTGTCAGTTTGTCTGTTTGTCAGTTTGTCAGTTTGTCTGTTTATCAGTTTGTCTGTTTGTCTGTTTGTCAGTTTGTTTGTCAGTTTGTCTGTTTGTCAGTTTGTTAGTTTGTCAGTTGGTCTGTTTGTCAGTTTGTTTGTCAGTTTGTCTGTTTGTCAGTTTGTCTGTTTATCAGTTTGTCTGTTTGTTTGTCAGTTTGTCTGTTTGTCAGTTTGTCTGTTTATCAGTTTGTCAGTTTGTCTGTTTGTCAGTTGGTCTGTTTGTCAGTTTGTCAGTTTGTTTGTCAGTTTGTCTGTTTGTCAGTTTGTCTGTTTATCAGTTTGTCTGTTTGTTAGTTTGTCAGTTTGTCAGTTTGTCTGTTTGTCTGTTTGTCAGTTGGTCTGTTTGTCAGTTTGTCTGTTTGTCAGTTTGTCAGTTTGTCTGTTTGTCTGTTTGTCAGTTTGTCTGTTTGTCAGTTTGTTTGTCAGTTTGTCAGTTTGTTAGTTTGTCAGTTTGTCTGTTTATCAGTTTGTCTGTTTGTCAGTTTGTCAGTTTGTTTGTCAGTTTGTCTGTTTGTCAGTTTATCAGTTTGTCTGTTTGTCAGTTTGTCAGTTTGTCAGTTTGTCAGTTTGTCAGTTTGTCAGTTTGTCAGTTGGTCTGTTTGTCAGTTTGTCTGTTTGTCAGTTTGTCAGTTTGTCTGTTTGTCTGTTTGTCAGTTTGTCTGTTTGTCTGTTTGTTTGTTTGATAATGGCTTAACGGCACCACAACAACGAGGAACAAATTGTGCCTGAGAGTTTAGATCATTCTAGAGGTAGGAAGAAGAGAAAACAGTTACCAGAGGCAGAAATCACTTATGGTTCCGATGCTAAATGTAACTTTGGATTGGAAGCATTTAATTTGTTATATTGTATTTCTTTAAGTGTTGTGTTCTTACTGTACATGTTTATCACACTGGAACATACAGAATTTTATAGATTTTTGTTTTGTTTAAGTGTTACAGTTATTCCTGCCTTCTCATTAATATTCATGACATCAGCACCAAAAACAATAAGGATCATTCGCACAGCATGTCAGACCACATCTACATTGATATACCAAGCATGACATAAATCCACATCAATGATGATGAGATATTGTGTTTACACGCTTGTTCACAGAATTTTACATTTAGCCCCGCCCACTAATTAATTCATGACATCAGCACCAACAAGAATAGGGATCATCTACAGACCACAACACATCTATATACAAAGTATGACATAAATCCACTGCACAGTGCACACATACATACATACACACGCCAGCATGACTACATAGGTTTCTTATGCTATCGCATCGGAACCAGAAAGCCCATAATTTATTTACACTTTACAAAACAGCACAACAAAATTGAAATAGAATCAATTTTACAAAGATTTTTTTATAGTTTTTTTACCAAACTTTTCTTGAAATTTTAACTTGAAGAGCAGAAGGAAGTTTTACTTAAGATTTCATATATGCCTAAGAAAATATTTGGATGTTTTTAAAAGCCAATCTTTACCCCTTAAATTGATGACACTTCCCCCTTCTTTCCTCCCAGAGCTTCTGGAGATTTTGCCCCTGGTCCCCACCAGGGCTTCATCTGACTTTGCCCCTGGTCCCACCAGGGCTTTATCTGACTTTGCCCCTGGTCCCCACCAGGGCTTAATCCCTAGAACCACACCAAGACCCTACAATGTGGCCTTTGGGCTCACGTCACAATACATGCACACCTATTTCTCTGATTTATAAATGAAATCTTAAGTCCACTGAATTAGCCAAAAAGACGCCCTAAGTTTTGGACTGAGACTCATTAAAGACAAAGGTATCTGACGTACCATTCCTCTGACAGCATTTCCTCCTTCTTTGATCGATGACTTCTTGGCGTCCCAACACTCTGCTCCTCCCTACTACTAGTTGGTGTTACCGGAGGCAGTGGGGGTTTCCCTCTTGGCATTACCATGGATAATGGGGAAAGGGGTGAATTAGTACCCCTCCAGGCATGCTTAGGTGGGTGAGGATAATGTTTCTCTGGAGGTGATGGGAGGGGGTATGGTTTGTTGTGGGTTGAGGGTGGTTGTGGTAGTACAGGGTGGGCTGATGGTATATCAGGTATAGCTGATGGTATCCAATTGCTTTCAAGATCAATCTGAAAGAAATGAAAATAAAATAGTTAAAAGTAAACAAGCACCAACTAGTGGCAAAGTTACATGGAAGGGGGAGGGGGAGAGGGAAGAGGAGGGTAGAGAGGAAAATGACCCCCCAGCTTGTCTAAAAAGCTATTTTGTACCTTTTGGGCTAAAATTAACTTTCTTTTTCCAAATATTTTGAGGCCATTATTAAGATTTGTTTTCCATAAATACTGCTATATTTTAACTAATTTCTTTTCTGAGCATAAGAATTGGTGAGTTACTTAATGGATCCCCAGCAACAGTTGATGAGAACAACTAAGGGTTAACCTATCATTCAACATGCGTGGTCAAGGATTAACCATAGTAGCTGGTACACCGGATTAGGGAAAGTACGAGGCAACACCAGGTGCATTCACCAATATGGGATAATCCGTCGTAAATAATGCATGATTAATTATACATAAAACTTACCCATTTACATTATTTGTAATGAAAAATACTTTTATGGCTGAAATATGAAAAATATAGATTTTATTCAAATAATTTTCTTTTGACACAAATATTACAGGATCACTTCCAAGAGCAAATGCCACTTAGATACATATGGTGTCACAGATTAATCAGGTGATGCATATTGACCAATCGAATAACAGCATTCTTATTAGGGATGTCACAATATGGGTTCAAATAACAGCATTCTTATTAGGGATGTTACAATATGGGTATATCAGATATTTATTATCGTGGACAAAAGAATCACGATAAATCACCATGTTGTAAAATCTACGATGTGATTCTTAATTTTGGAAAACTGCTTGGGTTTTCAGCATGCACAGATCACAATTTTTTTTCCAAAAATTTCAGACCTAAGGAAGGGAAGCATAAACAAATCAGATTTGATGCAAATATTCTCTGAAAATCTCATTCCTTTGAGCTGTTTCTGAAATTCTTTCAGAAATTTTGTTTATGAAATTGGCAAATCAAATTACGATGGTCGGGAAATTTGTAATATCGTGGAAAAAACCACATGACTTGTCCTTCTCCTTAAAAATTTGTTCCAGCAAATCACAGCCAAAAAACTTAATGTAGCAAATAATGAGATACTTATCTTAATCAAAATAACTGCTCAAACACACAATAAGGACTTCATTCATTGCCAATATGATACCCAACACCAACTTCCACAAGATCCCAGGACCAACAGGAGAACGAATACAATAGAGCCATTGATAAAGGAAATTTGATCGTAATAACTTGTGGTTTTCAGAATAAAGAAAATAAAGAGGAAATGTCTGACCCGACCTGCTTATATATCAGATCGGGTCTGACTGTTTGAAGTTTTAAGGAGCACAAGAACTAATGATATCACGATATCGCGATAATCTAGACAATGTGACAACCTTAGTTCTTACCACATATTAATTTCTAGTATTTTTACTAAATATAAATGAACATGTGTTCAACACGTTAGGCAACAAAATAATATTTTCGTACCTCGTTAAAATCAAACGATTCTAAGTCGACCTCTTCCCCAAACTCCATCTCATCTTCCTCCTCATCGAACGAAACTTTCATCGCTTCCTGAGCGCGCTTGAACCTTTTCCGCACTGCGTAGCCCCTCCATGTCGCCTGGATGGTGACAGCAGCAAGGTAGAGCTGACTATGGTGCTCTAGATCACGGCGCAATTGGTAGCCTCTCCATACGGCCTGTATTTTGGTGGCAGCGGCATCCCGTAAACTTTATAATTGAAGGAAAATATGACAAAGATTTTTTCAAAGGAATAATTTCTCGAAATTTCATTATCATTTATATGATAGAGGACTATTCAAGTTTGACTAATATTTGTGAGTCTTTGGAAGATTCTTCCCTCACCGGGTGTAGATCAAGGGGGTGCGTACAATGCACACACTCCCCTTTCAGACCACATACACCCTCGGCACTTGGTCTCTTTTTGCTAAAAGTTAGTCAGTCTAAACTGATGTCCACCCCCCACACCCTTCCCCCCCTTGGAAATTCCTGAATCCACGCCTGCCAGGTGCAGATCCAGGGGGGCGTGCACCCCCACCCTTTCAGACCACATAAACCCTCCGCACTTGGTCTCTTTTTGCTAAAAGTTAGTCAGCCTGAACTGATGTGCACTTGGTAAAGGCAGTGAAATACAACAAGATAGGGAAATTTTGTATGTTATCTCTTTGAGATGTCACAAAATTTGTCTAATTCATTATGATAAAACCTTAAACTTCAAAATGCTGTAAAAAGGTCAATTTTCATGATAAAACCTTTTGCTACTTTCATGAAGTACAGCATCTTGTCCTCAAACGTAGCTCTAGGTATTACCTCTTGCCAATTGATTTTTTAACTCTTACTCTACCACACGGCGATAGTATCGCCGTTTTCAAACCACTTTTTCTATAAACAAAATCGAGACTTTACCAAAGTCCTATAGAGTAATCTTGGTATCATTTTAAAGTACTTGGATATTTCTTTTACAAAATGTAACTTTTATAGGGTCATAATACAAAAAATTTAGAAAAGTACATTGAAAAAGGGCAAAACACAGAAATTGCTAAAAATATACAAAAATGTTTTTTTCTTTTTAAATCTTATAATAACTTCAAGATCACATTTTTGCTTCAAAATCAAACACCTAAGTCCTAAGACATGATAGTATTGGTTTCTGGTCTAAGATCTATAATCCCTACCTGCATTCTTTTGTTCTGGAGAAATTTCTTCAAAATGTTGTGAATTTCTGCCATTTTTACCTGTTTGTTTTTCTTTAAAACATTGTGTACCCAAACCGTACATCGCACATGCTTCGTTGAACCGCCGTTCGAAAGTGCTTGAAATTTCCTTTCATTTGATATATAACTAAAGGCATACCCTCTCTAATTAGAACCTTTCCTATAAGAATTATATTTCACCTCTCCAATTTGAACGAATACGCGGTGCAGAGAAAATGTATGCGGCTAGCACGCGAGCACTCCAGGTTCAAGTCTCAACATCAACATGACCACTGCATAATTGTTTTTCTGCTGCAGCTTTCAGGGGTCTTTTGACTATAATCATTTTTGATGTTTTTTTTATCTTTCCTTTCTTTCTAAAAATTATAGATTAGCATCATAGGAAAGAAAATTTTATAAAGAATCTAAATATGTAACACAAATCTCTGTTTGCAATATTGACAAGAAGTTATACTTCTGCAAAGATTGACCATATCTTAACCATATGTAGCCCAAAATGTTTAATTTGCATATTTTTGTCCAATAATACCTAAATTGGCTTTCATTACTCAAAAGATAAATATCTTAGCCTCTATTCCAACCAAACTTGTAACAAAAGAAAATGGAAGGAAATTTGTCACGAATGCATATGAAAAAAAGTTCTGAAAATTAGGCTCGATTTTTTAAAGCCCTGGTAGAGTAAGGGTTAAAAGCTGCACATTTAACCATGTTACCTTTCTTGCTTCCCACTCTGACCATCTCTAAATCTGTGCTCATTGGTATCAGTAGCTGCTTTCCCTCTTGAACCTGCCCCGACAATCGATTTCTCATCCAACTGCGTCTCCGACAAATACTCTCTTCCATCCTTATTTGAGTTTTGCTGAATTTCATCTCTAGCACCCTCACTCGATAAAAGCAAAATATCGAAAGAAAGTTTATCTTGGGGGTCAGGGAGTGAAAGATCTCCATATTCATGCATATATCTGTGGTCGATGGTCACTTTAAGAGAATATTGCAGCCATTTTGTCCAAATGTTGGCTAAGTTCTTCAAGTAGGCTGAATCACTTGTTCCGATGGATCTGAAAATGAAAAAAAAATATGATTTGATGAGAGCATTTCTTCAACTTGCAAAAGTAAAATTTGGTACACAAACTCATGTTGGTTAATTCGTTCTTATTTTATTTCCTTACAATTCTTTCCAAACAGAAATGGTTTAAAGGCATATGGAGTTTCATTTTTCACATATGATAGAGAAAATTTGTAGAAACAAAGTGGTGAAAAAACTATGTTAATATCTTATTCCGTTTAGAAGTTAAAATTAAAGAGGCGTTAAAATATTTAAAATCCTTTCAAATTTTTTGATTGGTTAAAATTTTGCTGCGCGATTCGTTGTCTCGTAATGCAAGGTATATAGTTATTTAAACCGTCTTAAAGGTCACTACTTGAGTTAGCCCGTTAGGTTACGGCGATCGGAAGCAATTTTTTTTCTTCTTATCAACAGTCGTGAGTTCGAGCCCCGGTAGAATCGTTTATTGCGACTTTTGCTTTCATCTTCTTCTTTTTTTTTTCTCAGTAATTTTCATTTGGTGACTATCATTGTGGTATTATAATACTAATCTTTCGCTTTCTGACAAACGCATTGAAAAAACAAACAAGTTTCTTGTCACAGTAACGTAATGCGCTGTGTATGTAACTCGGCACACACAACGTACATGCTAGTGTCTGGCTGTACAAACCATGGAGTTCTCTTTTAACTCCATGTGCAAACAGACAGTGGATCGGATCTTGCGTCCACAACCGGAAGTGACGTCAAAACATCGCATTCACCAATTTTAACGTATTTTAATGAGACGAGCCTCCCTCTTTAAAGGAATATTTCCATGGATTTTCATTTTTTCATATATGACAGAGAAAATTTATAGAAACAAAGTGGTCAAAAAAGTATGTTAATATATTATTCCGTTTAGAAGTTTTAACAATTAAAGAGTAAAAAAATTATCTTAAAAACACCTCGTACAGTATGTGTCCTTCAGCTTGGTGATGTCATCAAGGCAATCCCAGCACAGTTCTTATGTAATTCTTATCAATTTAATCACACTTTTTTTACATTATCGAACAGCATTTTTGGTTCATTATAGAGATAGGGTTTAATGTATAATTTACAAGAAAATGTTTTTTTTTTCTTAGTGTACATCACATTTTCAATGAGAAAAAAAATCCAAATCATTTTTAAAGAAATACAAAAGACATTTGTTGAAATTGTCACTACGACATCACAGATGTTGCCAATCACTTTTGTTCAAATTCAAAAATATTTTTAAAATTCTTAACTTCTAAACGGATTAAGATATTAACATAAGTTTTTACACCACTTTGTTTCTAAAATTTTTCTCTATCCTAAATAAAAAAATGAAAATCCATGGGAATATTTCTTTAATATACTATTTCCACCTTTACACAACCAAGCAAGCAATTATTGCCATTTAAAAAGGGCCAAAATCAAAATATTTTGCTCTAAACTGATATGATTACGTCTTCCAAGCTTTTTATCTCATCACCCAAGGGAATGAGATATTGTAGTTTTTATGTGCCTTCATGCACACACCCTATGCACTACGCCCTTGATACCAGAAAGCAATGTGCGGTGTAATAGTGGGTCTCATGAGATGACCCCATGATATGGTTAAATGGTCTTAACCCTTTGTGACCTACGTGGTTCAAAACATGTCTGCAATTTTTCTGAACTTTTTTTTTTCAAAACTGATTTTCACAACTTTCCTTTCGTTTTCAAATCACTACACGTTTGGTTTATATGAATGCTAAGACAAAAAACTTTTCAATAAAAGAGTCAAAAAAATATCGACATGAATATGCAAATTTGTATTATGCAAGCTTGTATTATTTCTTGTGAATAATGAAAATGGAAGATTCTTTACGTATTTAGATTGTTTATGAAATTTCCTTTCCATTAATACCAGTCTAATCTTTTTTCCCAAAGCAAAACATGCAAAAACAATGATAATTACTCGCGAAAACAAAGCCATGTGTCCAGATTTTGAGGGGGTAGTTGCTCATTGTGTTTTCAATTTAAAATATGGGGAATTCTGATTCCAGCAATATATTTTGGGTAGGGCAGTTGTATTGCAATCAGGATCTACAATTTTTGTCAAAAATTAGTTTCAAGAAGGCTAAAAAATCATGAAATTTTGCAGACATTTTGCAAAAAAAAGGATATTGATGATAGGGGCAGTCAAAAATCGACTGAAATTGGATGCATTGATGTCTTTGACAGTTCCTCACGGGTTTTCAGGCAAAAGTAAGGTCTGAAAGTATGGCAAGTAAGTTTTTAAGAGGAAAAAATCGTTTTATGTTCAATTTTGTGCATTTTTTTTCTTCAATTTTCTCTATTTCAACCCATTTTTCTTTTAAATCTTTAACATAACCCCCATTAAAAAGTTACATTTTCTAAAAGTACTATTCAAGCTCTTTCAAATGATACCAGGATCTCTACTATGTATTAACCTATTTGTGAAGTAACGTAATTTTTGAAAAAGTGCATGTCCAATCGGTCGTGACACAACCGATTGGGATTCCAAGGGTTAACTTTGTGGTATGGGGTCAAAGGTTGAGACTTCTTCATCAAACTTTATCAATCAACTGCAGCAATCTACTTCACAACTAAATAACTTTTGTCTTGTGACATTATGAGTGTCACACCACCCCCTCCACTACACCCCCCCTCCTCCTCTTCCACTCTCTAACATTACTTATGGTAACCATATCCAAATGACCCTGACCAACACATTCATTTCGCAACAAATACATCAGAAAAGCTTCTTAAACTTAAAAGCAAATAAGATAACAGGAAACATATCTTGCAAGATTCTTACTTTATTACTGCATCCCTTTTATCACGCATTTGAACTTTGACCTTTATCTGAGCATGACACATGTTCTCATATCGACTGTTGCGAGGGTGCTGTTTCCTTTCTTCAGTAACCGCTTCTCCGTCAATGTGACACACACTTGAAGAATTAGTAACGATGGTGGACCTGTTAATGGTACACTCAAATGGTTTAATGATCTATAGAAAGGTTCAGCTAACATTGCTTAAAGATCTCTTTGTAATGTCACAAATTTACATAAATTTACATAAAATTTGCATAATTCATTATTGTTAGGTCTTGGATGATGTTTTAAGATAATGTTTTAAGATCTATGGACAAGTTTGTATTAATTGGAAAATAATAAACCATGAAAATAGCAAAAATATTTCATCAGAATCACTTCAAAATTGACCATTTTACAGCATTTTGAATTTTAAGGCTTTTATGAAAACATTATGCAAATTTTATTGAATTTTTTTGGCATCAACGCGGGAATACCAATGAATTTCGTAATGTTAACTTATTGTTTTTTAATCCTTCGCCAATGTTATGTAATTGAGGCTCGAGGATGAATATGACGAAGAGATTTTGAATTTCCATCATACCCAAAAAAATATCTAGCAAGAGGAAAAAGTCTGATGATTTTCAGTGACTGAAATCTAAGAACTTTAATGAATTACTTCAAAGATTTTGATCTGTCAAAAAATGGAGTCCCACTTGTTCAGGCACTACCCCACCCCCCACCCCCTCCACCCCCCACTCCCCCACACACACTTTTTGGATGTTGATATCAATAATCCAGGTCAACCCCTACTTCCTTTGGTAGCTGATTACGCCACTTTCCCGTACCCCTCACCTGCAGTCCCCTTCCTCTGTCACCGGGTTCCCCTGAATCAGGAGCTCCTTGAGATGATGAAGGGTCCGCAATCCACTGACAAGACTTGATGTTTCTGTCGAAAATATAAAACTGAAATTATCTGACCACTACTTACAGCCATGCCATCCTATCATAGGCTGATTTATAAGTAAATGGGACAGGGAAGGAGAAAAATTCCCCAAAACACTGAATAAATTGGACAATAGGGCAAAATAAATAAATACATGGGGTGAAACTTAAACGAATACCAACCAAATGCCCATTAAAATACACACAGAAAAATGAATGCCCATTGAAACACACACAGAAAAACAAATGCCAATTGATTTACTGCATGTACAAACTGGGCATACTGTGAATGCCCATTGAGTAACGCGAACAGTAATTCCCATACAAGGAATGCGCATTGAGATGCACACTATAAGGAAGAGCTACGGAAATGTATAAGTGCCTTAACATGACAAACTCAGGTTAGGCTAGGGTTTAGGTTAAGCCTAACTCTATTACCCTAACAAATCGATATTACTATGGACTACTGTACAGCATAAGTGCCATAACACAAAACATTACAGTACAGCGGTAGGTATTGGCATTCCGTTTTTAGTGTGTGAGTCAATTGGCATTCATTTTAGTATTACCCAATACATGTATATAGTTCAGCAGATAATTGGACGAATTGTGGATTTTATGGAAAAGTAAATTCACCACACAATTAGGGCAGGTCATTTTAATGATTTTTAGCTGTATAACCAACCACCATAGATTTGTAACCCAAACATTTCTTTCGACCTCCTCAGAGCTTGTGCCCAGTTTCCTGCTTGTATCTTAAAACTCACAATTCCATCATTTTTGGCAGCAATCTGCTGGACTTGGTATTAAGTAAGAAGGCAGTGAAAAGGGCCCAAAGGTATGAAAAGAAACAAATAGCAATATCAAGTTTTTGCACAAAAATTGAATGAAAGCAAAAAAAACATCTTATTTCGAGCAAAACGATCATGTTCCCTTGAAAAGTGTTGGCCTTTGTGCAAAAGATTTGTAATTTTGTGTACAAATGTATTACATTGAATAACTCAACTTAAAGGTTTGTGCATAATTACAATTAATGTACATTAAAAACTCTACTTACATTGAAAATTACATTAATAAAATAAATGTACATTGAAAAACCCTACTTAAACGATTGCATTAATGTACATTAATGTACATTGAAAAATTACATAATTGTATAATTAATGTGCATTAATGTACATTAATGTGCATTTAATTACATTAATGTACATTAATGTACATTGAATAACTATACTTAAACGATTGTGCAAATTACAATGTACATTGATGTACATTAAAACTCTAAAACGATTGTGCAATATTAATGTACTTTGAAATGATAAATTAATGTACAAATTCATGCAATAAATTACGAATTTCATGAAGTCTATGATCTTTTGAAGATGTGCATGTGATTAAATAACACCATACAGACCCAAGACCTATGCAAGTGAAATAAATGAAAGACAAAATATAGGATTATTGTTGGGAATCAAACCCAGTACCTTGTGATTATTAGTTTGACACTGACCAATGAGCCACTGTGATCGGTTTGACACTGACCAATGAGCCACTGTGCTTGGTTTGACACTGACCAATAAGCCACTGTGCTTGGTTTGACACTGACCAATGAACCACTTTGCTTGTTTTGACACTGACCAATGAGCCACTGTGCTTGGTTTGACACTGACCAATGAACCACTGTGCTTGGTTTGACACTGACCAATGAGCCACTGTGCTTGGTTTGACACTGACCAATGAGCCACTGTGCTTGGTTTGACACTGACCAATGAGCCACTGTGCTTGGTTTGACACTGACCAATGAGCCACTGTGCTTGGTTTGACACTGACCAATGAGCCACTGTGCTTGGTTTGACACTGACCAATGAGCCACTGTGCTTGGTTTGACACTGACCAATGAGCCACTGTGCTTGGTTTGACACTGACCAATAATAAGCCACTACTTGGTTTGACACTGACCAATGAGCCACTGTGCTTGGTTTGACACTGACCAATGAGCCACTGTGCTTGGTTTGACACTGACCAATGAGCCACTGTGCTTGGTTTGACACTGACCAATGAGCCACTGTGCTTGGTTTGACACTGACCAATGAGCCACTGTGCTTGGTTTGACACACTGACCAATGAGCCACTGTGCTTGGTTTGACACTGACCAATGAGCCACTGTGCTTGGTTTGACACTGACCAATGAGCCACTGTGCTTGGTTTGACACTGACCAATTGCACTTGATTTGACACTGACCAATGAGCCACTGTGCCACTGTGCTTGGTTTGACACTGACCAATGAGCCACTGTGCTTGGTTTGACACTGACCAATGAGCCACTGTGCTTGGTTTGACACTGACCAATGAGCCACTGTGCTTGGTTTGACACTGACCAATGAGCCACTGTGCTTGGTTTGACACTGACCAATGAGCCACTGTGCTTGGTTTGACACTGACCAATGAGCCACTGTGCTTGGTTTGACACTGACCAATGAGCCACTGTGCTTGGTTTGACACTGACCAATGAGCCACTGTGCTTGGTTTGACACTGACCAATGAGCCACTGTGCTTGGTTTGACACTGACCAATGAGCCACTGTGCTTGGTTTGACACTGACCAATGAGCCACTGTGCTTGGTTTGACACTGACCAATGAGCCACTGTGCTTGGTTTGACACTGACCAATGAGCCACTGTGCTTGGTTTGACACTGACCAATGAGCCACTGTGCTTGGTTTGACACTGACCAATGAGCCACTGTGCTTGGTTTGACACTGACCAATGAGCCACTGTGCTTGGTTTGACACTGACCAATGAGCCACTGTGCTTGGTTTGACACTGACCAATGAGCCACTGTGCTTGGTTTGACACTGACCAATGAGCCACTGTGCTTGGTTTGAGCCACTGACCAATGAGCCACTGTGCTTGGTTTGACACTGACCAATGAGCCACTGTGCTTGGTTTGACACTGACCAATGAGCCACTGTGCTTGGTTTGACACTGACCAATGAGCCACTGTGCTTGGTTTGACACTGACCAATGAGCCACTGTGCTTGGTTTGACACTGACCAATGAGCCACTGTGCTTGGTTTGGCACTGACCAATGAGCCACTCTGCTTGGTTTGACAACCAATGAGCCACTGTGCTTGGTTTGACACTGACCAATGAGCCACTGTGCTTGGTTTGACACTGACCAATGAGCCACTGTGCTTGGTTTGACACTGACCAATGAGCCACTGTGCTTGGTTTGACACTGACCAATGAGCCACTGTGCTTGATTTGACACTGACCAATGAGCCACTGTGCTTGGTTTGACACTGACCAATGAGCCACTGTGCTTGGTTTGACACTGACCAATGAGCCACTGTGCTTGGTTTGACACTGACCAATAAGCCACTGTGCTTGGTTTGACACTGACCAATAAGCCACTGTGCTTGGTCTGACACTGACCAATGAGCCACTAAGCTTGGTCTGACACTGACCAATAAACCACTGTGCTTGGTTTGACACTGACCAATGAGCCACTGTGCTTGGTCTGACACTGACCAATGAGCCACTAAGCTTGGTCTGACACTGACCAATAAAACACTGTGCTTGGTTTGACACGTTTGACACTGACCAATGAGCCACTGTGCTTGATTTGACACTGACCAATAAGCCACTGTGCTTGATTTGACACTGACCAATGAGCCACTGTGCTTGATTTGACCAATGAACCACTGCCACTGTGAGCCACTGTGGGTTTGACACTGACCAATGAGCCACTGTGCTTGGTTTGACACTGACCAATGAGCCACTGTGCTTGGTTTGACACTGACCAATGAGCCACTGTGCTTGGTTTGACACTGACCAATGAGCCACTGTGCTTGGTTTGACACTGACCAATGAGCCACTGTGCTTGATTTGACACTGACCAATGAGCCACTGTGCTTGGTTTGACACTGACCAATGAGCCACTGTGCTTGGTTTGACACTGACCAATGAGCCACTGTGCTTGGTTTTGACTTGGCCACTTTGACACTGACCAATGAGCCACTGTGCTTGATTTGACACTGACCAATGAGCCACTGTGCTTGGTTTGACACTGACCAATGAGCCACTGTGCTTGGTTTGACACTGACCAATGAGCCACTGTGCTTGGTTTGACACTGACCAATAAGCCACTGTGCTTGGTTTGACACTGACCAATAAGCCACTGTGCTTGGTCTGACACTGACCAATGAGCCACTAACCAATGCCACTTGGTCTGACACTGACCAATAAACCACTGTGCTTGGTTTGACACTGACCAATGAGCCACTGTGCTTGGTCTGACACTGACCAATGAGCCACTAAGACCAATGAGCCACTGTCTGACACTGACCAATAAAACACTGTGCTTGGTTTGACACGTTTGACACTGACCAATGAGCCACTGTGCTTGGTTTGACACTGACCAATGGGTCACTGTGCTTGTTTTGACACTGACCAATGAGCCACTGTGCTTGGTTTGACACTGACCAATGGGCCACTGTGCTTGGTTTGACACTGACCAATGAGCCACTGTGTGCTTGGTTTGACACTGACCAATGGGCCACTGTGCTTGGTTTGACACTGACCAATGAGCCACTGTGCTTGGTTTGGCACTGAACAATGGGCCACTGTGCTTGGTTTGACACTGACCAATGAGCCACTGTGCTTGGTTTGACACCAATGACCAATGAGCCACTGTGCTTGGTTTGACACTGACCAATGAGCCACTGTGCTTGGTTTGACACTGACCAATGAGCCACTGTGCTTGATTTGACACTGACCAATGAGCCACTGTGCTTGGTTTGACACTGACCAATGAGCCACTGTGCTTGGTTTGACACTGACCAATGAGCCACTGTGCTTGGTTTGACACTGACCAATAAGCCACTGTGCTTGGTTTGACACTGACCAATAAGCCACTGTGCTTGGTCTGACACTGACCAATGAGCCACTAAGCTTGGTCTGACACTGACCAATAAACCACTGTGCTTGGTTTGACACTGACCAATGAGCCACTGTGCTTGGTCCAATGACACTGACCAATGAGCCACTAAGCTTGGTCTGACACTGACCAATAAACCACCACTGTGCTTGGTTTGACACGTTTGACACTGACCAATGAGCCACTGTGCTTGGTTTGACACTGACCAGTGAGCCACTGTCCTTGGTTTGACACTGACCAATGAGCCACTGTGCTTGGTTTGACACTGACCAATGAGCCACTGTGCTTGGTTTGACACTGACCAATGAGCCACTGTGCTTGATTTGACACTGACCAATGAACCACTGTGCTTGGTTTGGCACTGACCAATGAGCCACTGTGCTTGGTTTGACCAATGAGCCACTGACCAATGATTTGACACTGACCAATAAAACCACTGTGCTTGGTTTGACACTGACCAATGAGCCACTGTGCTTGGTTTGACACTGACCAATGAGCCACTGACCAATGAGCCACTGTGCTTGGTTTGACACTGACCAATGAGCCACTGTGCTTGGTTTGACACTGACCAATGAGCCACTGTGCTTGGTTTGACACTGACCAATGAGCCACTGTGCTTGGTTTGGCACTGACCAATGAGCCACTGTGCTTGGTTTGACACTGACCAATGAGCCACTGTGCTTGGTCTGACACTGACCAATGAGCCACTGTGCTTGGTTTGACACTGACCAATGAGCCACTGTGATCGGTTTAACACTGACCAATGAGCCAGTGTGCTTGGTTTGACACTGACCAATGAGCCACTGTGCTTGGTTTGACACTGACCAATGAGCCACTGTGCTTGGTTTGACACTGACCAATGAGCCACTGTGCTTGGTTTGACACTGACCAATGAGCCACTGTTTGACACTTGAGCCACTGTTTGGTTTGGACACTGACCAATGAGCCACTGTGCTTGGTTTGACACTGACCAATGAGCCACTGTGCTTGGTTTGACACTGACCAATGAGCCACTGTGCTTGGTTTGACACTGACCAATGAGCCACTGTGCTTGGTTTGACACTGACCAATGAGCCACTGTGCTTGGTTTGACACTGACCAATGAGCCACTGTGCTTGGTTTGACACTGACCAATGAGCCACTGTGCTTGGTTTGACACTGACCAATGAGCCACTGTGCTTGGTTTGGCACTGACCAATGTTTGACACTGACCAATGAGCCACTGTGCTTGGTTTGACACTGACCAATGAGCCACTGTGCTTGGTTTGACACTGACCAATGAGCCACTGTGCTTGGTTTGACACTGACCAATGAGCCACTGTGCTTGGTTTGACACTGACCAATGAGCCACTGTGCTTGGTTTGACACTGACCAATGAGCCACTGTGCTTGGTTGACACCAATGAGCCAATGACCAATAAGCCACTGTGCTTGGTTTGACACTGACCAATGAGCCACTGTGCTGGTTTGACACTGACCAATGAGCCACCAATGTTGACACTGACCAATGAGCCACTGTGCTTGGTTTGACACTGACCAATGAGCCACTGTGCTTGGTTTGACACTGACCAATGAGCCAGCCACTGTGACTTGGCTTGGTTTGACACTGACCAATGAGCCACTGTGCTTGGTTTGACACTGACCAATGAGCCACTGTGCTTGGTTTGACACTGACCAATGAGCCACTTGAGCCACTGTGCTTGGTTTGACACTGACAATGAGCCACTGTGCTTGGTTTGACACTGACCAATGAGCCACTGTGCTTGGTTTGACACTGACCAATGAGCCACTGTGAGCCACTGTGGTTTGACACTGACCAATGAGCCACTGTGCAATTGTGTTTGACACTGACCAATGAGCCACTGTGCTTGGTTTGACACTGACCAATGAGCCACTGTGCTTGGTTTGACACTGACCAATGAGCCACTGTGCTTGGTTTGACACTGACCAATGAGCCACTGTGCTTGGTTTGACACTGACCAATGAGCCACTGTGGTTTGACACTTGAGCCACTGGTTTGACACTGACCAATGAGCCACTGTGCTTGGTTTGACACTGACCAATGAGCCACTGTGCTTGGTTTGACACTGACCAATGAGCCACTGTGCTTGGTTTGACACTGACCAATGAGCCACTGTGCTTGGTTTGACACTGACCAATGAGCCACTGTGCTTGGTTTGACACTGACCAATGAGCCACTGTGCTTGGTTTGACACTGACCAATGAGCCACTGTGCTTGGTTTGACACTGACCAATGAGCCACTGTGCTTGGTTTGGCACTGACCAATGAGCCTTTGTGCTTGGTCTGACACTGACCAATAAGTCACTGTGCTTGGTTTGACACTGACCAATGAGCCACTGTGCTTGGTTTGACACTGACCAATGAGCCACTGTGCTTGGTTTGACACTGACCAATGAAACACTGTGCTTGGTTTGACACTGACCAATGAGCCACTGTGCTTGGTTTGACACTGACCAATGAGCCACTGTGCTTGGTTTGACACTGACCAATGAGCCACTGTGCTTGGTTTGACACTGACCAATGAGCCACTGTGCTTGGTTTGACACTGACCAATGAGCCACTGTGCTTGGTTTGACACTGACCAATGGGCCACTGTGCTTGGTTTGACACTGACCAATGAGCCACTGTGCTTGGTTTGACACTGACCAATGAGCCACTGTGCTTGGTTTGACACTGACCAATGAGCCACTGTGCTTGGTTTGACACTGACCAATGAGCCACTGTGCTTGGTTTGACACTGACCAATGAGCCACTGTGCTTGGTTTGACACTGACCAATGAGCCACTGTGCTTGGTTTGACACTGACCAATGAGCCACTGTGCTTGGTTTGACACTGACCAATGAGCCACTGTGCTTGGTTTGACACTGACCAATGAGCCACTGTGCTTGGTTTGACACTGACCAATGAGCCACTGTGCTTGGTTTGACACTGACCAATGAGCCACTGTGCTTGGTTTGACACTGACCAATAAGCCACTGTGCTTGGTTTGACACTGACCAATAAGCCACTGTGCTTGGTCTGACACTGACCAATGAGCCACTAAGCTTGGTCTGACACTGACCAATAAACCACTGTGCTTGGTTTGACACTGACCAATGAGCCACTGTGCTTGGTCTGACACTGACCAATGAGCCACTAAGCTTGGTCTGACACTGACCAATAAAACACTGTGCTTGGTTTGACACGTTTGACACTGACCAATGAGCCACTGTGCTTGGTTTGACACTGACCAATGGGTCACTGTGCTTGACGGACACTGACCAATGAGCCACTGTGCTTGGTTTGACACTGACCAATGAGCCACTGTGCTTGATTTGACACTGACCAATGAGCCACTGTGCTTGGTTTGACACTGACCAATGAGCCACTGTGCTTGGTTTGACACTGACCAATGAGCCACTGTGCTTGGTTTGACACTGACCAATGAGCCACTGTGCTTGATTTGACACTGACCAATGAGCCACTGTGCTTGATTTGACACTGACCAATGAGCCACTGTGCTTGGTTTGACACTGACCAATGAGCCACTGTGCTTGGTTTGACACTGACCAATGAAACCACTGTGCTTGATTTGACACTGACCAATGAGCCACTGTGCTTGGTTTGACACTGACCAATGAGCCACTGTGCTTGGTTTGACACTGACCAATGAGCCACTGTGCTTGGTTTGACACTGACCAATAAGCCACTGTGCTTGGTTTGACACTGACCAATAAGCCACTGTGCTTGGTCTGACACTGACCAATGAGCCACTAAGCTTGGTCTGACACTGACCAATAAACCACTGTGCTTGGTTTGACACTGACCAATGAGCCACTGTGCTTGGTCTGACACTGACCAATGAGCCACTAAGCTTGGTCTGACACTGACCAATAAAACACTGTGCTTGGTTTGACACGTTTGACACTGACCAATGAGCCACTGTGCTTGGTTTGACACTGACCAATGAGCCACTGTGCTTGGTTTGACACTGACCAATGAGCCACTGTGCTTGGTTTGACACTGACCAATAAGCCACTGTGCTTGGTTTGACACTGACCAATGAGCCACTGTGCTTGGTTTGACACTGACCAATGAACCACTGTGCTTGGTTTGACACTGACCAATGAGCCACTGTGCTTGGTTTGACACTGACCAATGAGCCACTGTGAGCCACTGTGGTTTGACACTGACCAATGAGCCACTGTGCTTGGTTTGACACTGACCAATGAGCCACTGTGCTTGGTTTGACACTGACCAATGAGCCACTGTGCTTGGTTTGACACTGACCAATGAGCCACTGTGCTTGGTTTGACACTGACCAATGAGCCACTGTGCTTGGTTTGACACTGACCAATGAGCCACTGTGCTTGGTTTGACACTGACCAATGAGCCACTGTGCTTGGTTTGACAATGAGCCACTGTGACACAAATGAGCCACTGTGCTTGGTTTGACACTGACCAATAAGCCAATGAGCCACTGTGCTTGGTTTGACACTGACCAATGAGCCACTGTGCTTGGTTTGACACTGACCAATGAGCCACTGTGCTTGGTTTGACACTGACCAATGAGCCACTGTGCTTGGTTTGACACTGACCAATGAGCCACTGTGCAACTGAGCCACTGTGCTTGGTTTGACACTGACCAATGAGCCACTGTGCTTGGTTTGACACTGACCAATGAGCCACTGTGCTTGGTTTGACACTGACCAATGAGCCACTGTGCTTGGTTTGACACTGACCAATGAGCCACTGTGCTTGGTTTGACACTGACCAATGAGCCACTGTGCTTGATTTGACACTGACCAATGAGCCACTGTGCTTGGTTTGACACTGACCAATGACACTGACCAATGAGCCACTGTGCTTGGTTTGACACTGACCAATGGGCCACTGACACTGACCAATGAGCCACTGTGCTTGGTTTGACACTGACCAATGAGCCACTGTGCTTGGTTTGACACTGACCAATGAGCCACTGTGCTTGGTTTGACACTGACCAATGAGCCACTGTGCTTGGTTTGGCACTGACCAATGAGCCACTGTGCTTGGTTTGACACTGACCAATGAGCCACTGTGCTTGGTTTGACACTGACCAATGAGCCACCACTGTGCTTGGTTTGACACTGACCAATGAGCCACTGTGCTTGGTTTGACACTGACCAATGGGCCACTGTGCTTGGTTTGACACTGACCAATGAGCCACTGTGCTTGGTTTGACACTGACCAATGAGCCACTGTGCTTGGTTTGACACTTGGTGTTGACACTGACCAATGAGCCACTGTGCTTGGTTTGACACTGACCAATGAGCCACTGTGCTTGGTTTGACACTGACCAATGAGCCACTGTGCTTGGTTTGACACTGACCAATGAGCCACTGTGCTTGGTTTGACACTGACCAATGAGCCACTGTGCTTGGTTTGACACTGACCAATGAGCCACTGTGCTTGGTTTGGACCAATGAGCCACTGTGCTTGGTTTGACACTGACCAATGAGCCACTGTGCTTGGTTTGACACTGACCAATGAGCCACTGTGCTTGGTTTGACACTGACCAATAAGCCACTGTGCTTGGTTTGACACTGACCAATAAGCCACTGTGCTTGGTCTGACACTGACCAATGAGCCACTGCTTGGTCTGACACTGACCAATAAACCACTGTGCTTGGTTTGACACTGACCAATGAGCCACTGTGCTTGGTCTGACACTGACCAATGAGCCACTAAGCTTGGTCTGACACTGACCAATAAAACACTGTGCTTGGTTTGACACGTTTGACACTGACCAATGAGCCACTGTGCTTGATTTGACACTGACCAATAAGCCACTGTGCTTGATTTGACACTGACCAATGAGCCACTGTGCTTGATTTGACACTGACCAATGAGCCACTGTGCTTGATTTGACACTGACCAATGAGCCACTGTGCTTGGTTTGACACTGACCAATGAGCCACTGTGCTTGATTTGACACTGACCAATGAGCCACTGTGCTTGGTTTGACACTGACCAATGAGCCACTGTGCTTGGTTTGACACTGACCAATGAGCCACTGTGCTTGGTTTGACACTGACCAATGAGCCACTGTGCTTGGTCTGACACTGACCAATGAGCCACTGTGCTTGGTTTGACACTGACCAATGAAAACACTGTGCTTGGTTTGACACGTTTTTGACACTGACCAATGAGCCACTGTGCTTGGTTTGACACTGACCAATGAGCCACTGTGCTTGGTTTGACACTGACCAATGAGCCACTGTGCTTGGTTTGACACTGACCAATAAGCCACTGTGCTTGGTTTGACACTGACCAATAAGCCACTGTGCTTGGTCTGACACTGACCAATGAGCCACTAAGCTTGGTCTGACACTGACCAATAAACCACTGTGCTTGGTTTGACACTGACCAATGAGCCACTGTGCTTGGTCTGACACTGACCAATGAGCCACTAAGCTTGGTCTGACACTGACCAATAAAACACTGTGCTTGGTTTGACACGTTTGACACTGACCAATGAGCCACTGTGCTTGGTTTGACACTGACCAATGGGTCACTGTGCTTGTTTTGACACTGACCAATGAGCCACTGTGCTTGGTTTGACACTGACCAATGGGCCACTGTGCTTGGTTTGACACTGACCAATGAGCCACTGTGCTTGGTTTGACACTGACCAATGGGCCACTGTGCTTGGTTTGACACTGACCAATGAGCCACTGTGCTTGGTTTGGCACTGAACAATGGGCCACTGTGCTTGGTTTGACACTGACCAATGAGCCACTGTGCTTGGTTTGACACTGACCAATGAGCCACTGTGCTTGGTTTGACACTGACCAATGAGCCACTGTGCTTGGTTTGACACTGACCAATGAGCCACTGTGCTTGATTTGACACTGACCAATGAGCCACTGTGCTTGGTTTGACACTGACCAATGAGCCACTGTGCTTGGTTTGACACTGACCAATGAGCCACTGTGCTTGGTTTGACACTGACCAATAAGCCACTGTGCTTGGTTTGACACTGACCAATAAGCCACTGTGCTTGGTCTGACACTGACCAATGAGCCACTAAGCTTGGTCTGACACTGACCAATAAACCACTGTGCTTGGTTTGACACTGACCAATGAGCCACTGTGCTTGGTCTGACACTGACCAATGAGCCACTAAGCTTGGTCTGACACTGACCAATAAACCACTGTGCTTGGTTTGACACGTTTGACACTGACCAATGAGCCACTGTGCTTGGTTTGACACTGACCAGTGAGCCACTGTCCTTGGTTTGACACTGACCAATGAGCCACTGTGCTTGGTTTGACACTGACCAATGAGCCACTGTGCTTGGTTTGACACTGACCAATGAGCCACTGTGCTTGATTTGACACTGACCAATGAACCACTGTGCTTGGTTTGGCACTGACCAATGAGCCACTGTGCTTGGTTTGACACTGACCAATAAGCCACTGTGCTTGGTTTGACACTGACCAATGAGCCACTGTGCTTGATTTGACACTGACCAATGAGCCACTGTGCTTGGTTTGACAATGAGCCACTGTGCTTGGTTTGACACTGACCAATGAGCCACTGTGCTTGGTTTGACACTGACCAATGAGCCACTGTGCTTGGTTTGGCACTGACCAATGAGCCACTGTGCTTGGTTTGACACTGACCAATGAGCCACTGTGCTTGGTTTGGTTGTGCTTGGTTTGACACTGACCAATGAGCCACTGTGCTTGGTTTGACACTGACCAATGAGCCACTGTGCTTGGTTTGACACTGACCAATAAGCCACTGTGCTTGGTTTGACACTGACCAATGAGCCAGTGTGCTTGGTTTGACACTGACCAAGGAGCCAGTGTGCTTGGTTTGACACTGACCAATGAGCCACTGTGCTTGGTTTGACACTGACCAGTGAGCCACTGTGCTTGGTTTGACACTGACCAATGAGCCACTGTGCTTGGTTTGACACTGACCAATGAGCCACTGTGCTTGGTTTGACACTGACCAGTGAGCCACTCTGCTTGGTTTGACACTGACCAATGAGCCACTGTGCTTGGTTTGACACTGACCAATAAGCCACTGTGCTTGGTTTGACACTGACCAATAAGCCACTGTGCTTGGTTTGACACGTTTGACACTGACCAATAAGCCACTGTGCTTGGCTTGACACTGACCAATAAACCACTGTGCTTGGTTTGACACGTTTGACACTGACCAATGAGCCACTGTGCTTGGTTTGACACTGACCAGTGAGCCACTGTGCTTGGTTTGACACTGACCAATGAGCCACTGTCCTTGGTTTGACACTGACCAATGAGCCACTGTGCTTGGTTTGACACTGACCAATGAGCCACTGTGCTTGGTTTGACACTGACCAATGAGCCACTGTGCTTGGTTTGACACTGACCAATAAGCCACTGTGCTTGGTTTGACACTGACCAATGAGCCACTGTGCTTGGTTTGGCACTGACCAATGGGCCACTGTGCTTGGTTTGGCACTGACCAATAAGCCAGTGTGCTTGGTTTGACACTGATCGATGAGCCACTGTGCTTGGTGGTTTGACACTGACCAATGAGCCACTGTGCTTGGTTTGACACTGACCAATGAGCCTTTGTGCTTCCTTTGACACTGACCAATGAGCCACTGTGCTTGGTTTGACACTGACCAATAAGCCACTGTGCTTGATTTGACACTGACCAATAAGCCACTGTGCTTGATTTGACACTGACCAATGAGCCACTGTGCTTGATTTGACACTGACCAATGAGCCACTGTGCTTGGTTTGACACTGACCAATGAGCCACTGTGCTTGATTTGACACTGACCAATGAGCCACTGTGCTTGGTTTGACACTGACCAATGAGCCACTGTGCTTGATTTGACACTGACCAATGAGCCACTGTGCTTGATTTGACACTGACCAATAAGCCACTGTGCTTGGTTTGACACTGACCAATGAGCCACTGTGCTTGGTTTGACACTGACCAATGAGCCAGTGTGCTTGATTTGACACTGACCAATGAGCCACTGTGCTTGATTTGACACTGACCAATGAGCCACTGTGCTTGGTTTGACACTGACCAATGAGCCACTGTGCTTGATTTGACACTGACCAATGAGCCACTGTGCTTGATTTGACACTGACCAATAAGCCACTGTGCTTGGTTTGACACTGACCAATGAGCCACTGTGCTTGATTTGACACTGACCAATGAGCCACTGTGCTTGGTTTGACACTGACCAATGGGCCACTGTGCTTGGCTTGACACTGACCAATGAGCCACTGTGCTTGGTTTGGCACTGAACAATGGGCCACTGTGCTTGGTTTGACACTGACCAATGAGCCACTGTGCTTGGTTTGACACTGACCAATAAGCCAGTGTGCTTGGTTTGACACTGACCAATGAGCCACTGTGCTTGGTTTGACACTGACCAATGAGCCACTGTGCTTGGTTTGACACTGACCAATAAGCCAGTGTGCTTGGTTTGACACTGACCAATGAGCCACTGTGCTTGGTTTGACACTGACCAATAAGCCAGTGTGCTTGGTTTGACACTGACCAATGAGCCACTGTGCTTGGTTTGACACTGACCAATAAACCACTGTGCTTGGTTTGACACGTTTGACACTGACCATTGAGCCACTGTGCTTGCTTTGACACTGACCAATGAGCCACTGTGCTTGGTTTGACACTGACCAATGAGCCACTGTGCTTGGTTTGACACTGACCAATAAACCACTGTGCTTGGTTTGACACGTTTGACACTGACCAATGAGCCACTGTGCTTGGTTTGACACTGACCAATGAGCCACTGTGCTTGCTTTGACACTGACCAATGAGCCACTCTGCTTCTCAGAGTGGAGGGAAATTGTCAGTTTAGGGGAACCCACTTTTAACTTTAAAATATTGTTTAATTAATGACTGAATCAGTGCACTTATTGGGATAGTGGATGATTAACTGACAGACTGACTGACTGACTGACTGACTGACTCACTGACTGACTGACTGACTGACTCATTAACTGACTGACTCATTAACTGACTCACTCACTCACTCACTGACTGACTGACTGACTGACTGACTGACTGACTCACTCACTCACTCACTCACTCACTCACTGACTGACTGACTGACTTACTGACTGACTGACTGACTGACTGATTGACTGACTGACTGACTGACTTGTTGATTGACTTGTTGATTAATTGATTGATTGATTGATTTATCGATCAATCGATCGTTGTGGTAAGTTGGTTGATGTGGAGTTCGTTATCCGTTGTGGGTTTCCCAAATTTTGCTAATCCATGGGATTTTATGTCTCACTTTCAATCGTAGTGTTGTTGGAAAATGATATAACTATTCATGGAAAATGTTTACAGTTGATATGATCATTGGAAGATTATCAATATCATCCAGCGAAAAAAAGTGTATTGCAAATATTCTAGAGACTCCATAAAAATACGCTCTCACATTTTGGCCGAGCATTCCTTTAAAAGAACAGATATTGTTTTCTACAAAACGGTCAACTTAAAGTTGTACAGGCACAGCAGATTGGAGGAGTATCAGTTGCCAAGGAATTTTGTTCTTCAAAATTCCAAATTTAATATCTTTTTGTTTTTGATATTTTGAATGCATTTCTAAAATATAAGTGAGAAAAAAACTGACAGGATAAAATGTCACTATGTGCAAATGTGAGGCTTGTGTCCCTCTCCACTATCTATTTTCAGGGCCCCAAGAGAATTGTAAGGCCCCAGGAAACTAACATTTGGATGCCCCTCACATATTGACAAATTCTAAAGAACGAACAAAAAGGTTTTCAGCTAATTTGAGTTTTAATTGATACCGTTCTGCCACTGTGAAGCAAGGGCCCTAGTGAAATTTCGCCCTGCCTACCCCCACCTCTCAGGATACTGTCCATTTTCAAACCCCTGATTTCACTTTGGTAGATTGACAGCTAAAACAACCGAGCATAATTGTTCAATAACTGGCTGGAGAGTCAGACCCATAGTCAGTGTCTGGCATGGGATGGTGTATCCTGTCTTCACCCCTTGCGAAGGTCTGTTTTCCCCTTGTGTAAAATCAAAAGAAAAAATATATAACAAGGGTTTAGGGAGAATATGGCCAAACATCATCGCTTAAAGTGATTGTGCCCACCCTCCTCCGTGCCCCCCCCCCTCCCATCCACCTTGAGAAAAGTCATAGATACATGCCTGTTGGGGAGTGCATAACATTTCTCACCTGTAATGTAATTATTCCTAGCGTCCAACTTCTGTAATAAAAGGGCGAACTTCAGCACCGGTAATTCTGACAAACTGTAAAACAGAATTGTAGAGACAAAAACATTTAAATGGGATCGTGATTCATTCCTTTTTGCAATTCTCCGTAAGTGTAAAATAAGATTATATTAAGAATGAGCTAAATATCAGGGATCCGCAAAACACCCATTTGGTTGCAAACAATCATATGCAGGCAAACCTTGGATTTTCGTATTAATTAAAATTATGCAAATTTGAATGTAAATTTGTAACATCAGGAGGAGAAAAGTAATGAATTTCCCTATACTAACTTAAAGGGAAGGTATCGCCCCATAGATACATTCAAAAGTGAATGCCGCCATGCTGGTAAAGTCACTTCGGGTTTCAATTTTCCCTATTGATCATGAGAAATTTGAAATGTTATCAATCACACATCCACCCGATCAAACATAGGGGCCTACATGTATGAAAATTAACATCACAGATTTTTCGCAATCAATAAGGAAATTGAAAACCAGAAGTGAGGTTACCAGCACTGCGGAGTTCACTTCTGAAAATCAAATATGGGACGATACCTTTCCTTTAATGTTTTCAATCTTTAACAAAATTCTTTTCATGAGAGCAGTTCAGTACGACCACACAGTTTGAAACTAGATTTTCTTATCAATTAAAATTATGCAAATTTTAATGTCAATTTGTGATATCACAAAGAAAAAACCTATGAATTTCCTTGTTATGTTGTTTTTCAATTTTTCATCAACATTCTTCGAATAGGAGCAAATAAACATAACCACATTTAGTTTGAAATTCTACCAATCAAAATTCAGCTAGACAAAACAGTCGGATAATTTTCAGGAACTGAAAATTAGGACAGAAATTTAAAGAACTACGTTAAGGATTTTGAGCAAACTTCTCTTCCAGACATCCAGGCTTTCACTTCTGAATTCATTTATGGGACAGTATCTTTCCTGTAATGTTTTCCACTCCTTCACCAAAATTCTTTTAATAATAGCAGTTCATTATGACCACACAATTTTGAAACCGTAGATATCCTCATAAATTAGAATTATGCAAATTTTAATTTGTGACATCACAAAGAGAAAAACCTATGAATTTCCTTATGTTACATTGCCTTCATCAACATTTTTCGAAAGGGACATGACCACATTTGGTTTGAGATTCAACCAATCAAAATTCTGCTAGAGAAAACAGTCGCATGATTTTTATTGACTGAAACATAGGACAGAAATTTAAAGAATTACATTAAGGATTTTGAAAAACCTTCTCTTTCAGACATCCAGGCTAGGAAAAATACAAAAAAAAGTTACTCGCCAGCCATTTATACATACAGCTTGGCGAGTAAATTTGATAAAAGCAGTGTTTCCACTCGCTAAGTATTTTCAAGTACTCGCCAACACTTTCAACTAAAATTTGACAATTTTCGCACAACTAGTACGTCTCCGTATTACCAATTTCCTGGGCCTGACTTTATTACCATATTTACGTAAAAACATATAGTAAGAGATCTCACACACATACAATAAAACAAAGTAGTTAATAAAAATTGGTTTAAAAAATAAATTAAATCAACACGCACAAACTTACTTTGACTTTTTAAACATTAATTTCTGGTATTCTGGCAGAAACAAGTACGGCAGAAAGTTTACACTCAATGCCTGTCGCGCAGCGCCGTATATACATACTGTGCGCATATACTGTACTGTAGTACATACTATACTAGTTCGATATTCAGCGGCAGGGAATTTTGTGTCTGGAATGTTTTGGAAAGATAAAGTAGTCTATGCATAAGGAAAGCTCCGAAGCTCCGCCCACTTAAAGAAATAAGCCTTCTGGTGTCATAAATAACTGGACTGGATGCGATGTTAATTTCATTTTATATTCTAAATTGTTGACAACATTTGTATGTAGTTTTAAATCAAATGTTTATGTATGTGATGTGAAAATGGGTACACAACTTGCAATAACTCGAGTGGGTACACAACTAATAATGACTAGAGTGGGTACACAACTAACAATGACTCGAGTGGGGGTACACAACTAACAATGACTCGAGTGGGGGTACACAACTAACAATGACTCGAGTGGGTACACAACTAACAATGACTCGAGTGGGTACACAACAATGACTCGAGTGGGTACACAACTAACAATGACTCGAGTGGGTACACAACTAATAATGACTTGAGTGGGTACACAACTAACAATGACTCGAGTGGGTACACAACTAACAATGACTCCGAGTGGGTACACAACTAATAATGACTCGAGCGGTACACAACTAACAATGACTCGAGTGGGGTACACAACTAACAATGACTCGAGTGGGTACACAATTAACAATGACTCGAGTGGGTACACAACTAACAATGACTCGAGTGGGTACACAACTAACAATGACTCGAGTGGGTACACAACTAACAATGACTCGAGTGGGTACACAACTAACAATGACTCGAGTGGGTACACAACTAACAATGACTCGAGTGGGTACACAACTAACAATGACTCGAGTGGGTACACAACTAACAATGACTCGAGTGGGTACACAACTAACAATGACTCAAGTGGGTACACAACTAACAATGACTCGAGTGGGTACACAACTTACAATGACTCGAGTGGGTACACAAGTAACAATGACTCGAGTGGGTACACAACTAACAATGACTAGGAAACCATTAGCAGATCATCACAAAGGTCTTAAAACATTCACTTTTGGTCTTAATTCATTTCCTGTACAACTAGAACGATAAATACCATCATGGTTCGCATGCCTATGCAAATTGACACCCATATCATATGACCCGGCCAATTATAAAAATGGCATCTCACACTAAGTCCCACATGGCATCCCATATCCCACATGGCATGCCACCCCATGTCCCACACGGCATCCCACTCCATGTCCCACATGACATCCCATGTCCCATGTGGCATTCCATCATATGTTCCACAGGACATCCCATCCTATGACCCACATGGCATTCCACCATATGTCCCACAGGGATCACATCCCATGTCCCAAATGACATCCCACCTCATGTCCCACATGACATCCCATGCCTTGTCCCACATGGTATTCCACCATATCTCCCACATGGCATTCCACCATACAGTGTCTCACATGGCATTCCACCATGTCCCACATGGCATTCCACCATATGTTCCACATGACATCCCATGCTATAGCCCACATGGATCCCATCCTACATGTATGTCCCACATTACCCCAACCATATGTACCACATGACATCCCTCCCTATGTCCCACATGGCATCCCTCCCTGTGTCCCACATCAGTGGCTTCCCACCTGATGTCCCACATGGCATCTTACCTTATGTCCCGCCATATGTTCCACATGGTATCCCTCCCAATGTCCCAATGACATCCTACTCTATGTCCCACATGGCATCACATCCCATGTCCCCATGGCCTTCTACCCTATGTCCCACATGGCATCCTACCTTATGTCACACATGGCATCCTACCTTATGTCACACATGGCATCCCAACCTATGTCACACTCTGTGTTACTCGTGGCATCCCACCATGTCCCACATGGCATTGTACCCTGTCCCACATGGCATTCCACCCCATGTCCCACATGGCATCCCACCTCATGTCCCACATGGCATCCCACCCCATGTCCCACATGGCATCCCACCCCATGTCCCACATGGCATCCCACCCCATGTCCCACATGGCATCCCATAGGCTCCATAAGAAGTCTCATCCTAGCTATCACAGTCCCTGATTGAGCATACTAAGTATGAAAGTGTCAGTTCATATAATAACTTATCTGCAAATGACTTGTTGATATGGGGTGGGATGCCATGTCCCACATGACATCCCATACCATCCCATGTCCCACATAACATTCCATCCCATCCCATGGAATTCCAACCAATGTCCTGCATCCAACAAGGCATCCCACCCTATGTCTCATATGACATCCCATAAGCTCCATAAGAAGTCTTATCCTAGCTATCACAGTCCCTGGGTGAGCATACTATGTGTGAAAGTGTCAGTTCATATAATAAGTTATATACAAATGAGTTGTTGAATGAGAAAAAAAGGTGGAGTCAAATAATTATGCCTGATATAGCCCTTGATGTATACCACATAGTAAATATTATATCATATGTCCCTCATGGCCCCCATCCATGTCCCACATGGCTTCCCTCCCTATGTCCATATGCAATCACATCCTGTCACACTCCCTGACTAAGCATACTAAATAAAAAAAAGTCTGGTCAGGTCATAATACTGTAGCAAGTTTATGCAAATAAGCACAATAATAAAGGTGGAGTTTAATGATCATGCCTGATACAACTGTTGGTGCCCAAATATTTTGAAGATTTTAAGGATTTTAAATCTTAAGTACTACAAGAGAGACTCGAAGATCTCTGAAGAATATTGGAAAATTATATTATTTTACAGTTATCTTCTAAGAAAATATCAAATGTTTTGTAGACTTTTTAAGGAACTAGTCTTCAATCCTGTCTTAAGTATCTCTGAAAAACTTTAACATTTTATAAGGAAATTCTAACCTTCCATAAGAAGATCTGAAGAAACTTTAACTTTTTCTGAGGAACTCTGAAGAAACTTTAATATTTTCTGAAAAATTCTCAAAAAACTTTAACATTTCTGAGGAAATCTTAAGACAATTCTGTGTATGGCCGGACCGATGTAATCGCCATTACATAGGTTCGCATAATGCTTCGCATGCGAACAAAAAAATCACAAACCCCAAATAACTGTGAAACACGATGCTTGCAAAGTTTCGTTTAATTGTTAAATTCTCCCGTAATCACAACACGATAACACCCAGGAATAGCACGTGGTCATATACATAACGAAAAGTAGAATTAACTTTTTTAGCGCGGGAGATAAGGATTCTAAAACTTTCCATTTCCATCAAGCAAAGACATTACTCAGAAGGATATAGGGTTCCCACCCATATTGACACATTTCTTGCAAGCTATGTGAGCCAATCAGATTTATCTGTGTAGCTGGGTCACACGGTAACTTGCTGAAAACAATGCGATATTGTACAATTTTTCAGGTAGGTCCAAACTTCATACCATGCCATTCACTGGATGTAAACAGTGTATATAGCAACACACAATAGGTGGTGTTTTGGGCAATTAATGTTGATGGCTATCGGCCAAAAATTAATTTATGTTTTCGATTTTAATGGAAATACCACTTGTTTTTTTGTGTGGACAAGGGGCATTTTTTAGTATAGAAAAAACACAAGACGGTATTGTACGTATGTTACGCGAAATAAAACAATTTATCAAAGCAAGATTGTCACTCGCCATGGCTTTATTAAGTGTAGCAAGTAACACTGTACATTATAATATTTTTACTCGCCACAATTTTTTGTGGTGAGTAATTTTTTCAAGCCTGCATACAACTTTGAATACCTTAACAAATTATCCAAACTTTGAATGGCCGTAACTCAGAAACGTTAGGTGTTATTGTCATATTTTAAAAACTACTCTGTTCAATTTTTTTTTTTTTTTAATTCCGATGAATTTAAAACATCTACATTAGTGATGGATCCAGGATTTTTTCATGGGGAAGACATAATTTGACCTCTTACATGTTTTGGTGACCTTTTGGTGACATCACAATGAGGTACCAAATATAATTGTTAGGGTGGGGTTATAAGTATATGTTAACAAATCACACCCCCCCCCCCCCCTCCATGTCTTAACCTTACAATACCCTTCCTTCTTTTACTCCTTAATTTTTCATTTTTCACCAATGGGGGGGACAGGGGGACATGGCTAAGTGTCCCCTTTAAAACTGTTACTTGGCTAAGTGTCCCCCTTAAATCTGTTACTTGGCTAAGTGTCCCCCTTAAATCTGTTACTTGGCTAAGTGTCCCCCTTAAATATGTTACTTGGCTAAGTATCCCCCTTAAATATGTTACTTGGCTAAGTGTTCCCCTTAAATATGTTACTTGGCTAAGTGTCCCCCTTAAATCTGTTCTTGGCTAAGTGTCCCCCTGAAATCTCTTACTTGGCTAAGTGTCCCCCTTAAATCTGTTACTTGGCTAAGTGTCCCCCTTAAATATGTTACTTGGCTAAGTGTCCCCCTTTAGTCTGTTACTTGGCTAAGTGTCCCCCTTAAATATGTTACTTGGCTAAGTGTCCTCCTTAAATCTGGTACTTGGCTGAGTGTCCCCCTTAAATCTGTTACTTGGCTAAGTGTCCCCCTTAAATCTCTTACTTGGCTAAGTGTCCCCCTTAAATCTCTTACTTGGCTAAGTGTCCCCTTAAATCTGTTACTTGGCTAATTGTCCCCCTTAAATCTAATACTTGGCTAAGTGTCCCCCTTAAATCTAATACTTGGCTAAGTGTCCATCTTAAATCTCTTACTTGGCTAAGTGTCCCCCTTAAATCTAATACTTGGATAAGTGTCCATCTTAAATCTGTTACTTGGCTAAGTGTCCCCCTTAAATCTAATACTTGGCTAAGTGTCCCCCTTAAATCTGCTACTTGGCTAAGTGTCCCCCTTAAATATGTTACTTGGCTAGGTGTCCCCCTTAAATATGTTACTTGGCTAAGTGTCCCCCTTAAATCTCTTACTTGGCTAAGTGTCCCCCTTAAATATTTTACTTGGCTAAGTGTCCCCCTTAAATATGTTACTTGGCTAAGTGTCCCCCTTAAATCTCTTACTTGGCTAAGTGTCCCCCTTAAATCTCTTACTTGGCTAAGTGTCCCCCTTAAATCTGCTACTTGGCTAAGTGTCCCCCTTAAATCTGTTACTTGGCTAGGTGTCCCCCTTAAATCTGTTATCAGAAATTACAACTTTTTCTGAAGAATTTAAAATCTCTACATCAGCGGCGGATTCAAAAAAAAAATTCCAGACAACATTTGACCTCTTACAATTTGTGGTGACCTTTAAACATAAAACTATCACTATGAGGCACCAGATATAATTTCTAGAGCAGGGTCAGTGGGGGAAGTATATGTTTTTTTTAAGACTTTTTTCATTCCTTTAATGGGGAGGGGGTCGAAGACATGCCTACGTGTACCCCTAAAATCTGTTACTGTCCTACATATTTGAAAAGCCATAACTTAGAACTATAAGGATGTTTCAGCTGACGTCATGAGGTCACATGACTTTATTTACATCGCCATTTTGTAGGGCAGACTGCCATCTGCTGTACACTTACAAGCTGTACACTTACATACATTTGCATGTTGTTACATAAGATTACTTTTGTATGTAGTGTGCCGGAATCTTGCTGTGCTGTTGGTTGCACTGATAGACGTGTTTAGAATCCACTGATTAAGATTTCTTGAAGTACTTGGAGGGTAATGTTTTCTCTAAAATAACATTTTATATTAAAAAATTTATTCATCTGGCCAGTTTATTCTAACCAGCATGTGTTTACATGCCCAGTGCATGTTTTCATCACCAGTGCGTGCTAGCGCGTGTTTTAGATCGAGTCTTGTTTGTTTTACGTGTGATGTTACTGAGCTGGGGAAGATCAGATGCGTGAAATACTCAACATGCAAAGCCCTGCCCTACAAAATGGCTCCCTGTTGAGTTGGGGTCACGTGATGAAATCCCTCTATAAGTACCTTTGTCATAATTTAAAGATGATTCTGTTCAGAATTCCCTACTTTTTCTGGCGCCTATAAAATCCCCATCCTCTCCATACACCTTTAGATAAGAGAGACACTTTGTAAATCCCATCCTGTCAATACACCTGTAAGGGAGACTTTGTAACAACTTACCTGTTTTGATTTACGGAGAGATCTTGAAGAGACGGTAGCCAGGCGTTCTCCAACCTCCCCAAGGAGGAGAAATTGTTGTTGTCCATATTCAGCCATCTCAGCTGGGCGTGGTTACACAGCAATGGGACCTAGACCAAACCAATGAAGAACATCGCTATAAATGAGGAAACTATGATAAATAATATCTGGTGAAAGGACTTCAGACTTGACGAGGTAACATGAGATACATTGCTTTTACCGCATTCGATGGTAATCCAATAGCGCCACATTTTACTGCTGATAATTAAGCGCCCATGCTCAGAAGTCACGTACTGTTCAAATTGCAATTACACAAAGGAATTGGTTCTAATCCTTCCATCACAAACCATCACAATCGAAGGATTTTATAAATAATTTCTGCAAATTTCCACTCCCCGTATTTAAGAGGGATTTGTACCAAAATAAGTAAAAAAAGACATGTTTTCCACAAACTAAAGTTTTTTTTCATCAGCCAATCAGAACAAGGATGACAGTCAAGATCATTTATTTAAAGCATAATGATTGGTGCTTAAAATCACAACCTACCTCTGATAATGAGTTATTGCTTACATCCAGATGTTCTAACAGTGGACAACTCTCTATGCCTGAAACATTGGACAGGTGATTGTTCGAGAGGTCAAGGGTCACCAGATGGACGAGGCCGGAAAGTCCCTGGACACTTATGAGCTGATTATGACTCACGTTGAGGTTTGTAACGGATGACACATACTCAATTCCACCTTGAACAGAAAAGAAAATCACAAGTTAAAAAATATGTATAAATTTGTGATCAAATTCAGGTTAAACCAGATTTTTGATCAGCAAAAAGAATTATCATCTACTTTTTATTCATGGTTCTTAGGTTTTAGTATCAAAACAATTCTGCTTCTATATAGAGTATGTGCACCAACATTATTCAAACACAAGTTATCCAATCACCAGTCAAGGAATTATAAGAAACTTCACATGACAAAATATGCTCGCTTTACCTGCATGTGTTGGCATCACTTATACCAAACCTAGCAGATAACTGTGAATTTTTAGTGGTAATGCAAGGACCTAAAGTTTCTGATAGATTAGTTTCTTCAAATTGGTGCCCCCACCCCTTCCCCACCCTGTTTTCTCCACACACACACCAGTCAGAAATCTAACATAAAATTGGAAAATATTGGAAAATAGATTAAGAAACAATTTGTGTTTAACTTAAAGCAAATGGGTCATGATGACTTTTTGGTGAGTGTTTCATAAATTAGAAAATGTATGATACTGAACAAGAAATTTTAGTATCACGCTTTGCAAAATATGAACATTTTGGAAATCAAGCAACAACTTTTCCGAAAAGGTCTTAAACGTTTCCGACAAATTCCTTTTTGAGGCTTGGTAGGGAGTAATCTGGCCCCTTTACTTACACCTGATCATAAAACAGCAAATATAAAATCAGCATTTTCAGATTTTCTTTTTATTAATTTCTAAACTTTTACAATTACCTTCCACGCTGCCAATCAAAAAGCACCTCTTCAGTTCGTAAAAGATATATCCTATATTGCATTCATCACAAGCACACAAAAACAGGTCAGGTTTGAAGTACGACATTTGGAGGAAAATACTACCTGGACCATTCTGCAGTTTTGACTTACATGATGGACAATGAAATGGACCTGGCAGACCCCATTAGTGAAGGTACTGCTTAAAAATTTGGCCTCCAATTTTGAAGCAGCAAATTAACCACATCATTTCACAAAATTAACTTTGCATCATAACATTGAGGTATAAATAGTTCTATGCTCATAGTTCATTTCACCTTTCCCCAGCAGCAAAGACAAACAATGCCAGCATTGATTACAGTTACTACTTATATTACAAAGGATTCCCTTTGTATTCAGATGTGTGTCACTAAAAATACCAGGTAACACAATTGGGAGTAGTTGTTATCTTAAAGGAACCTGGAGAGGTGAAACTCTATACACTTTTGTGGTTTGGGAAACAAAGAAATATATCACTTTTCTTTGACTGGCCCTGCTCCATTTTCGGGCATGTTGAGATGTTCCTGGTTTTAAGCAAAACCATTTCTAATGCCTCAGGGTCTCGCAAAAATTTTCCAGGGACATTCCGCAGTCTGGGACTTGTGTGCAGGCCACGGAATGGCCCACAGACAGGATTTAGGGGGGGGGGAGCATTTGCCCCCCACTTTTTTTGCTGAATTTACATCCTTCATATGGTGACTTTATGAATCGTAGTGTGATTTTGCCACCCACATTTGACTTCCCGCCCCCCCTTCACTTTCAGTAGGCAAATCCTGCCTATGCATATGCGTATTGCTTACTTAATTCATTTATCAGGTCAAGAATAGGTCACTTACCAAGCCTTGTGATTTTGTTGTGTGATAAGTTGAGCAGCCTTAGTGATGGGCACCCTTCCAGGCCGTGGACCGACGTCAGAGAATTGTTAGATACATCCAAAAAGACAAGATTCTGAAGATCCCGACAACAAATGCTGCTCAATGTGTTACCCTGAGAAGAAAATCAATTAACCTTTCCAGGTTTCCAAATAGGCCGCCACCATAGCAACGCAATAACTATGTGGGGCAAACAAACCTCAAATCCGCAATCGTGTATTACCAATGCATTGACATTTAGATGTTCGTGAGGCCTGCCGCAAGCTTTGATTCATTTATGGCGAGTTTTTAGCAAAAGCAATAAACAAAATTCAGTTTGCTAACTGTTCTAGGTGACAGCAATCAGATCTACAAAGCCCGCAGCGGGCTCATAAGTGCAATTTTTGTTTACCATTTTGCCGTCACTCAGTTTGTGGGTGCAGAAATTTGTTTTGTACTGTAAGTTGCATTGACTACATGAGTGTGCGCCGTCAGCTAGCTGTACTGTACCAGTACCGCATAGGATGTTTGCCTCACTTAGTTACACAGACTTTGTTGCTAAGCAAATTCGTGCAGTGATTGGTTGAAAAAGCTGTCAATCATCTAACGCAGACAGGTTAATTGACTACCAATAACTACTTCTCGTAACAGATGACACTAAAGATCCAGAGAAGTGCCTTTAATGGACCAAAGCTTGTGGCAGGCCTCGCGAACATCTAAATGCATTGGTAATGCACGATTGCGGATTTGAGGATTGTTTGACCCCACCTAGTTACGGCGTTGCTATGGTGGGTGTGGCTTATTTCATAACTCAGATACATTAATTATGGGTGCTTATCACAGAAAGAAAATAATACTTGAAGAGGCAACCACCCCTTGACTTCCTGCCAAATTGATTTTCAAAATTTTACTACACTTAAAATAACAAATTATAAACAATCGTATTCTTTGTGATACTGTATATAACAAAAACATGCAGCAAGTAATGAGAATCAAATTTGGTATCCTGGTGGTCTTTATTCTTAAAGGAATAATTTCGTGACTGTTAATTTCATTTATATGAAATTATGACTATTAAAGAAACAAATTGGTAAACAACCCTTATCTTATCCCGTTAGGAGTTATTACATTTCACCAATGTAAGATTTCACCAATGTCTTGGAAGGATTATTGCCCAACATACAGGGAGGTTATGAAGCCTAACCCTAAACCTAATCCTATCCCTAACCTGTTAGGGTGAGAATAGTTCTGCTCCAAAACCTCCTTGTTTGTGGGGCAATATATACTTTTCCATGTTAAAAAGAGACCAGAGGAAGTGTACTTTGTGATGTCATACTTGAAGATTCAAAACAACATATTTAAAGCGCCCCTGCTCTAAGAAGTGCCCCTGCTCTAAGAAGCGCCCCTCCCCTCCAACATTTTTTGACTAATAACATTATTTTTTTGATTAATTAGAAGACTTAAAATATGTTTTGTTACATTAATTGCTTATATCTCGTGTGACGCTCACAAAGTTTTTTGTGGCGGTTATTGTAAAGCTAGTATGAACCAGTTCACATAATGCAGTCCGAATAGATGCGACCCGAAGCATGGGCGCTTATTAGGAAGAGACTTAGGCTTAAAACATGGTGTAATTCTATTTTCATAAGCGCCCAGGTGTTTATTACGTCAAATACAGGATTTCTATATCAAACAAATTATATTTGCACATGAGCAGATGGGTAATCTATGTTCTTGTGAAGTGCATGTTATATCCCATCTCAATAATCAAACACATTAAAAATTTTTGGCCCTTAGACCACTCCAACCCGACACCCTCGATTTCCTCAAAATCAGGGTTAATCCACACCATTCAACCCGAGAGACATTTCACAATTCATTGACTAGCAACCAGCTATTGCTACACCATACACGACACAGGGGGTAATCTATACCTTCTTAACTGACAACATCTACTTAGTCAATTCACAGTTCACTTGTTAGCAACCAGCTACTGTTACACTGTACACAGTAGGTCATTCATCTGGGGCTCAAGCCATGTAACTACTGTTTAGTGAAGCGAATCAGATTAGTCCTTGGCTGGTTTAAATATAAATATACAAAATATACCAGTGTACCACAATTGGTTATTAAAGGCTGTGGACATTGACTTGGTTGTCGATGTTGTGTCTGTCTGTACGTCGTACCTATATTCTCGTCCGGGTCAGATTAAGCGTTTCGTGATAGCATTGTTACTATCGTAACCGAATATGCAGGCGACAACCCCGTCATTTTAATTGTGTATTCACTCGTCATCGCCGCAAGGAAAGCAAAATATTTCATCAAAATAGGAAAAGAATCAGCCATTTTACAGCTTTTTGAAGATATTTGTGCAAATATGGACATTTTTGTGTTACTTTTGTGATGCATGATGGGACATGATCTCTATTTTCCTATCCATTTGTTTTTTAACCTTCTGCCATTTCTCTTTAAAAGGAGATGACAGCTCCAATGAGGAGGATTTGATCTTTACCCTACTCCATCTTTTCCTACCCCATCTTTCCCCTAATCCCATCTTTCCCCAACCCCCATGTTTTCCTTACCCCCATCTTTCTTCTACCCCATCTTTCCCCAACCCCCATCTTTCCCCAACTTCTTTCCCCAACCCCATCTTTCCCCAACCCCATCTTTCCCAACCCCATCTTTCTCCTACCCCATCTTTCCCTACCCCATCTTTACCCTACCCCCATCTTTCTCCTACCTCATCTTTCTCCTACCCCATCTTTCTCCTACCTCATCCCCCCCATCTTTACTTCTTCTCCCTACCCCCATCTTTACCCTACCCACATCTGTCCCCTACCCCATATTTTGGATAAGGCATTTTTGAAGAAATATAAAGAACATAAAAAGCTTGGGGGAGGGGGTTTCCATTCATACATCACATTTTTTCAATATATCAAAAAAGTTTGAATTTTGATTATTTATAACTGTAAAAAAACTGCAAACATATTTTTAAAAATCAAAGACAATTCAACTCAGAATTGAATGCTCTTGTTGGTCCATGGTTGAACAGAAAACGTTTGTACCTGTCCAAAGACCATGAACTTATGACAAATCAAAGTTTGTACAAACTTTCCGTATCAGCAAAAGTGATGATGTATGAACAGGAATTCAGCTAAAATTCTTGAATGTGATTATATATTATTCCCAAATTTCATATATCATAGGTCCCCATATTGCATTCTACTGTTAAATCTGGTCAGGGTTATAATGATATCCAATTTCCTGTTCACTGTAGTCAACTTACACCATTCAAAATATTTGGGGTTAGGACTGGAAAACAAATAGTTAATATGAGAAATTTTCAAGTTGTCCCAGTCTCAGGTCACAAAATATTGCACAATTTATGCTAATTAGGTATCTAAGTTTTTAAATGCTGTGATTGGTCAATTTGTAACCAATTGTAATTGGACATTTTGCTGTTTTTATGGTTTTTAGTTTATTTTCAATCATTTAAGCTGATGTTGTAGCAACCTGTCCATAAACTTTTAAGTGACCTTTTTTTTCAAACTTGACCTGCTTTTCAAATAGTATAAAGTAAAATAAATCAAAACACAACCCTCCTCAGCTGTTTTAGAAAATGTAAGTTGTATTTGTCAGGGCACAGTAACAATAAGAATGTACGTAACGAAAGTCAGCCGGATCTCAAAAAATGTAATAGCTTTTATAAACTGCTGTTAATTACAGGGACAGGTAGAGAGCACTTCTGAACAGAATAGTCATTAAATTAGGTTAAAAATTACTGTAGTTTTTTCAGTTATAGACAATCAAAGTTTGAAGAATTTTTAATGTATGCAAAAGTTGCAATGTATGGAAGAGCCGACAACTCAAAATCTCAAATAAAATTCTTTAAAATTTTGTCCTAAATTTCAGTCACTGAAAATCATCAGATTGTTTTCTCCGCCAAGCTGCAAGTCTAAAATTTGATTGAGATTTAAAACTTCCTCATCATATTTAGCTCCCGTTCAAATACTGTTGGTGGAGGATTGAAAAACAATAAGGAAACATAAGGAAATGCTTGTTTTCTTGCTGCACTGTCACAAAATCTAATTAAAATTTGCATAATTTATTCATAAATTTCAAAATGCTGTATAACGGTCAATTTGTAACTGATTTTTAATTAGTGCTGTAATGACATGTTGATTATCGCGATATCTCTTTTCCCACGACACAAAATATGCCTCTTAACACATATCACAATACCAAATACTAATACTCAACTAAGAAATTTTCACGAAACTAGGCTAGGCTACTTCGTATGTTACAATTCTAACGATACGGTATTAAATCTAAAAGTCAAGTTTAGGTCAATAAAAACGTGCAGAAATATTGTGATACATGAAAATAAAATAAAAAATGTGCTCCTTCACCCCACACTGGCACGCTCCGATTTAAGTTGGCAAAAGAACAAAAAATGGCCCAGAACATGCCTCTCAGGCTCTCACTTTTATGATTTATGGTTGAATTACCAAACACGTGTGTGATGCGTGATGAACGTAATATTCATGCAATCATGTCGTCTGCTAGATCTGCAAATCATTTTTTCTTGCGTTCATCATAACAGAAGTAACGTTAGTGATATTAATAATTTGTGTCGTGAGTCAGTTTTCTTGAAAAGTATCGCAATATACCAAAATATCGCGATATACCAAAATATCGCGATATACCAAAATAACGCGATATACCAAAATATCGCGATATACCAAAATAACGCAATATACCAGATATACCAAAATAACGCAATATACCAAAATATCGCGATATACCAAAATAACGCAATATACCAAAATATCGTGATATACCAAAATAACGCGATATACCAAAATATTGCGATATACCAAAATATCGCGATATACCAAAATAACGCGATATACCAAAATAACGCGATATACCAAAATATCGCGATATACCAAAATATTGCGATATACCAAAATATCGCGATATACCAAAATATCGCGATATACCAAAATAACGCAATATACCAAAATATCGCGATATACCAAAATAACGCAATATACCAAAATATCGCGATATACCAAAATAACGCGATATACCAAAATAACGCAATATACCAAAATATCGCGATATACCAAAATAACGCAATATACCAAAATATCGCGATATACCAAAATAACGCGATATACCAAAATATCGCGATATACCAAAATAACGCGATATACCAAAATATCGCAATATACCAAAATATCGCGATATACCAAAATAACGCGATATACCAAAATAACGCGATATACCAAAATAACGCGATATACCAAAATATCGCGATATACCAAAAATATTGCGATATACCAAAATATCGCGATATACCAAAATATCGCGATATACCAAAATAACGCTGATATACCAAAATAACGCAATATACCAAAATAACGCGATATACCAAAATATTGCGATATACCAAAATATCGCGATACCAAAATACCATGATATACCAAAATATCGCGATATACCAAAATATCGCGATATACCAAAATAACGCGATATACCAAAATAACGCGATATACCAAAATATCGCGATTATACCAAAATATTGCGATATACCAAAATATCGCGATATACCAAAATATCGCGATATACCAAAATAACGCAATATATCAAAATATCGCGACATACCAAAATAACGCAATATACCAAAATATCGCGATATACCAAAATAACGCGATATACCAAAATAACGCAATATACCAAAATATCGCGATATACCAAAATAACGCAATATACCAAAATATCGCGATATACCAAAATAACGCAATATACCAAAATAACGCGATATACCAAAATAACGCGATATACCAAAATATCGCGATATACCAAAATATTGCGATATACCAAAATATCGCGATATACCAAAATATCGCGATATACCAAAATAACGCGATATACCAAAATAACGCAATATACCAAAATAACGCGATATACCAAAATATTGCGATATACCAAAATATCGCGATACCAAAATACCATGATATACCAAAATATCGCGATATACCAAAATATCGCGATATACCAAAATAATATCGCGATATACCAAAATATCGCGATATACTAAAATATCGCGATATACCAAAATATTGCGATATACCAAAATATCGCGATATACCAAAATATTGCGATATACCAAAATATCGCGATATACCAAAATATTGCAATAATTTTCTCCTCAGTAATCAACATGTAATAGAGCCATGTCTTGACAGCACTATTTTTAACGCTATTTTCATGGCTCATAATATATTTTCTCCAAATTAAGTTCAAGTTGTTGCAACCTGATCACGTACTGTACCTTTAAAGGAATATCACCATGGAATTTTATTTCATGTATTTGCTAGAGGACAATAATGAAACACATCGGTGAAAAAAGCCAAGTTAATATCTTCTTCCCACAAGAAGTTATTGAATTCTAAAGATTTTTCTTGTGTGCGTGAAAGACATTGTTGGTCTGAATCTAATTTATCATTATAATGTCATCACAGCAATTCCTGTACTATTCTTTATATATTTTTTTGAAAACTAATTTCATATTTTCTAAATGATTGGGAACAATTTTTCCCTTCCAAAATTATTCAGAATAGTAGAATAAAATTTACAATAATGTTTTTCATTCTGTACTTGTAACTTATAATTGAATTATGAATAATTGGTGATTAATTTTCAAAGAAATACATAAGGAAAGATCAGAAAGTGCTGTGATGACATCACAATGATGACTTTGACTCAGAACAGAAGTCATTTTTATGCGGGCAAGAAAAATCTTTAAAGTTCAATAACTTCTTCTAGGAATGAGATATCAACATGCTTTTTGCAACAATCTGTTTCTTAAATTGTTCTCCTTTAGATATATGAAAATGAAATTCCATGGAAATATTCCATTAATTAAGTTTTTTACTACAACTATAAACTACACAAGTAAAAAAAATATGATTTTGATGAGAGCATTAATGAGATGCAGTGGCTCAGTGGTTAAGGAGTCATGCTTATATTTGAAAGGTACCGGGTTCGATTCCTGTCGTGTGTGCTGCATTGTGTCCTTGAGCAAGACACTACGCGACTTGCTTCAGTCCACTCAGCTGCAAAATGAGCACCAGCACTGCTGGGGAGTTAATTTGCGAAGGACTGGCATTCCATCCACAGGGAGTCATGTACTCTCATCTGCTTGCGCCATGGAAACCGGGAACAAGCACCGGCTCTGTGAGCCTAATGGCTTAGATGGCTTTAGCTTTATAAACTATGCCCCCATTATTCTCTGATGATCAAAATGATGCTGATCAGGCATGGATGTTAATCACATAGTGATTACAGGCACGTCCACTGCGTGGTCAATGGTGCTAGAGAGCTCAACTTAAATTAAAGCAAATTGTAAAAAAAACACATTTGAAAGGAAGAATTAGAAGGACTAGTTATTAAAGAAAAAAGAGTTGAGAAGAGGGTGTTTTAACATTATTTTTCAGCAGGAAGGTAAAAGGAGATGGGAAGGGGAGAGGAAGGGGAGCGGAAAGGGGAGAGGGGTAGGGGAGCAGAGGGGATAGGGGAGGGAAGAAGGGAGGGATGATGGGAAGGGAGAGAGGGGGAGGGGAGGGAATAGGGGAAGGGGAGCAGAGGGAAGGGGGAGGAGGAGAGGGGAGGAAGGGAGAAGGAGGGGTAGGGGGAGCAAAGAGGAGAGGGGGGAGGGGGGGTAGGGGACTAGGGGAAAGTGGGGGAGAGAGGGAAGGGAGGAGAGAGAGGGGAAGGGAGGAGAGAGGGGGAAGGGAGGAGAGGGGAAGGGAGGAGGGGAAGGGAGGGGAGGGGGAAGGGAGGAGAGAGGGGGAAGGGAGGAGAGAGGGGAAGGGAGGAGAGGGGAATGGGAGGGGAAGGGGAAGGGGGGGAAGGGGGAGGGGAAAGGGGAAGGGGAGGGAGAGGAAGGGGAAGGGAAGGGGAGGGAGGGAAGGAGAACGGGAGGGGAGGGAATGGGAGGGGAGGGTGTTGGAAGGAGAGGGGATGGGGGAGGAGGGGAATGGGAGGGAGGTGTGGAGGGAGAGGTGGGGTGTGGCATGGGAGGGGAGGTGTGTGGTATGGGAGAGGTGGGGTGTGGCATGGGAGGGGAGGAGTGTGGGGTGTAAGGAAGGGGTGTGGGATGGGTGGAGAGGGGAGGGGTATGTGAGGAAGGTGGAGTGGTATAATGTTAATGTGTTGTAGCAAAAATAAGAATATTTGAAAAGCCGCAGCAATCATTGTTTTCAATGGAAAAGTGACTTTCACAAGTTTGCAAAACATAAGAAAAAGAAAGAATGAATAGAAACTAGGACTAGTAACTATTAAGACTTCTATTCAATAAATGTCACCCTATACCTCTTTACTGGAAAGCTTTCAAAAAAGGAATTACCAACTTACCAAGATAAAATGAACTACATCAACAACGTCTAAAAAATCCAATTATATAGTTGTTATAAACCAATAGAAAGTTAATGAAGCCTTCTATTACAATTGATCAAATTTGACATGAAACACAAACCCTCACTTGTTAAAACTACCACCTTTACAAAGAAGTGCCAGCGATCAAGTGAAGCCATAATAGGTATCAATACATGTAAAAAACAATCAAACCAAATTAAGCGTAAAAGTTTATAGGCAAACAAATAAAACATACAGTTGATTTCATTTTCACAATAAAAGAAATCAAACTGAACCAGTTACAAAATATATCCAAGTTTTTTAATTCTTCTCATAAAATTGAGAGATTAACAAAAAGTGAAAAGTAGGTATAATGCCAGTACCTGAATAAAAGGCTAATATCTGAATGTTTCTTTTTCAAAAACAAGGAAAAAGGTTGTAATGCCAACAAAGTAGTCACACCAGGGAGTTGGCATTAGAACTCTCTGGTCACACTAACTAAAGTTACATCAACAGTTATATCCGAGTACACTTAGCAAAGTAAATTATAATAATAAAAAAGTTGGATAAATTATGTATCTGAATGAATATATTTGACTGATTAAAATCTAATATTAATTTGTATGTCACATGGAATTATTTTGAACATTGCAGAGGGGTAGGAACTGGGGGGGCACTGGGGGAACTTGTCCCCCACTTTTCCAACAATGGCAAAAGTGCCCCTCTTGCAAATAAAAAGTGCCCCTCTTGCAAGTAAAAGTGCCCCTCTTAAAAATAAAAAGGGCCCCTTTCAGAAATTTAGGGGGCAGTGGGGAAATGTCCCCCAACTTTTCCAAACAATGGCAAAAGTACCCCTCTTGCAAATAAAAAGTGCCCTCTTACAAGTAAAAAGTGCCCCTTCTGTAAGTAAAAGTGCCCCCTCTTGAAAATAAAAAGTGCCCCTTTTGGAAATTTTCATTTAGAAAATAATAAAAATACCCATGGATTACAGAGTATGATGAAGGAACTTATGCTAAAATTACTCCCATTACTTGAAAATGTTAGATAATTGGGGTGGAGTTGAAAATTTGCAAAAAATTGTATTAACCTTCATATTTTGTTTTTCAAAACATTCGCTTAGAAGTGGGCTAAATTTGAACACTTTGCCTTGTGATGGGTGGGGGTCTAGGACCGATAAGCGCCACTTTGACTTGAAATTTATGGATCCGTCCTTGAGTGTCCCTCCACAGTCATCCCCTACCCCCTTTAGTGTCCCTCCACAGTCATCCCCCCCCCCTACATCTCTGGAGCATTGTTATTTATACACCTTGAAGGTGTATGGCCAGGTAAAGATTGTTTCACCCCAAAAGAGCTTAAATGCTCAAGATATAAACTATGTCAAAAGCACCAATACTATTAAAGTTACAGCCAATCAAAGTTTGAAGAATTTTTAATGTATGCAAAAGTTGTGATGCATGATAGAGAGAACAGCGCCAACTCTTGAATGTAATTTTATCAATTTCAGTCACTGAAAATTATCAGACTGTTTTTTTCCTACTAACTTCTAATATAGGATCTAATGGAGATTCAAAACGTTTAAGCCATATTCACCTGCTCCCATTCAAATCAAATTGGTAGTTTGTTTGTTTGTTTGATGAGAGTTTAACGGCACCACAAAAGCAAGGGTCAAATTGTGCCTGAGAGATTAGATCATTCCAGAGGTAGGAAGGAGAGTAAACAGGGGGAGATTGAGAGAAACACAAGAACTAAAAGCCAGAAAGCTGGGATCGAGAGACGAGGTGTATGGGTGGAAAAATAATGTAGAGAGAGAGAGGGGGTAGGGAAGGAGGACTAAATATGGTTGTAGAGGGAAGCATGATGAAGGAAGGAGATAATTCTATCCGGAGGGTTTTTTGGAAGAGCTCGGCTACTGAGTTGTGGGCAGCGAGGAAAGCTCTGGGAAGGTTGTACAGCGGGCAAGCAAGAAGAATGTGATGAAGGTAGAGGATTGAAAAACAATCAGTTGAAATAAGGAAATTCATAGGGTTTCTCCTTGTGATGTCACAAAATTTCAATAAAACTTGAAATTTATTATAAAGGTCTTAAAGATACAACATGCTGTAAAATGGTCAAGTTAAACTGATTTGGATGCATTTTGCTCAAGGTATTCCTGCATGTCCATAGATCTGTAATGAACAAAATTGCGTGATCAATAACTAATATTTGATTTGGTTGGGGCATGCAACTAGTATTGAAGTATTTCAGAGAACAAACTTTACAGAATACAAACATACTTTTTGTATCCTTTTCAGTGGGAAGATGTTTGTGTACTGTACCTCTAAGGCATTTTTATGGCACTCCTTTATAAGAATAACATAAACGTGACTTGCTCTTTTTATTTCTTTGCTTTGTGAAATACAGACAACAATAAGATACGTCAGAAAAGTTTGTTTGTTTGTTTGATGAAGGCCCAAAGGCACCATGACAACGAGGTTTAAATTGTGCCTGAGAGGTTAGATCATTTTAGAGGTAGGAAGAAAAGAAAACAGGGGGAGATTGAGAGAAATACGAAAACTAAAAGTCAGAAAGCTGGGGTCGAGAGAGGAGGTGCATGGGTGAAAAAAACAAAGTAGAGAGAGGGGGGTGGGGAAGAAGGACTAAATATGGTTGTAGAGGGAAGCATGATGAAGGAAGGAGATCATTTTATCCGAAGGGTTTTTCTGGAAGAACTCGGCAATTGAGTTGTGGGGAGCAAGGGAAGCTCTAAGAAGGTTGTACAGGGGAAAAGCAAGGAGAACGTGATGGACTGTGAGGGTGCAATGGCAATTGTTGCAGAGGGGTTGGGGGAGCCAATAAGAAGGTGGAAATGAGTGAGGTGGGTGTGACTTATTCTAAGACGGGTAATATGAACGTTGTCGACACGTGAGAGGTTGTGGATGGTGGGTTTGATCGGAATGGTGAGCTGAATGATGGGAGTTTGTTATTAATTTGGGAGTCACATGAGGTTTGCCAGCGGTCACGAACAAGCGATAAGCAGTTTTTTGGTGACAATCTTTATAATCTTCAACAGTTAAGTTTGTAATGAGCTTGATCTTTTTCACAACTGGTTTACCGCTTACAAATTATCCCTTAATTTTGATAAAACTAACTATGTAGTATTTAGTAATAGTGAAGCTTATTTTGATTTTGAAATTCATCTTAAAGGGAAATCTCTTGTACGTACTAATAAGATTAAGTTTGTACGTGTTTTTATTGATTCAAAACTCTCATGGCATGACCATATAGATTTCATTTCAACCAATGTTTCAAAAGGTGTCAGTATATTATCTAAGCTTAAGCATATCTTACCCAAACATGTTCTTCGCTGTATCTATTTAAGTTTAGTATTGCCACATTTCTCACATTTGTTCAACAATTTGGTCTGCCTGCAGTAAGTCTTACATTAATAAATTAATAATCTTTCAAAAACGTGCAATTCGTCACATTAACAATTCTGATATTTAGTATCACACAAGTTCTTTATTTTCTTCCCTTAACCTGTTAAAACTGCCAGATAGTAATAAGCACTAACATTGCTATTTTCACCTTTAAATGTATTCATGGTAGCTTACCCAACTATTTTGATGCGTTCTTTACTAAAAAGAATTAAATACACTCGTATAACACAAGACAGCACAATAACATGCAACATACCGCCTTAAGTAGTCTAAGAAATCGTGCAGTTTGGAATTCTTAACCTCTTGGAATAAAATCATCAAAAACAGTTATACTACTCCGTAAACATCTTAAGACATACTTTATCCAAACGTATTGATTTTTGTATTGTTATGTTGAGGGGAGGGGGGGGGAGGCAGGGGAGTATTTTCAGTGAATGATTCAAATACTATATTTTACATTATTGTGTCCCCTCTTCATGTAAATTATTTCTTATCCACAGGTGGTGGGTGGTATTAGGGGTGGGGTGGTAATGGGTGGAAGGGTTGAGTTTTTTTTCTTTCTTTTTCTTATTTTGTATTCTCTCTATTCTTTCTTAGATACAACTATGTATATACTCTAAGTAGATTAAGTCATATTATCTCATTACTTTGAGGGAGTGCCCTACTCGTTAAGCCATGCTGGTTTTTTAGGGCACTTCCTTTCACAACTTTCTGTATTTTTGTTATATGTACAGTATATCGTGTCATTATTATTATTGTTTTTTTTATTTTGTTTAATTATTATTATTATTGTTATCATTATCATTATTATTATTATTAATATTATTTGTTTTGAATGTTGTGAAAAAGGAATAAATGAAATGTCAGAAAGGGTTTTGGGAAATGGGATAGGGGGAGGTTGAGGGCAAGCTTAGCAGCTGCATCAGCCCTGTCATTGCCAGGGATGCCAACATGGCTGGGTATCCAGAAAAAAAGAATACTTTTCCGGCAGAGAATGGGCGAAAGGAGTTTTCTTTGGAGGAGGTGGGATGTGGGGTTATCCCATTTAAGATTGAGTAAAGAAGGAGAGCCTTGGAGTCGGAGAAAATGGCAAAGTGGGTGAGCGGAGAGTATAAAGTTGAGGGCGAGGAGGATGGCCTTTGCCTCGGCTGAAAAGAGGACGTCACGAGTAGTCATGAAGCCTGCTACTGAGGGTGATGTCTTGGATGATGCTGTCTTGTTACCTTCCTTGGAGCCATCAGTATAGATGGAGGTGTAGTTTGAGAGTTGGTCTTTGATTTGGTTGTGGAGATTGATGAAAAGCTTAGGGTGGGTTTGGGTTTTGTGAAGAGTGGAGAGACCCAGGTGGATAGGAGGTGGCCCAGGGAGGAAAAGTGGGCCAGGAGAAGGTGCCAAAGAGTGGCGAGATTGATGCAAGAATGGAGGTCTGATTTGATGCATAAGCTAAAGGGAGGGGGTAGAGTTTTAGTCCTATCAAAAGAGAAGAAAAATATTATTCATACATCCCCTTTAAAGATCTAGTGTCAAGTTCAGCTGAAACTTGTCTTATTATCAAATTCATTTCATTTCATTTATTTGTTTATTCACAACAATTTACATATAATTTAGAAGAGTATTTACAAATATATTATGAAAATTACAAAATATGTGTATACAGAAGAATATACATGGTTGTGAAAGGAAGTGTTATATAAAAGCTCTGGTGAGCTTAACTGAGTACAACACTCCCAAACTACAAAACAAAAATGATAACAAATTGGTAGTACAAAAACGCCCCCACCCCACACACCAATAGATACAATCGAAGCCACAGGTCCCCATCCCACCCCACCCAATCCCAGGTAAAGTAATGATGTACTGTAAGTAAGGATGTAAGTATTTAACAGTAAAAGGGAATGATTAAAAACAAAATAATAGTTTATGATGCATTTACGTTTAAGGGTTTTTCTAAAACAGACCAGAGATTTGCAGCTTTGTAGGTCACTTGAGAGGGAATTCCAGGTATCAATTGCACGGTTGCACGAATTAAATCTTATACTGTTGGTGCGACAGAATTTTCAATTCTGAGCAGAACTGTAAATGTTTATTCATTTTATTTTCAGGTTTGTTTTGTTTTGTTGATGTTTAACCGCACCGCGACAGTCAGAGTCAAATGTACCAAGAGGGTGTTAAAAAACTACAGCGCTTGAATTAGAACAGAGAGGAAAGAGAGGTTGGATAGAGGGAAGAAGGGAGAGAGGGTTGATTATATTCCAAGAATCTTTAATAAATCGGGAATCTCTAAGGCACTACTCCAGAAATTTATGTAAATATTTAGAGGTTGATGGGGAGATAGGGCAGGGACGGAATGCCTTATATTACAATGATTGTAGTTGTATTTCTTGCTAGTGTTTGTGCAGCAAACATGCGAGTGCTGTATGAGTAAGCACTTTCAGTGTGGTGTCCAGGGGCCCGCTTTAGGGAGGTATTTTAAGCACTGAAAATGCATTCTAACTGATCCTAATTTCTTGAACATCCGCATATTATTATAAGATCCGCATATTATTATAAGATCCGCATATCATCATAATATCCCCATATTATTATAATATCCGCATATTATTATAATATCTGCATATTATTATAATATCCGCATATTATTATAATATCCGCATAATATTATAATATCCGCATATTATTATAATATCCGCATATTACTATAATATCCACATATTATTATGATAGAGCTGGAAAAAAAGTTTGGTTCCTGCGGTTATATCCGCAGGAAATTCATAGGAAGAAATATTTTGTTCATAAGAAGATTTTTTATTTTATTTTTGCCGTGCAAAAATGCAACGAATGCAGATGAACAAATTTAGTTGCTTGGTTGTACTTACTCCTTTAATAAATTTATCTTTAATATCAACAAATTTCCCGAGAACGGGAATATCTTGAATATCAACGGATTTTCCAAGAACGTGGTTTACAAAGTTCGCAAGTTTTTCCAAGCTTGAGGTAGACATTTAATATTGAACAAAACAGAACAAATTCTGACCAGAACAGGCATTAAAGATTATGTCAAAAGCACCTGTAGTTTCCAATTTATGGCAAGTCAAAGATTGAAGAAATTTTTAATGCAAATTAATTTTGTCATTAGTTGTATGCACTATATTTCCACGGGTGCACAAATAAGCACATATACAATTATGTACAGTGCGTATACCGTGTTTCGATACACCGCTATGTCCTTCTTGTTTCAAGCAACGCACGCATTTTTCAATCAAAGGAAGATCATGAAAATTATCCTTTACTTTGAAATTCTCTTGAAGTATGGGTTGTCCTCAACCTCCTTACACAATTCTTACAATAAAAAGCATAATTATAAGTTGTTGACTGTTTGCAGCATGGGTGAAAGTCTATTTTAATGAGATGTGCACAAAGGTTGATCAAGAAAGGGATCTTTAGGTGTTGTCATTACTAGCAATCTGAAGCCTTCTAAACAGTGTGCTTTAACAGCTGCAAGGGCAAATAGGATGCTTGGTTTGATTAAGAAGAGAGGTTGTTCTTAATTTGTATAAGCAGTTAGTCAGGCCTCACCTTGAGTATACTATTTAGGCTTGGAGTCCCTTTTATGAGAATGTTAAGTTCATTTTGGAGCAGGTTCAGCAAAGAACCACTAGATTTATTCCCAAAGTAAGAAATCTCTCTTATGAATCTAGGTTGTGAATTCTTGGTTTGACCACGCTTGAGTTGAGAAGAGTACATGGCGATATGATTCAGGTTTTTAAATTCCTATCTGGTAGTGATACAAAAGTAATTTCTTGCATGTTTCAGCTAATCCTCATGTGACACGTGGTAACAGTTTAAAGTTGACCAAAAGAGTTATCACGGATAAATATTTGGCATTTAAGCTTTTCGCAAAGAGTTGTTAATGAGTGGAATGGTTTGCCGGAGTGGGAAGTTAGCTCCAATTTTGTTCACAATTTCAAAGTCAACATTGATAATTTCTGGGCATCTTTGATTTTTTTTTTGTGTTAGTTTGGGCTTTTTATGGGGTGACTAACCCTTCTTAGCCCGTAATCTTGTTGTTATCATATGTTATGTTATATTATCTTATCTTATCTTATGCTACGTTATGTTATATGTAATGTTATGTTATGTTACGTTATATTATATGTAATGTTATGTTATGTTACGTTATATTATATGTAATGTTATGTTATGTTACCTTATGTTATATGTAATGTTATGTTATGTTACGTTATGTTATATGTAATGTTATGTTATGTTACGTTATGTTATATGTAATGTTATGTTATGTTACGTTATGTTACGCTATGCTATGTTATGTGTAATGTTATGTTACGTTATGTTATATGTAATGATATGTTATGTTACGTTATGTTATATGTAATGTTATGTTACGTTATGTTATATGTAATGTTATGTTATGTTATGTTACGTTACGCTATGTTATGTTATGTTACGTTATGTTAGGTTATATCAGAAATCTCCAGATAGTGTAGAAAGTACCTTGCCTTAACCACATCAACTGTATTCCAACTTGAGCATATCTATTCACTTAACCAATCACAAGCAAGAATTTCTCCACAGCAATTATGAATACATTTTAAATCTTTTTTAAATGTTACCTCTACATGTCCAGGTACCATTACAGGATTGGTTCAAGGGTTAAGCAAGTTTATAAAATAAGAAAGAAGATTTTAATAGAAAGAAAATGGAGAAAAAAACTACTTCAATATCTTAATACGTTAAGGAAATGTTCAAGTTTAAATTTCTGTCTAATCTATGTAGAAATGACTGGTGTAGTAAGTCTACTATGGAAGGTTGGTATCCTAATGCTCACATTCTTAACAATTATTAATATATTTAAAAAAAAATTAATTTAATTTTTTTACTATTTAAGTTGAATTATTTTTTTCTCAAACTTATTCAAGGTGGTAAATTATAATTACCCTTACAAGATTCTGCTTCACTACTTTCCTGACATATCCAATGGTTTTAAGCCATAAAAATACATGATGAAAATCTGTTGCAATAGTTTTTAGTCCAAAAACCTCATAGCCTTACAAGCTTGGACAAAAACATCACTCAAAATCACTCATCCATAAAACAAACAAAACCATCACTGTTAAATACCATCCTATTTGTAAATTATTACTTCAAGCCAGACACATTGATCACAGGGGAATAATTTTGTTCTGGTGTTGAGTTTGAAAGTCAGTGTCTACTAACTGTGGTGTAGCGGTTATCATACCTGTCTACAGACCACGAGGCCCTGGGTTCAAGCCTGGGTTGGGTAGACACGCCAGTGCACCACAACTGGTTATCAAAGGCCGTGGACATTGACTTGGTTGTCGATATTATGTCTGTCCGTACGTCGTACCTGTGTTCTCGTCGAGGTCGTATTAAGTGTTTCGTGATAGCATTGTTACTATCATAACCGAATATGCAGGTGACGAACCCGTCATTGTAATTGTGTGTTCACTCGTCGTCGTCGTTTGAAAGTCAGTCAGTGCAGCTGCAGTGAAATCTGTTTACTATCAATGTCAGATCATGGAGGTACCCCTTTAGAGTGGTACCTCCATGGTCAGATTATGACCATAGAAAGTGAGGTAAAGTGTGTGCATTGTAGAAATAATAAGTCCCTGGTGTAATTGCTAATTGCTTGCACTGGATTGTGGTTTCTGTTGTGAGCAATACATTAATACAGACCCCGATAGATTTAAGGTTTTGTGAGGGTTTAACACAGAGAATGTATTGCAAGGTAGATTTGAGGTTTTGTCCAGGCTTAAGTTGCACCAAGTCTCAACTGTTTTAAAGCTAAACTTTCTAACACTTGTATTGCTAAGTAGTTTGTTTGTTTGTTTGTTTTTGTTTTTTGTTGTTTTTTTTAACTTTAACTTAAAGGATTTTTGCCAACTTAACCGATTCAGATTCAGAAGACAGAGAATGTAGTGGAGGTTTAGATTTAATGATGACAGTTATTTTTATACAAATGAGAAAGAATTTAAAAACTTGAATTTCTCCTCAACGGAATAAGATATTGAAGTAGTTTCTCCACCATTTTGTTTCTTTTGTATTCCCCTTTCATATAATATGGACTTGCTTGACTCCTGAACTAATCCTTTAGTCCTCTTACATATAAGATGGACTTGCTTGACTCCTGAACTAATCCTTTAGTCCTCTTACATATAAGATGGACTTGCTTGACTCCTGAACTAATCCTTTAGTCCTCTTACATATAATATGGACTTGCTTGACTCCTGAACTAATCCTTTAGTCCTCTTACATATAATATGGACTTGCTTGACTCCTGAACTAATCCTTTAGTCCTCTTACATATAAGATGGACTTGCTTGACCACTGAACTATTCCTTTAAGTCCTCTTTCATATAAGATGGACTTGCTTGACTCCTGAACTAATCCTTTAGTCCTCTTACATATAAGATGGACTTGCTTGACTCCTGAACTAATCCTTTAGTCCTCTTACATATAAGATGGACTTGCTTGACTCCTGAACTAATCCTTTAGTCCTCTTACATATAATATGGACTTGCTTGACTCCTGAACTAATCCTTTAGTCCTCTTACATATAAGATGGACTTGCTTGACTCCTGAACTAATCCTTTAGTCCTCTTACATATAATATGGACTTGCTTGACTCCTGAACTAATCCTTTAGTCCTCTTACATATAATATGGACTTGCTTGACTCCTGAACTAATCCTTTAGTCCTCTTACATATAAGATGGACTTGCCTGACCACTGAACTATTCCTTTAAGTCCTCTTTCATATAAGATGGACTTGCTTGACTCCTGAACTAATCCTTTAGTCCTCTTACATATAAGATGGACTTGCTTGACTCCTGAACTAATCCTTTAGTCCTCTTACATATAAGATGGACTTGCCTGACCACTGAACTATTCCTTTAAGTCCTCTTTCATATAAGATGGACTTGCTTGACTCCTGAACTAATCCTTTAAGTCCTCTTACATATAAGATGGACTTGCTTGACCACTGAAGTAATCCTTTAAGTCCTCTTTCATATAAGATGGACTTGCTTGACCACTGAACTAATCCTTTAAGTCCTCTTACATATAAGATGGACTTGCTTGACCACTGAACTATTCCTTTAAGTCCTCTTTCATATAAGATGGACTTGCCTGACCACTGAACTAATCCTTTAAGTCCTCTTACATATAAGATGGACTTGCTTGACTCCTGAACTAATCCTTTAGTCCTCTTACATATAAGATGGACTTGCTTGACCACTGAACTATTCCTTTAAGTCCTCTTTCATATAAGATGGACTTGCCTGACCACTGAACTAATCCTTTAAGTCCTCTTACATATAAGATGGACTTGCTTGACCACTGAACTAATCCCTTCAAGTCCTCTTACATATAAGATGGACTTGCTTGACCACTGAACTATTCCTTTAAGTCCTCTTTCATATAAGATGGACTTGCCTGACCACTGAACTAATCCTTTAAGTCCTCTTACATATAAGATGGACTTGCTTGACCACTGAACTATTCCTTTAAGTCCTCTTACATATAAGATGGACTTGCCTGACCACTGAACTAATCCTTTAAGTCCTCTTACATATAAGATGGACTTGCTTGACCACTGAACTAATCCTTTAAGTCCTCTTACATATAAGATGGACTTGCTTGACCACTGAACTAATCCTTTAAGTCCTCTTACATATAAGATGGACTTGCTTGACCACTGAACTAATCCTTTAAGCATCCACGATCCACTTCCATTCAATCAGACTTACCTTACAATCAATATAGGCTATATTTTTGCATTCCTCCAACCCTTCCAGGGCAAGAATTCCGGAAGAGAAGCAAGTTAAAGCTCGTAGGTCAGGGCAAGAGGTCAACGAGGTCAGATTGCAACCAGGGAGGTCCTTGAGCTGGACAGTAGTGACCTAATAGAAAAAGAAAAACAAAATTTCTTGAGAATGTCATTGTTATTGTTAATAAGAGATATCAGTATACATTTCACCGGGAGTTGGCGTTGAAGATATTTTTTTCCAACTCCATGTATTACTATCACTTTCATAAATACATTTATACATTGACGAATGTAATCTACAGAAGCGTACAAAGGAGAGTTTAAAATGATGAAAAATTAAATGGCAAAGAAACCGGATAGAGGGAAGGTGGGGGGGGCACTTCCATATGTGAGGTGTGTGTGTATATATATATATATATATATATATATATATATATATATATATATATATATATATATATATATATATATATATATATATATATATATATGTATATATATATATATATATATATCTATATATATATATATATATATATATATATATATATATATATATATATATATATATATATATATGTATATATATATTTATATATACATATATATATATATTTACCCCGCTAAGTATAGCGGGGATATTTACTGAGTTATACTTACCCCCATGCTATAATTATGCAATCTGGTCACACGACCTGATTCTAACACACTTCTAACCGAACCTAAAAACGCAGTAACCAGCCAAGCCCTGACCTCCATAATACCTCTGTACCACCTCACTCAACATTCCACCGAGGCCTGAACGAGAGGGGAGGCGGGCGGGATGCATGGAAGGTAAGTATAACTCTCGTAAATATCCCCGCTACGCTTAGCGGGGTAAATTTACTTCAAGTTATACCTTACCTTCCATGCTATAATTATGCAATCAGATTGCAACCGAGGATAGGAAGGAAGGGAGTTCAGGTCGCCGCACATTTTTTTTTTTTTTTTTAATGGCTGGTACGAAAACTCACACGAATCGAATCCCGTTTAAAGGACGAAATTCCTTCTCCTCGGAAGGATGAAAGACCTCAAGAGTGGGAAGAACTAACACATAGTAAACCACGGCGAGGTACAGTCAAACCAAACAAGGCACCATTCGTTGACAGTAACGGAGGCAAACCTCGAAAGAACCTGAGCGAAAAGCCCAGAAAAACAAGCCAACCGGAAGAGCGTTTGGACACAATTACAGCAAAGTGTCCACAAAAACGCCATTAAGCCACACCGGATTCGGCCCACGAGACGGAACCGGCGAGTAAACTACGATTGGGAACAAAGCGTGTACCAACGAAAAACGAATTGAAGAAATCCCGGACAAGGAAAAATTCGTTAGCGCATAACCGCGTAAGAGCTAAAGTTAGCGGGGAACACGAACGCCGAAAAGTGAGTCAGACCAAAAACAAGAGAAAAACCGCAAAAAGCGTTTTTTTGAACGGGCGCGAGAGATCCGTGAAAAGAGGTTATGCCCCAACCCGAGTGCATACCGCGCCGTTCTATGAACAGTTCAGACTACTTTAAAAGAAAGCCACTAGACGATCTATCGGAGGGAAATGTCACATGACACACTACAAAGAGATCTCCGCAGAACTTACCAGTGGTCGCGAGTCAAAGACCGTAGACCCCACTGGAAAAACCCCGTGGATAGCTGCAAGTTATCCCAGAGCTCATGACAGAACCAAGCTTGAGAGAGGCCCACCTCCACAACAGGAAGGGGGTAACAACCCTCAGAAAAGCCATGCTACGTCCGAGGAAAGGCGGCCGAGGCCACACCATCAAACGGCGCTCCGGGACTGAGATGCAGTCCGCCGGAGCCCGGGAAAAAGACAAAATCGTCCCTGACCCGAGGCTCGCACGTGAAGCCTGCAAGGTCTTGAGCAGCCAAAGTTCGTCCCTAGCGCCGAGACGAGAGGAACGAATCCAGAAGACGTGGAGTCCGTACCTCTCTGTCCGAAAAGGAGACCACAACCGGGGCGCAAAACTGAAAAGCCTCGCTCAGCACTAGCGGTAAAAAGGTGAACGAAAAACCCCCGGCATTCTGCCTGTCGAAAAAGGTCAAGTACCCGTCCAAGTTTCCGACAGAAAGGGTCACAAGAAAAGTGCCCCGACCTTGATCAAGAAGCCTCCGTCGGCACCGACGGTGATATCTGACGGGTGAAAACTTCGTTCCTTACACCAGGTGGGAGCACCCGCACTACCACCAAAGGGGGGTGACCACCGACTGAACGTGTAATGCGGGAGGACTGAACGACACCATCCGCAGTACAGAAAAAACTGCCGACCCTGAGCAAATGTTGTTGAAAACTTACTGACCAAAAATCAAAGGCTAGCGAAACAAAGGGCAGGCCGTTAATATAAAACGTAGACAAGAAGGGCTGCCAACCGTGTAAGGTTATGTAGCTGTGAGACGGCATGGGTCGTAAGACCGCGGAGCCGTACAACATAGTCGACGGCACCCAAGTGGGGTCCGAAAACTGTAGCAGTTGCGGGACCGCGTAGCTCCAGGCCACGCCTATCAACAGCGAAACTTGTCGAAGAAGTTGACTGGGGAAAGTGTTAACGTACTACGTATAGTAACAACCTTGAAACCGCGGAGCCTACAGCTACGGGCGCGGAGAAAACGAATACCGTATGTCTGTACGGGCAGTTAAGTAACAGGCCGGAAAACCGCAAGGAAGCAGCTGTAAGGTGTTAAAGTACGGAATGAACCATACGTGCCGTTGTTGGTAATAGCTACCCCAAACGTTAGGTTGTCTATCAAAAGGCCACCTATGGTCAAGAAAAATATCCTTCATGGAGTTAATATTGACAAGTAGGGGGTAACGTACTACGTCAACCGTATGAGTCATAAACCCCAGCACTGGGGTAGAAATCACGAAAGAGGGGACGTCCTGTGTATACTACACGGACCGTTAATTCCGTTAAACACCCTGCACCACGGAGCTGAAAAGCGGCGTGGCTACCAGGGGACTTACGCCGTACAAAGTCGCAACCCGTTAAGTATTATAGATCCGTTATGGGTCTACAAAGGCGTCAGCATGACAAGTAAAAACCACGAGTCCTCCGCCAACTATGTCTCTGTGCACCACGGAGCAAAAGCTCGTGGCTACGCGAGGGGACAACTGGTACTGGTACATGTCCCGAACGTAGTAGCTATCAGTACAAAAGGACCGTCTAGGTCCACGATAGCGTGAACGCATTTCACACCCTGTAACGTGAGGCGTTATCTCATTATACCTCTATTCACCACGGGCCACCGAGTAAGTGGCTACGCGTAGGGAAGATGTCACGCAGTACGCTGCGTTCCCGTTGAGAATAGTTAAAATATATATACTGAGGCCGTAAGGAATACGGAGGAGTTCACGTGCCACGCAAGCTATACGAGTCGTAAACTGAGTTTGTTTCATCACGGAGCTCGAAACCGTAGCTGCGTGGGGAAGAGGGGACTACCGTCGTACTCAGCACGTGTCCCGGTAAGAGAAACGGCCGCGAACTCTGAAGTTCATGGCTACTGGTCCTCTACCACACAGCCGTGCTGCTGGTATAGGCCGTTAACTCCGCTTGTATAAAATCACTACGGAGCCGCGTAGCCGGCGGCTAGGCGTGGGGACTGCCGCCGAACGCTAAAAACGCCCCAGCAAGAAAAACGACCGCGAACACTGCAACACACGGCTAACGGTCGCAATATCCCGGTTCCGTTACCGGGTTTATCGTGACGTTGTACGTAAAACCGCGGTAATATCTGTAGAATGTGAGCCAAAGGTCTCGTTCGACGCAAGAATCACATTCAGAGCAGTTTGAACGGTCGTGGAACTACGTAACACGGAGGAATAGCTCTCGTGATGGTATGCCTCCCGTAAAGAAGGAAATCTTATCACCCGAGCGCCACGCCTCGAAACCCGAGCAAGCGCTAACACGCGACGCATCCTGGGAGCGTGACGCATCGACAAACGGGACTCGTCCTCGTGTCCATGAAACTGGTGAAAAACTATGCGGAACCGTGGCGTTCAACGCGAAAATCTCACCAAGTCAGCTCACACGGACGTGGAGATCTCCGAAAGTATCAGGTGTGACGTACGTTGTACGTTACCTTGCTGTAGAACTAAGCAGCACTACCGACCCAAACGTCATCCCATGCCCCGGACGGAGCCGCCAAGTTGTGTTACGGACCCTTACGGGGCCGTGAAAACAAGCCGTGGGGGCCGTATGGAACCGATTACCGGAGCCGTACAGACCCTAATGGACCCGTGCAAGTAATCCAATGGCTCTACAACTAGCCGTAAAAAAGGGTACTAACTCACGTAAGACCCCGTAGGGCGTCACCTCTTGTGGGCCTGCCGGTCCCATCGCGGAACCAAGGACCACAGCGGTGTACACGGGTTTGAACATGTCGATAACACCAAAGCGCAACCTAAGAAGCGTTTACAAGCGACGCATCGCAGGACAGTCAAGGCGCGTAACGCACCGACACTAGGGACCTGCCCTTCGTGTCGATGATATAGGCACAAAACATCGCGGAACTGTGACGTTCAACGCGGAAAATCCTACAGAGGCAGTTCATACGGCCGTGGAATAGCGTAGCTATGACCAAGTAGCTTCCTAGCTAGCGAACTCAACTTCGGGGTTCATCATACAGTGTACGTTATCCCGTTGCAAAAACTCCGAAGTCGTACGGGCCCGTACGGTCTAGAGAAGCGTTTGCACGCTATGCATAGCGGGACCTCTGAGGTGCGTAACGTACCGACGCTCGGAGGCCTGTCCTCCGTGCCTATGATACTGGTGAAAGTTATTGCGGAAATGTAACGTATAATCGTATTAATGGTGTTCACATGATCGTGGAACTGCGTAGCTAATGGCTACGGAACCATGAATAGAATAGCTCTCACGGCGCTATACTTCTTGTGAAGATTATCACTTGTCACCTGGCCACAAAGCTCGTAGCTAGCGGGTGCATATCCGGGTAAATCGTACGGTGTACGATATCCCGTTACAAACCTACGGAGCCGTACGCATCCGAACACCGAAGCCGCACGCTCTCGGTAGCACCTTGAAAAATACCGGTCGCGGTGGAGTCTGTGCTCCGACCACGCCGCTTGAACCCAATCGCTGCGAAGAGTACCAAGAATGGACTCGCAGCATAATCTGCACGCGTAAACGTGAGATGGATGTGACCGGAGCGTAAATCAAAGAAGCGTTAGCACGCTACGCCGGGACATCATGGGTGTGTAGAGCATCGACACCCGAAGACCTGTCCTCCATGTCCATGATACTGGTGAAAATAATTACGGAACGGTAATGTTCAACGCAGACAATCTTAATTGCGTTTGCACGAGTCGTGGAAGTGCGTAGCTAATGGCTACGGGACCAAGAAGAAAATAGCTGTCGTGATGCTATACTTCTTGTAAAGAAAGTCATCTGTCACCTGACCACATAGCGTAGTAGCTAGTGGGTGTATAACCGGGTGAACCGTACAGTGTACGTTATCCCATTAAAGATAAGTTCTGCTCACTGGAGCCGTCCAATGGAAGCAAAAGGACCCGTAAACGCGGACCGTGGAATCGTATGGAACCATACGGACCCGTAAACACGGGCCGCGGAACCGTCCAATGGAACCGTACGGACCAGTAAAACACGAACCGTGGAACCGTACGGACCCGTAAACATGGGCCGTGGAACCGTATAACTGTCGTAGCCGTTGGCTACGGGACCAAGAAGAAAAATAGCTGTCTCAATGCTATACTTCCAGATTAACCGTACGGTGTACGTCTTTCAAGAGGCGCTCCGCTGAGAGTGGGCGGCGGCCCCGCCTCCCTGGCTTTGGACCTGGGTGGCGGTGGCGGCGGGGAGACAGAGAGGGCCTATCAGACCGTCGCTTCTCCACTTTCTCCGCCGCTCTTTGAAAGTACCGGTCGCGGTGGAGTCTGTGCTCCGACCACGCCGCTAGATCCCAATCGCTGCAAAGAGTACAGGGATTTGACTCGCAGCATAATCTGCACGCGTAACACGTAAGATGAATGTCACCGGAGCGTAATTTAAAGAAGCGTTTGCACGCTACGCATCACGGGACATCCTGGGTGTGTAAAAACATCAACATTTGGGGACCTGTCCTTCATGTCCATGATACTGGTGAAAATAAATACGGAACTTGTAACTTTCAACGTAGACAGTCGTAATTGCGTTCACACGAGCCGTGGAACTGCGTAGCTAATGGCTACGGGACCAAGAAGAAAAACAGCTGTCAATGCTATACTTCTTGTCTAGAATGTCACCTGTCACCTGACCACGTAGCTTGTAGCTAGTGGGCGTATAACGATTAAACCGTTTACGATGTCGTTAACCCGTTACCCGTGTAAACACGGGCGGACCCGTGTAAACGGGCGCGGGAACCGCGGATGGAACCGTCCAATGGAACCGTCCGCCCCGTAACAACGGGCCGCGGAACCGTATGGAACCGTCTAATGGAACCGTCCGCCCCGTAACAACGGGCCGCGGAACCGTCCAATGGAACCGTCCGTCCCGTAACAACGGGCCGCGGAACCGTATGGAACCGTCCAATGGAACCGTCCGCCCTGTAACAACGGGCCGCGGAACCGTATGGATCACGGAACCGTCCAATTGAACCGTCCGCCCCGTAACAACGGGCCGCGGAACCGTATGGACCACGGAACCGTCCAATGGAACCGTCCGCCCCGTAACAACGGGCCGCGGAACCGTATGGATCCCGGAACCGTATGGAACCGTCCCCAGGACCGCACAATGCCCGCAAATAGGGCTGCGGAACCGTCAGGGACGGTCCAACGGAACCGTATGGAACCGTATGGATCCCGGAACCGTATGGAACCGTCCCCGAAACCGCACAATGCCCGCAAAGAGGGCTGCGGAACCGTCAGGGACGGTCCAACGGAACCGTATGGAACCGTGTTTATGGAACCATGTTTATGGAACCGGCCCCCGGAACCGCACTATGCCCGCAAATAGAGCTGCGGAACCGTCTGGGACCGTCCAACGGAACCTTTTCGACCCGTCAATAGGATCTTACTACAACTTAGGTGACGCGTGTAGCACCCCTAAGAGGTTATCTCTCTCTCTAACCGTTACCGCTCTAGGCGCAACGCCTCTAAGAGCGTAACCTTCTCAGTAAATTTCTTTTATATCTGAAAAGAGAAGAACATATATCCATGCGTACATACACGAATACGGCAAAGTAAGTATGATCTTACGGACACGCTAAAGAGAGATGAGGCATAGCAGTCTAAACAGAACATCAAAACTTTCTTAAACAGAAAAACTTTTCACTGAAAAAATTTCTTAAGAGAAGAACGTATGTCCATGCGTACAAACATAAATACGGCAAAGTAACTATGATCTTACGGACACGCTAGAGAGAGACGAGGCATAGCAATCTATACAGAACAACAACACTTGCTTTAACAGAAAAAAAAATTTAAACAAAAAAATTTTCTATCTGAAAAACTTTAAAAACCCGAGAAAACGCATCCAACGTAATGACTTGATAAACGCCGGGGTAGCGTGGGAAACACCAACCACTGTGTACTTGAGGTCTGTAAAGATAAAAAGGAAAGATCATTTTCCCTGTAAATAGGACGTCGGAGAGACCCACCCACGGTCTCTCCAACACCCCAATTTCAATCCTGAAAATTAAATATTTTTTCTCAAATCTGTGTAAGAAAAATAAAAATATTCATATGCTGTTAACCTGAAAAGGAAAATAAGCTCGCTTGTAACAACTGTAGCTCCCTAGAGTTGTTACAGGGCGACCCCACGAACACCCAACGGTGACTACGACCCAATGCGCATGCGCCAAAATCGAAAAAAGAAATTGGCCTAATGCATACGAGAAGGTGTACTGAAATATCCTAACGAGCTAAACACTATACAAAGTATAACGCTAGGGTCACCTCGAGGCGGGTGGGGCTAAGGGAGAAAAAGACTAATTCCCGAGGCGAGAGGTCCCCTAGACACGCACAACTGGTGCTCTAGGACCTAAAACACCCACCACGAGAGTAGGACGCTCTCGAACTAGCCACTCGCTTTGTACGAATGGGGACAAAAACCCGCTATCCTAAGTGTAGGCTACACGGGTAAAGTCGTGTAGGTCGGCCGAAGAAATCTCGGACCCATGGCTACCTCACCCTTCTCTCGGAAGACTTGAAAAGGCGAGCCAGATGAGAACGGGCAGCGTAAAAACCCTCCAGGTAGAAGCTGCCAAAGAGAAAAAAGTTAGAAAGGGTAATTATTAATAAAATAAAAATGACCAGTTTTCAGCGATGTTAGTGACAACAACGCGCTGAAAAAGAGTGAGGTGGTACAGAGGTATTATGGAGGTCAGGGCTTGGCTGGTTACTGCGTTTTTTAGGTTCGGTTAGAAGTGCGTTAGAATCAGGTCGTGTGACCAGATTGCATAATTATAGCATTGAAGGTAAGGTATAACTTGAAGTAAATATGTATATATATATATATATATATATATATATATATATATGTATATATATATATAAATATATATACATACATACATACATACATACATACATACATACATACATACATACATACATACATACATACATACATACATACATACATACATACATACATACATACATACATACATACATGCATACATACATACATACATACACGCATATATACATACACCCATACATACACACATACATACATACATACATACATACATATATATATATATCTAATTCTACCAGATATTGATGAAATTGTTTGCAATCTTTATGCTTGTCCCATTTAAGTCAAAACATGTTTGCCTCTAGGGCTTTTTCTATTTATTAATTAAAACAATTATTTTTAGTAATTTTCTTCCCCATATTTTGTATTCGCTTGATTGATCATGCCGCCCATATTAAAGCCTTATCGATCAAACCTTTACAAGCAATTAATGGGTTTATAATTAACCTGAACAGAACACGTAACTTGGAAGTCAAAGATTGACTCCTTCCAAGGGTTCATGTACTTTCAATTTGTGTTACCATGGCAACAAATAGTTACTGACACAATGTCTGCACACTTTCAGTTTAGAACAAAAAATCATAACAAAAGATTTATTTTGGGTCATGTCTGAGTAACTTTAATAAGGTAATTCAAGCAAAAAGATAAACATACATTTTGTGAACCTGTAAAAGAGCCTCTTTTGACCCAAAAAATTGTTCAAACTGAGGGAAAAAAAGTGCAAAAACACTTGTCTGGATTGTGTGAGCTCTAGTAGACGATCATGTAATTATGACTTTGTGTAAGAGTCTGGAGAGAGTGGAGAACCAATAGCTAAATCGCTTCAGTAATAATGAAATATTACGAAAGACAGCAAATATTCCGATGACAATTAGTTTAACACTGACCACTTGTTTGCATTGTACTATGTTAGTCACGCAACTGTGATGCACATCTGGGCCGATCTCTCTCATGTACTTCCGTTAAATTTTCAATCATGCGCAAACATTTTTTTGAATGAAAGTAGCAGATTCTCGTCAATAGCCAACTCTTAAAGAGGGAGGCTCGTCTCAGTAAAATACGGTAAAAATGGGGGATACTTTATTTTGACGTCACCTCCAGTTGTGGAGGCAAGATCCGATCCTCTGTCTGTTTGTACCACACAGTACAGCCAGACATTAGCATGTACGTTGTGTGTGCAGAATTACATACACAGCGCATTACGTTACTGTGACGAGAAACTTATTTGTTATTTTTTTATGCTTTTTTGTCAGAAAGCGAAAGTGAAATTTTAGTATTATAATACTACAATGATAGTCACCAAATGAAAATTACTGGGAAAAAAAAAGAAGAAGATGAAAGCAAAAAGTCAAAATAAACGATTCTACCGGGGCTTGAACTCACGGCATGATTTGAAGAAAAAAAAGGGACTTGCGATCGCCGCAAGCTTGTGGGCTATCTCGTGTGGTGACCTCCAAAGCGTTTTAAATAACTATATACCTTGCAATACGAGACAACGAATCGCGCAGCAAAATTTCAACCAATCAACAAATTTTAAAGGAATTCTAAATATTGTGCACATATGACGATACCGCCTCTTTGATAGATTTTATGCTTTTATACCCATCTGATATGAAAGAGGACATCAAAAGAAACTAAATGAAGGAGAAAGCATTTTCAAATCTTATTTAATTCAAAATATATTCAAATTTTAAGTTTCATTTGTGTAGAAACGACTAAAATCAGACTAGTTGTGACATCACAGCCTCAGATTCTTCAAAGTCTTTATGTATTCTATCATATTTTGTGCTGCAATTTTGTGGTTAAAAAACCATTGGATATCTCAGCAAAATAGTAAAGCAGAATCTAGGAAGGGTATTTATAATTTACCACCTGAAGAAAGTGTGATAAAAAAAATTCAAATAGTAAAAAACTTAAATAAAATTCTTTAAAATATATGTTAAGATTGTGAGGATGAAGGCACCAACAGTCCACAGTAGCCTTACTACACCAGTCATTTTTACACAAGTAAGACAGAGCTTGAAACTTGAATATCTCTTTACAGAATACAATTTTTGAAGTCCTCTTTCATAAAATTAAACTTGCTTGACCACTAAAGTCAAGCAAGCTTAATTTTATGAAAGAGGACTTCAAAAATTGTATAAAATTCAGCGAATAATAAATGGAGTGCAGGGAGGAAATCGCCCCCAACCAAGTCCCAGCCTTGTCGGAAAATTTAATTGCTTGTCAAGTGTAAAAATGTGTTTGTAGGAGTTGCCTGATTCCTTACAAAATTTAGTGATTTTATGATATCAATTTGTCGGAAAACGTTGAAACAAGTCACCAGAAAAACGAATTCCAGCGCAAAAAATATCCAACAGTTTTAATAGCTTTTAAACAACAATACATTTTTAGGTATAAATGGAGGTACAGGACGGACTAGTGCTGCAGGACTGACTAGTGGTACAGGAATGGCTAGCGGTGCAGGACTGACTAGTGGTACAGGAATGGCTAGCGGTGCAGGACTGACTAGTGGTACAGGAATGGCTAGTGGTGCAGGACTGACTAGTGGTACAGGAATGGCTAGCAGTGCAGAACTGACTAGTGGTACAGGAATGGCTAGCGGTGCAGGACTGACTAGCGGTACAGAAATGGCTAGTGGTGCAGGACTGACCAGCGGTACAGGAATGGCTAGCGGTGCAGGACTGACTAGTGGTACAGGAATGGCTAGCAGTGCAGAACTGACTAGTGGTACAGGAATGGCTAGCGGTGCAGGACTGACTAGTGGTACAGGAATGGCTAGCGGTGCAGGACTGACTAGTGGTACAGGAATGGCTAGCAGTGCAGGACTGACTAGTGGTACAGGAATGGCTAGCGGTGCAGGACTGACTAGCGGTACAGGAATGGCTAGCGGTGCAGGACTGACTAGTGGTACAGGAATGGCTAGCGGTGCAGGACTGACTAGTGGTACAGGAATGGCTAGCGGTGCAGGACTGACTAGTGGTACAGGAATGGCTAGCGGTTCAGGACTGACTAGTGGTACAGGAATGGCTAGCGGTTCAGGACTGACTAGTGGTACAGGAATGGCTAGCAGTGCAGAACTGACTAGTGGTACAGGAATGGCTAGCGGTGCAGGACTGACTAGCGGTACAGGAATGGCTAGTGGTGCAGGACTGACTAGTGGTACAGGAATGGCTAGCGGTGCAGGACTGACTAGTGGTACAGGAATGGCTAGCGGAGCAGGACTGACTAGCGGTACAGGAATGGCTAGCGGTGCAGGACTGACTAGTGGTACAGGAATGGCTAGCAGTGCAGAACTGACTAGTGGTACAGGAATGGCTAGCAGTGCAGAACTGACTAGTGGTACAGGAATGGCTAGTGGTGCAGGACTGACTAGTGGTACAGGAATGGCTAGCGGTGCAGGACTGACTAGTGGTACAAGAATGGCTAGCGGTGCAGGACTGACTAGTGGTACAGGAATGGCTAGCGGTGCAGGACTGACTAGTGGTACAGGAATGGCTAGCGGTGCAGGACTGACTAGCGGTACAGGAATGGCTAGCGGTGCAGGACTGACTAGTGGTACAGGAATGGCTAGCGGTGCAGGACTGACTAGTGGTACAGGAATGGCTAGCAGTGCAGGACTGACTAGTGGTGTAGGAATGGCTAGCGGTGCAGGACTGACTAGTGGTACAGGAATGGCTAGCAGTGCATGACTGACTAGTGGTACAGGAATGGCTAGCGGTGCAGGACTGACTAGTGTTGGGTTGAACAAACTTCACAAAAAAAACCTCAACCATAATGCCAAACCATTGTGAAAATTGCTTTATCGTCCTTCTTACAAAACAGTTTTTAGATAACGTAACGTTGTTATAACAATGTAGAATGGACTGGAGCAAGTAAAGTGTCTTCCTCAAGGACACAATGCAGCGCTCACGACGGGACTCGAACCCGGTACCTTTTAAAAATGAGCGTAACTCCTTAATCACTGCACCTCCTATTTTCTTTAGCAGTATAAAAACTAAATAAATATATAAATGAAAAAAATACAAGAAAATATTTTTCAACGATAAACTTTCTGAAACATTTCCAATTTTACCAACCTTATACCACTTTCTTAAAAGAGCACCAGATCAAAAAGTGAGGGCTCTCGTTTTTGCAAATTTCACAAATATATTATCCACAAAAGATCAATAAACTTCATACCTTCATAGCCCACAGACCATACGAGGGCAACGGTCACCTGAATATTCATATTAACCAAAAAATTGCCACACTGTTGCATGCTAGATAAACATTTGATTTTTTGGGGACCAACAAAAAAGCCCTCACTTTTCGGTCTAGTGCTCCTTTAAATACAAAATTTGGGGTTGTGAGAAGGGGGCACCATTTTTACCACCCTTACCAATATCACTGCTCAGTAACTGCATCAAAAACTTGAATTATAAAGTCACATACCTCTTGCAGCGATTTAGCCAGCGGACAGCCTTCGATTATCTGTTGCTCGGTGATAGAGGGCAGTCTTCTAACAGCTGTTGATCTTCTCAGGTATCGCCGTTTGTGTTTTTCAAGCTGTGCAAGTGAATGTTTCGATTGGCTTTCCAATTTACTGTAAATGACAAAAAGTAAAATTTCACCATTTTACAGGGTTATTTTTCCATGTTGTTACCTAACCATTTGAATATGCACATTTTTGATGTCGTTGGTTAAATTGCTCTCTACTTTTTAACAAAACTTAGTTATAGTTTGTTAAAAACGATTATTTGATGTACTCAGTCAGATATAGGCCACCAGCCCAAAACACCAACTAACAAAATAAATATACATACATTGAAGTTCTTAGTTGATTACAAAAACTTATATGAATGGAGATATATAACAACTTAACGAGAATGTTACCCTCCAAACAACTCTTTCCGTCAAATCGATGCATAGAATAGAAAATTAGCAATATTAGAAATATCTTTTGTATGTTGCATATAAGAAATTTATAATAAGAAAGTGCCACCAACTGAAAACAATACTCCACTTTGTAACAGCCTGACAACAAATTATTCACCTAAAATCTTTCCATTTGGCCAAAATAAGAACTGTAATATTCAGAGCCGTAGCTAGCGGGGGAGAGGGGAAAGGGGAAAGGGGGAAGGGGGGAAGGGTGAAAGGGGGGTGGAGGAGGGGGGGGAATTTCCAACACAGATTTTGTTCCGATTGTGAATTTCTACACATAAGGTATATGCATAACTTTGGAACAGAAGGCATTTTCCCCCTCTCCCCCCAAATCCACCATACCCATGTTTCTCATATTTCCCCCCCTCCTCCCCCCCCCCCCTCCCATTTAATTTTTGTGCTAGCTACGGCCCTGGTAACATTGTATTCTAGGTAATCTATGACACTCACCCGAGGGGTACGCAAGTTTGCATCCAATTCAAACGAGCTTCTTCAAGATCTTGCGACAAAGCATCTGAAACCTCGTCTGCCTCTGCTCTCTTGACACCCACGTTTTTCTCCAGATGGTCGAACTCATCGTCAACTTTACGACCACTTTGCATCTGTCCTTGCGAAGTTCCCTCCGTAATATGAAATTTGCTTCCTTGATAGTTCTCCCTGTTCTTCACTAATAAGGAAGAGGACAAGCTATCCTTGTTTCCTTCATCTCTTTCTAAAGACGAATCGTCCTTTATCTTTAAAGAAACTTCCGTCACTGCTGGCAACTTCTCTTGCATACTTTCCTTTTTTCTCCTGGCACCTTCACTGTCATTTCCATTAATGTCAGATGATGAAGACGGCATTGCACGTTTATCATTTTCTTGAGAAATTGCACCAATTTTCTTGACATCTTCTTTCTGAACATAAACATTCTCTCCTTTTGTAACTGTTTTCTCTCCTTCATGCACAGGACAACCCACTCTCCTGTCATCCGTAAGTCCTTCATCACCGGAAACAAGAGGATTGTAATTTAACTCCATCTTACGTGGTGTAATATCATTCGATTCCCTTCTCTGTGTTACAGAATTCTGCTCGTGTTTTATTAACTTATCCCCCTCCGTTAAAAAAGTTCCTCCTAAATATTGTTTATCACCTTCAGGTAGAATGGAATCTCCCACGCCTTTCTGAGATTTTTTAGATTCATTTGAAGACACTACTGGACTTAAATTTGATATTTCATTGTTATCCAAATGAGTTACATGAATATTCAAATCTGAGGTGGCTTCTTTTTTATTATTATCTTTTAAAAAAGCATTGCCCACAATTGTTAATTTCTGTGATAATTGAGCATTTTCCAGTAATTCTTTCCCAATCTTATCATTTTCTGACCAGCTATTCTCTTCCGAAGAAATATTATGAACCTGATGTTTCCCCACTGAATAGTCACGACCATAATTATTACTGGCCTCGTCGGACTCACACATTTCTTTTCCTTTTTTAGCTTTTCCTTCTCCTTCTGGTAGTAATGAATATTCGTCTTTACCTTTTCCCCCTACCACTGATAATACTGAATATTCATTATTTCCTTTGGCATTGTCATGAATATTCAAACCTGACTCCTCTCCCTTACTTTTCTCTGCCTGTATTTTAGCTAATATTTCATTTGCTTTTTCCTCCATCTCCTTAGCCTCCTTATCTTTCTGCATCCCCGCTGCCTCTTCTTGCTCCTGTCTAACTCTCTCCTCTTCCAATCGTTCTTTTTCAGCTTTTTCTTGATCTTCTTTTTCCTTCTGTTTTCTTACTCTTTCCAACCTTTCTTCTTCTTGACGTTTGATCTCTGCTCTATACGCTAGTTCCTCAGTCTTTATCCTACGTAAAAATTAAGGGAAACAATTGATTTCATTTTGAATTCCTTAATCAATTTTTGATTAAATGATTAGTAGTTTAGCGGTCAGATATATTTTGTGATAACCACTAAACCCGGAGCATAGGAACAGTTAAGAACCCAAAAAGTTTCATGGTTACAGGAGGGAAATGGCACTGGTTAATTAAGTTTCCTTCAAACTTTGCTGCTAATCTAAAAAACTCCCTTCAAAATTCTGGAAATTGCTTCCATTTTGGGAAAATTGTCAGGAAATTTTCTTAAATTTTCCAAAAAATTCCTTAATTTTCAGGAAAACGTCTTCAATTTTGGAGAAATCTCTTTTCTTCTCAGGGAATGTTTCCAAAGTTTACCATATATTCCAATAATTTGTTATTAATTTCCTAATTTTACCTCCAAATCTAAAAACAAGCAAAGGTAAAGTCCTCTCTAAAGGGAAGTTTCCTGGTAATCCCCACCTCCCCTCCCCCTCTTCCCCGCCCATTCCACCTCACCACCTATGCCTCTACACTAATCAAAAATAAAGTAATTTCAAACCCACCATAGTCAGTCAGCTGACATCTTTTGACCAATAACATTGGGAGTATTCTAACCATACACAACTTGAAACCCACCTTTCTTCTTCGTCTTTCTTCCTCTTCTCCTCTTTGGTCCGCCTCTTTCTCTGTTCATCTTGTCTCCTCTGGGTGGCGATCTCTGTCTGCCTTTTCTGCATCGTGCTCTCCTTCACCAGTTCTCTTATCTGCCGTATCTTACTCAGGTAAGGCTTCCTTACTCTGCATCAAACAAATATCAAAACAAGTCTAAAATATATTCACAACAAAAAAATCTAATAACTCTTCTCCGCTTATAAAATCAGTAATTTATGCACAGGGATAAACAATCACTTTTCTGCATCTTACCAAAGGTAAAGCTTCTTACTCTGAATCTAAAATTATGATCACAAAATATTTTTAATAATTCTTCTTCAATTCTGATTAAAGAGTTACGGACGGGTTTTTTGATAATTCTTCTTCAATTACAATGATTAAAGAGTTACGGACGGGTTTTTTAATAATTCTTCTTCAATTACAATGATTAAAGAGTTACGGACGGGTAGCACCAACCTGAGCCTAATTGAAAGTAAAAGGCTATTAACCATGAAAATAGCAAACTGTTTCATCAAAATCAGTTAAAAATTAACTGCTTTACAGAATTTTGAATTTGAAGCCACTTAATCCTTACTCTACCAGCACTTTTTTTAAAACGCGCTTGGGAGGCAGGGTCAAAGATGGGGCACCCAAAACGGCGATAATATCACTGCGTGGTAAAGTGAGGGTTAAGCACAGGCTGATTTTTGAAGGGTCCTCTGTCTTCTCACCTCTCACCTTCACCCCTCTCATTTTCCCCCGCGACAGCAACCTTTTCCAATTGGTTTAATCTCCCCACACCCCCATCCTTTCTTATCTCACATCCCTCTCCTTCTCTCCTTCTTACCACCTTTTCTTCTACAACTTATTTCCTCTAAATTTCCACTTCTCCTCATCTTTTCCTCCTTTTCCAATCATCTCTTTCATAACATTTGCACTTTGGTGGGAGTAAGTGAGGTGGGTTGACCTATTCTAAGATGGGTAATATGAACATTATCAACACAGGAGAGGTTGTGGATGGTGGGTTTGATCAGAATGGTGGGCTGGATGACGTGGAGTTTGTTATCAATTTGGGAGTCCCATGAGGTTTGCCAGCGGTCACGAACAAGGGAGTTGTTTAATCAAAATGTGAATTGAATATCGTACAAGATTTGTATCATGGATCTGTAAAAATAAGATTTTTCTTAGGTCCCTATTTATATAAAAAAAATTATAGCAAATCATTTTCTTTTTGAAAAAAAGACAATCAAATTTGTATGGCCTGGTCTGCAAATGAAAATTATGTTTTGTACTTTGGCTTTCTTACCATGATGACCAGATAAAATTATCTGTATATGGCAAGGTGGAGACTTTATATTCACCAGAAAGAGCTATGAACTTTGAACAGAGTAGCCTTTCAATGATGTCAGAACACCTGCAATTTTTGAGGTTATGGCTAATCAAAAGTTGAAAGAATTTTAAAAGTACGGAAAGTCGTACGCGGCGAGGACACCTCAAAATCTTTTACAATGCAATTCTGTAAATTTCTGTCCTTAATCTCAGTCATTGAAAACCTTCAGACTGTGTTCGCCTGCTAAATTTTAATAAAGAGTCTGATCAGAGTTGGAATTAATGATAAAATTGGAAATTAAATTTCCCTCGGTTCCAACTGAATGTGTCCTCAAATCTTCCAGTGAAAAATCGTGGAAGATAAACTGCAATAAAATTTCATTTATATTTTTTTTTTTTTTTTTTTTTTTTTTAAATGACAAAATAACTTGGAAGTTTGGAAATATTGAATTCATTGGGTTTGTTTTCTTCCCATGTTTTTATTTACATAAATTACAAAATTGTTTATTCTTTACATTATATTGATTTATTCATCTATATATGGTAAGTCTATATTATTTGTTTCTGTATGTGTGCATACTGTATAGACTGAAATAAACATAATCAAATCAACAATAATATCAGGTAGTTCTTATTTGACAAAAACTCCCACCTTGAAGAAAAAAATTGATCAGTAAGAAAATATTGACTGAAGAAAGAAGTGGGTCACAGTATTTTGCTTTTCACAGAATAAAAAACAAAGTCAAATAAAAAGGTTACATGTTTAAAATTTACTTTTGATGCCTTTGTTGGTTGTGAGCTTAAATCTTTCGGAGTTTGTTACTATCGGATGGTCTGGTTGAACAGATGACGTCTGGGACTGGAAAAGGTGATCAATTTTACACTTTTTATGAGGAAAAAAAAATCCTGATTTTTGTTTGTTTTTTGTTTATTCAGGTGGAAGTGTGTCAAAACTTATTTAAAGGACTATCCTTGTGAATTTTCATTTTCATTTTCATTTGCAATGTTGGCATATTATCAAAGAAACAAGGTTTGGTTTGTTGATGTTTAACACCACCGCGACAGTCAGAGTCAAATGTGCCAAGAGGGTGTTACAAAAATTAAGGTGTAAAAGTTAGGGCAAAAAGGAGGGATAGAGGGAAGGGAGGAGAAAAGGTGAATAAGGGAAAGAAGGGCAAAAAGGCAGAGGGGAAGGAGAGAGGGAAGGGAGGAGGGAGAAAGGTGAATAAGGGAAAGAAGTTAAAGTAATAAAGGTAAGAAGAAGGAAGGGAAGGAGAGAGAGGTGGGATGAGGAGGAGGGAGGTAAGGTTATGGTAATAAAAGAAAGATGAGGAAGGTAAGGCAGAGAAGGGAAGGAAAGGGAGGTTTAGATCAGGTGGAATAAATTGCTGTTGCGGAGAAAGGTGATAAGGTAGGATTGTTCTTGAAAAGATCAGAAATGGAGATTGAAGGAGAGAGGAGTGATCTGGAGTTCAGGTATATGGACAGGTTAAGAGGATATGCTTGATCAAGAGATCGGTGTTGCATGTAGGGCAGAAGGAGCAGTGGAGCCAGAAAGGAACAAATTGTTGAGAAAAAAACCCATGTTGATATCTTATTCCGTTGAGGAGTTATTGCATTTCAAAGGTTGTGCAAGTGTGTTGAAAAGTGACCTCACAGTGTACACTGTGATGTCATAAAGGCAGAACCAAGGCCATTCGTAACATATTTCTATAATATAGAAAATTGCTTCATTTTAGAGGGCAAGATACATGAACAGACAAGCAAAGCATGTTCTTGTAAAGCGAATCTAAAAATTGAACAAAAAATGTTTCAAATAATTTAGAAAGAGACATTTAATTTAAAGAAAAAAATACATCAACACTGTATGGGATCTGCAATTATTTCAAATCACACTGTATGCTGCAAGGTCACTTTTCAAGTCGGAAATTTTTGTTTTCATATTGCAGGCCTCCCAGTGACTCTTTTTTAAATAAAGGTTTTTTTTAAAGGTTGGAAAAGTTGAAATAAAGGTTTTTAAAGGTTTTGGATTGAAATAAAAAGGTTTACAAAGGTTAACTCATGGAATAAATTTTCATACAATGAGCATATTCTGGGGCAAAAGGCAGTTGGTGGCGCCAAAAGTCCATTACTTACATGAAGTTGGAAATTTTATTTTGGTCCTGCTACTTTTAGATGTGTGTTGAGAACAGATATGCTATTAAATGGATGTGTATACTTACCAATGAAGCTAAAACCTTGGCACTCAAATCATTTACCTTACTTTACTTTGAAAATAAAGGTTTTAAAGGTTTTAAAAGTTATTTTGAAAGAAATAAAGGTTCAATTTGTCAATAAAGGTTTTTAAAGGTTTTAAAGGTTTTTAAAGGTTTACCGGGAGGCCTGATATTGATGAAGATTGTGAAACAGGGAAAAACAATCCGGAAGAGATTAAAAGAATTAACAGAATTAGAGACAGCGGTTCATTCTGAATTTTAATTGTGTTACCTGAAAGATCGAAAAACGGACTGGATCGTAGTTGCAGCATTACACTCCTTCGTTTTCTGCTTGTGCTGTTGTCTTGCGACCTGCTCCGAAAACTCTTTCTTCTCTCTGTTTGTATTCTGGACAAATTTTTGAATTTCCATCTGCGGAGGAAGTATCGAATAATATACAGGTCGTGGGTCACAGTACATGAAAGGTCATGGGTCACAGTACATGAAATCCTTTAAAGGACTATGGACATCTAGCAGATGTTAGATTTGTGAAAGAGCATGGAAATTCTGAGTAAAATAGTTTTTTAAATTTGTAAAAAGCTGATCTAGTTTTCAAGTTGACTAAACAAAGTTTCATGATTCGTTAATTTGTCCGGAATTTGTGATAAACTAGGAGAACGCATCTCAAAAGCTTGATATAATTCTTTAAATTCTGTTCTTCAAATTCAGCTACTTGTGAATTTCAGAAAGTTTTAGATGCATGATGATTCAGGGTGTGACAAAGTTTCCATCAAATTTTGCCCGAAGTCCAATTCTATATTGACAGAGGAATGAAAAACAAAGGATTTACAAAAAGTAATGAAGGATCCTTCCCCATTGATGTCACACATTATTGCGCAATAACAGCTAAAAATGCTGTAAATTGCTTAATTTTTAACCAATTTTAATGGAATATTTTGCTGTTTTAATGGTTGAAATTATATTTAAAACCAAGTAAGCCCATGTTGCCTCTAGATGTCCATAGTTCTTTAAAAAAATTTAAAGCTCAAAAAAGGGGCAAAAATCTACCACAAATTAATTGAAACTTGGCCATCATACATTTTTGTGTCCTTTCTCTTTTTAAACATATTAAGAATAGTAATAGCCCACTCTGCAAACTGATGTAGTCTTAGATTTAAACCAGAACATCAATGATGTAGTAGCTCAACAGTTTCATAACATAAAATAGCTATTCAGCTGATGGTACCACCACTTGCATATTTTAAGGCCTGGACATTTAAAAAGCTTTTTTAAATGTTCACTTTTCTTAATAGTATTCAAACCTATATCTATCATGTATTCTGTCTTTATGGTTCCTTCCGGCAGGCACTTTTGCCGGCATTTCATAGATTTTTCAAACACGAGGGACAGGGAGGGGTTGAATTTGCCCTCCTTGGTTCCTATCCCATACCCTTATAACTGCAAGGAAGGAAAGATGACCAACCTCATGTTTCTTAAAAGCTTCATCAAATTCAGCAGTTTTCTTGGTGATTTCTTCTTCCATCTTTGCTTGATCTGCCTGTTTTACAGAAAAGACAAAAAATATTATTATTTATTACTTATATATTACTATCTTTGTACGAATCTAGCATGTTTTGCCATGGTCTTTGAATAAATTTTACCAGTTTACCATCATCGCCTCTAAATTAATCTATAGGTTTTACCATCCTGTCCATATAAATCTATCAATTCTACCACTCTTGTCTTACTGAAGATAGCAGTTTTACCATTCTCTATATAAAAATCTATCAATTTTACCATTTTCTATGAAGACATACAGCAATTTACCATTGTCTCTAAATCAATATAAGTTTTACCTTTCTGTCTAAATGAATCTATCATTTTGTACCATTCTTGCCTGAGTCAGCAGTTTCACCATTCTCTATATATAAATCATCCAATATTACCATTCTCTTTACATGAATGTTAGCAGTTCTACAGTACAATTCTTTGTGAATGAATCAACAAGTTTAAGCATTTTGTCTAAATGAATCAGTGTCAGTTTAACCATTCTATCTAAATGAATATATTACTTCTGCCATTCTTGTCATACTGAAGATAGCAGTTTTACCATTCTCTATGTAGACATCTAGAAGTGTTACCATTTTCTATGAACACATCTAGTTTACCACTATCTCTTAATTAATATAAGTTTTACAATTCTGTTTCACTTACTAGTTTAACCATTCTGTGTAAATGACAAGTTTTACCATTCTGTCTAAATGACTAGTTTTACCATTCTGTGTAAATGACTAATTTTACCATTGTCTAAATGACTAGTTTTACCATTCTGTGTAAATGACTAGTTTTACCATTCTGTGTAAATGACTAGTTTTACCATTCTGTATAAATGACTAGTTTTACCATTCTGTATAATGACTAGTTTTACCATTCTGTCTAAATGACTAGTTTTACCATTCTGTCTAAATGACTAGTTTTACTATTCTGTCAAAATGACTAGCTTTACCATTCTGCATAATGACTAGTTTTACCATTCTGTCTAAATGACTAGTTTTACCATTCTGTCTAAATTACTACTTTTACCATTCTGTCTAAATGACTAGTTTTACTATTCTGTCTAAATGACTAGGTTTTACCATTCTGTATAATGACTAGTTTTACCATTTTATCTAAATGACTAGTCTTACCATTCTGTGTCAATGACTAGTTTTACCATTCTGCCTAAATGACTAGTTTTACCATTCTGCCTAAATGACTAGGTTTACCATTCTATTTAAATGACTAGTTTTACCATTCTGCCTAAATGACTAGTTCACCATTCTGCACAAATGACTAGTTTTACCATTCTGCCTACATGACTAGTTATACCATTCTGTCTAAATGACTAAGTTTACCATTCTCTCTTGCGTAGCCTTTTTCTGCTCCTCATCATTCTGTCTCCTTCTCCTCTCTCTGTCTTCCTCCGCAGTTCTGTCTCTCTTCGCTTGATTCTTCGTATCCTCCTCGAAGTCCTGTCGTAGCTGTTCATCCTGCTCCTTAAAACAATCTTCCAGATGTTTCACTTTCTTCCTGGCTTCATTCTCAAATGCTTCAACTGGTTCAAGAATGACTGCCAGGGCTCCTGTTTCTAAACATAAAATATGAAAACCAGCAAGTCAGTGATGAAACGCTCAACGCTATGGTAAAAGAACATTGAATGTTTTCCCAATTATAAATAATTCATTGTACGTTTACAATTTCATATAATGTTAGAAATTTCACTTGAATTAGAGAACTTTTTTTTTTTTTTTTTGAATATACTGCCTCTATGCACCAAAAATCGATTGATTGATTAATTGATTGATTGATGAAGGCTTAACAGCACCACGACAACCAGGGTCAAATTGTGCCTGAGAGGTCAGATCATTCTAGAGGTGGGAAGGAATAGAAAAATCGAACCTGAAAACGTCTTCTGCTTCACTGCAAAGGTGGAGATGTACTTCAGAAATTTTCAGCAATGGTAAGACCCGTCAAATGAATCATGCCCTCCAAACAAATTCGGGTTTTTAGTGATATATTTCGATAAAATTTTGAACGCAAAATTCACACAAATGTACACACCAAAACAAAGTTTGCTTGTTTGTTTGATGAGGGCTTAAAAACACCAGGACAACAAGGGTCAAATTGTACCTGAGAAATTAGATCATTCTAGAGGTAGGAATGAAAGAAAACAGGGGGAGATTGAGAGAAATACGAGAATTAGAAGTCAGAAAGCTGGGATCAAGAGAGGAGGTGCATGGGTGAAGAAGAAAAAAAAGTAGAGAGAGGGGGGTGGGAGAGGAGGACTAAATATGGTTGTAGAGGGAAGCATGATGAAGAAAGGAGATCATTTTTAAGAGGAAATAAACACAAGAATAAATGCATGTAAGGAATGAAAACAATAAAACAAAATCTCAAAGAAAACATCCAAGGTGTGACGAACGCAGCAATTTTAAGGCTCAAAAACCAAACAACTTTCTGGCTCTTGCCCAAGTCATTGAATCAGTTTAAATCTCTTAAAGGGGTGTTGAGCTAAAAATTGATGGAAGTATGGATTCTGTATTATGTGTATGTGAACGTGCTTATCACAATGTAGGGGGGTCTCCATGTCAACTGGGGGAGGGGGAGTTGGGAGGTTACAGGGGTGATATGAGAGAGTTGGGATGGATGGATGGAGCCAGATTAATGTAATATTTATTTAAGGTATATGGACAGGTACAGAATATGGTATATTCACTAAAAAGAACATTGAATTCTTAAGAGAATAGTCTTTAAATTTTATGAATAGCACATGTGGTTACTGAGTTGTGGCTAATCAAAGTGTGGAGAACTTTTAATATATGCAAAAGTTGTGATGTATGAAGAAGTAGACAACCCAAAATCTTAAATGTAATTCTTCTAATTTCTCTTCTAATCTTTAGTCACTAAAAATTATTAGACTTTTTTCTCCTGCTAAATTTTGATAGAGGGTATGATGTGGGTTCAAAACCTCTTTGTTCAACTGCTCCCATTCCAAGAACCAGACATGTGAGTGATGATATATACAAGTTGCTGAAATTGATCAATTTTCTCATTGAAGGAGCTAAGTATTGTAAATTATGCAGAAAATAGGTGACATTAGCTTGGAAAATAGCTGCAATCAACTAAATAGCTGAAGTCTCACATGCTAAAAATTGATCAATTTTCTCATCAAAATAGCTAATTATTGTCAGTTATACAAAAAATAGATGAAATTAGCTTGGAAAATAGCTGCAATCAGCTAAATAGCTAAGTCTCACATGCTAAAAATTGATCAATTTTCTCATCAAAATAGCTAAGTATTGTCAATTATACAGAAAATAGGTGAAATTAGCTTGGAAAATAGCTGCAATCAACTAAATAGCTGAAGTCTCACATGCTAAAAATTGATCAATTTTCTCATCAAAATAGCTAAGTATTGTCAATTATACAGAAAATATGTGACATTAGCTTGGAAAATAGCTGCAATCAACTAAATAGCTGAGGTCTCGCAGGCTGAAATTGATCAATTTTATCATAAAAGTAGCTAAGTATTGTAAATTATGCAGAAAATAGGTGAAATTAGCTTGGAAAATAGCTGCAATCAGCTAAATAGCTGAAGTCTCACATGCTGAAATTGATCAATTTTCTCATCAAAATAGCTAAGTATTGTCAATTATGCAGACAATAGGTGAAATTAGCTTAGAAAATAGCTGCAATCAGCTAAATAGCTGAGGTCTCGCAGGCTGAAATTGATCAATTTTCTCATTCAAGTGGCTAAGTATTGTTAATTATGCGGAAAATAGGTGAAATTAGCTTGGAAAATAGCTGCAATCAGCTAAATAGCTGAAGTCTCACATGCTGAAATTGATCAATTAGCTTGGAAAATAGCTGAAATGGTCGGTGTTTAACCGATGAAATAAGATCTTAATATTGAAAATGCTGTGAAATGGTCCATGTTTGTTTGTTTGTTTGATGAGGGCTTAACGACACCACGACAACGAGGGTCAAATTGTGCCTGAGAGGTCAGATCATTCTAGAGGTGGGAAGGAAAGGAAACAGGGGGAGAATGAGAGAAATTCAAGAACAAAAAATCAAAAAGCTGTGATCAAGAGAGGAGGTGCATGGTTGAAACACCAATTTAGGTGAAGCTTTTTGCTGTTTTTATGGTTTACAGCATATTTTCTTCAAATTAAGCTACGTTGTTGATATTTGTCCATAAATCTTTCAATGCATTAATGTTTGTACAGATACAGGAATCGAGGGTCAGACAGATGGACATGGAAGGATGGGCAGTAGTCTGGACAGAGACCAATGGTTGAATGGATAGGTGGGTAGACAAAATGATGGAGGATGAAAAATGAACCATGGTGACAAGGGAGAGGATGGATGAAGAGAGTCAGATACATGTACTGTAAGCTTTGTTTAAATGGATTATTGCATGCCTGGAATTGAGGGACAGACGGAAGGATGAGCAGTAGTCCCGACAGAGACCAACAGGTGAGTGCAGTCAGAAATGACAGATAAATTGAAGAATGACGGATGAAAGGAATGATACATGAATGAATTGATCCATTGACTGTTTGGCAGATGCACTGAAGAATTATCAATCAATCAATTCATTGATTACAATACAAACTTTCCATGGTGAATTGAGAGGTTACTTTTTGCAATACTCTAAAATTTCAACTAGGAACCTAACATATCCAAAGACACTGATCAATTTAACAAACATGATCAGAGGCCGTAACATTATTCACACTTTCCACTCAAACAAAAGCAGGTAGATAACACACCCAATATGAAATATTACAAGAAGAAAATAAAAAAAAAATGTTTTACCAGCATTCAAAGCAGGTACTAGTTCTAATCCTGTCCTTTTTCCAGGATCCTCCAAGGTCTTGGGTTCTAATCCTTCAATAGCAAGGAACTGACTGTCCTCCTCATCTCCATCGCGGAGCTCCTGAATAACCTGCAAAATCAATCAATCAATCAATCAATAAATCCTCCTTCCATCAATTTCTGCATTACGCAAGACTAGATGTGACAACTGGGGAACCAAGAAGTGGTGTAACTAAAGGGAGGTCAGGAGAGAAAACACCCCCAACTCCTAGAGGAATTTGGCAGAAAATTTGATCCATTTTAGAAAATGTTTCAGACATTTGATTCTACATTTTTCTAACGCATTATCCAACATTTTCAAATTTTTCTTTCTCAACTTTTCCGAATGATTATCCTAAGTTTTTCAAATTATGATTGATTATAAGTCAAATTTTACACAAACTTTATACCATTTTTTTCTTATTTAAACCATCTCGACAGAGGGAGGGGGGGGGAAGCCCTTGCCACCCCTCTTCTCCCCCACCCACCTCGAAAATCAAAAATAATTATTTCCTTGTTTCTTCAGTATGTATCTTGTCATATATCAAACACAAACTCATTTAATTCTTGGATTTGTAAAAGATGCACATGCCTAGATTTGTATCATCATAAATATTTTGACATGTTACTCCACTGACCCCTGCGCCGACCCCGCCTCCAAACATCCTATCAAAAAAGTTAATCTCACCCTATCTCTTAATTCCTCCGCATCTTCTCCTATCTGAAACGCAAACTCGTTTAACTCCTTGGATTTGTACAAGAATTCTTCTCTGCTCTCTTCATCCACTTCTGTAAGAAAGATTGGGAGAGAAAATTAAACTTTTACAAACTCTAAATGTAATCAAAACTTGACAACGGTATAACATGTCATGCACTAAATTGGAACCCACAGGGAAAATGCAAACAGGGCAGGCCCAAAAATACCTGGAGGTGGGACACTACAAAGGAGATGACCAAGATGGGCTACAACTGGTAACCGCTGCGAATGCTGGCCCAAGACAGACATAAATGGAGGGGTTTCATCCGTGGCCTATATTCCGGCAAGGAGTGAGAAGACGTAAGTAAGTAAATGTAATCAATATACAACAAAATAAAAGGAAATTACAACCTAAATTCATTTTTTCCCTGTACAACTTAGATTACGCAGGTGACAGCCCCGTCATTGTAATTGTAGGTTCACTCGTCATCGTCGAAACAAACTACTTTGTACTCATTTACCTTTATTATGCCTAAAGCAGGTGGATTTAGTGCTGTCACGTTATGGATGTCTTATGTATTGATTATTATGGAGAAATTTATCGCGATTACTGGTACAGATTATCGCGATATTTTTCAAGAAAACTTACTCACGACACAAATTGTTAACATCAGCACTTCTTCTATACTTATGTATGCATATGATTGATGAACGCAAGAAACAATGATTTCCAGATCTAGCAGACAACATGATCGCGTGACTATTACATTCTAGATTTCATCACGCATCACACACATGTTCGGTAATTCGACCATAAATCATCGAAGTGAGAGGCGTGTTCTGGGCCAATTTTGCATTCTTTTTACTAACTTACATCACAGCGTGGGGTGAAGGAGCGTAATTGTTATTAGTTTTTTTTATATTTCACGATATTTTTGCACGTTTTTAAAGTTATTTCAGAAACAATCAAGGCCTTAACTTGACTTTTAGATTTACTACCGTAACATCAGTACCATAACGTACAAAGTAGCGTAGCCTATAGTTGCGCAAACATTTCTTAGTTATCTTAGCTTTTGGTATCGTGATATATGTTAAGAGGCATATTTCATGTCGTGGGAAAAGAGATATCGCGATAATCGACGTATCATGACAGCACTAGTAGGTTTACAATTAAAAAAGTGGAGAAAAAAATCACACTTTTTTTCTTTCTGACCTACCAACCCAGAGGTTGGAGAAAAGAAAATTGAAATCCAAAACGCATAAATTTTGGCCTTATGATTATCCATTCTTACTCTATACACTTTGACTACATTATAAAATGACCTTGATGCGAACTAGAAGAAAATTATTACAAATTATTTGCAATCTGCCATTATGACATCACACTTTTACCCTGCAATGCCACTTTTCAACACACTGGTGAAATCTTTGAATGTTTTGTCTGCTTGTTGGGCTTAACGGCACCACAACAGCGAGGGTCAAATTGTGCATGAGAGGTTAGATCATTCCAGAGGTAGGAAGAAAAGAAAATAGGAGGAGTCTGAGAGAAGTATGGGGACTAATTAATAGCCAGGAAGCTGGGATCAAGAGAGGAAGTGCAGGGGTGCAAAAAAAAGGGTAAAAGTATGTAGAGGGGGTGGGAGAGGAGGACCAAATATGGTTGAAGAGGGCGGCAAAATCTTTGAAACACAAAAACTTCAACAGTTTTTTTAAATACTCCAATAGTCTTTTAAATATAATAAAAATCACAGGAATACTCCTTCAATACCTTTGATAGTCTGTTCCAGTACGTCGTCACATTCCAAGAGCTCTTTTTGGACCATCTCTGCTCTACTTTGCGCTCGTATGATGTAGCTCCTGATGGCTTCTGGCATCACCCCCTCATCATTAATCTCCTGAAACAAGTAAATAAACTACAGATGTACAATTCCATTCAATTCATTTCACCATGAACCAAGCAGATGCCAAACATTTGTTTTTTCGCCTAAAAAAAATGCTCAAGACATTAAGAAAATTGGAAATTAGTGGAAATCATGGCCAAAACTAGTCAGGACACTTCCCTGATCAGTCAGGTCGGAGGTCATATTTTCCTGTAAAATCCTTGTATAGCGGTACAGTTTTAGTCAAATGAATTTCTTGTAATATACCTTTAATCCATTATAAATGTAACTGATATTTTAAAGATTTTTGGATGATTATATTAATTTTGTTGTAATATTATGTAATTGAAATTATTCTTCTTAATTTTTTTTCAAACATGAAATTTCAGCCCAAGGATAAAAAATTAATTAAAGGAAACATAAAGTCAGGGTGCTTAAAGGAGACATAAAGTCTGATAAAATCATCATTTCATATGATAGAGGATACAAATCTTAACCAACTGCCAAACACAGCAAGTCAAAATCTTATTCCTATCTCAAATTATTCATGTTTGAAATCGACACATGGGGGCTGCCATTTTGTTCAATTCTGTATTGAAATTATTGTGCATGATGACATAAATCCCCCAATAGGGACATAAGGATTATAATGTATTTTTTCTTATAAAATGTGATTATGGTTTTTTTTCCAAAATGATGTGACACAAAGTTTTAACAGCATGTTTTGATAATTTCATGTGTGCACAAAAATTTCTTGACCCTTACAAAAAAAAAACAATTTTTCATGAGCTGGAAAACTTGAGGTAGATTATAAAGAAATACAAAGCATTCCAACATCCTGCTGGGCTGATGACATCATATTCTGCATGTTTTGAAATCAAAATGGTGGCTCCCATGGTACTATTAAGTAGTGGTATTAAAGTTTTTAATAATTACAAAGAATGTGTTAGATTGCTTCAGGAGTTATGAAACTTGGCCAGTACATTTGTTATTTTCAATTCTATTATATGAAATAAGGATTATGTCAGACTTTATGTCTCCTTTAAAGTTTATAAATTACATGTACTAATACTAGGATTTTTCACATTTTCCCATGTCTCTTGCAAAAGCATACAGCACTAAAAGGGGAGGGGGAAAGGGGAATGGTGCTTGAAATTTATAAGCAATTTTGTCCAATACTTTGACCTCCATTTTAGTACTGATAAGGGTGTTTCATCTGACGTCATGAAGTCACGTGACTTTGTTTACATCGCCATTTTGTCGGGAAAAAAACACTTATCATCTGCTGTACACTTAATTAGACTGACGTACGTTTGCATGTTGTAATATAAGATTATTTTTATAACTTGATGATGCCGGATTCTTGATATGCTGTTGGTTGCACTAATATATGTGTGCGGGGGAATGAAATGACATCTTTTCGATTTCCATCTGATCCTAATCGACGTTCGAAGTGGGTTTCTGCTGTACAACGCGGCGACGGCTCTCAACCTATGTTAGGGCCTTACACACTAGCATTTGCAGCGAGCAATTTACATCAGGTAAGTAGGCTTTGTCTGAGAATAATGAACAATCAGCTGGCATTAACGTTAAAGTTACTCTTCATATATCCTGTGAGCCTACATACCTGATATAAAGTGCTCGCTGCAAATCCTAGCGTGTAAGGCCTACCATAGGTTGAAAGCCGTTGCATCATAGTGCAACCAATGGCACAGCAAGATTCCAGCATAATTATCTTACAAAAATAATCTTATATAACAACATGCAAACGTATGTAAGTGTGCAGCAGACGACAGTGGTTTTGACCGACAAAATGGCGATGTAAACAAAGTCACGTGACCTCGTGACATCAGCTGACACACCCTAATAAGACAAGTCAAGGTATTTCATACTTCACATATGTCAATTCTTCAAAGTTGACAGCAGAGTTCAAATTATCAGACAGGGGTCGAAATTTAACATTTTTGCCACTGTTCTACGGAACAGTACTTTCTTAAATAATACTGTTCCGGATCATGGTTCACTGTTCTAATTTTTTTTGCTGATAACAGAACAAATTCCTTCTTCAAAATAGGCTTTAATTTCTTACTAGAAGAAATTATTTTAATGATAATCCTTGTTGATGACATTTTTTTTTTAAAGCAGAAATCAAGTTGAATAGTTCAAATTATCAGACAGGGGTCAAAATTTAAAATTTCCGCCACAGTTCTACAGAACAGTACTTTCTCAAATAATACTGTTCCGGATCATGTTTCACTGTTCTACCTTTTTTGCTGATAACAGAACAAATTCCTTCCTCAAAATAGGCTTTATTTTCTTACTGGAAGAAGTTATTTTATTGATAATCTTGTTTAACAACATTTCTTTTAAAGCAGAAATCAAGTTAAATAGTAAATTATCAGACAAGAGTCGAAATTTAACATTTTCGCCACTGTTCTATGGAACAGTACTTTCTCAAATATTACTGTTCCGGATCAGGTTTCAGTGTTCAAAGTTTTTTGCTGATAACAGGACAAATTCCTTCTTCAAAATGGGCTTAATTTTCTTACTGGAAGAAACTATTTGAATGATAATCTTATTTGACAACTTTTTGTTTTAAGCAGCAATTAAGTTATTCATTATTCATGCTTGTGAAAAGAACACTGTTCCAACGGAACACTGATGTTCGAAAATTCACTGTTCCTGCTTAAAAAGCACCATTCTCGGAACAGTGGCAAATTCCACCCGTCAGATTGCCCAGATTTAAAAACTGCTTGAAAAATCTTGCAAATGCCTCAAACTTCAATCAGAAGTTTTTTTTTTTTTTTTGTGTGTTGTTTTTTCACTATACAATTCTTACATTTAGTTAGTTTAGGAGAATCATTTTTTTACATTTACTTAGTTTAGGAGAATCATTTTTTTACATTTAGTTAGTTTAGGAGAATACATTTTGTACATTTAGTTAGTTTAGGAGAATATTTTTTTTTAATTTAGTTAGTTTAGGAGAATAATTTTTACATTTAGTTAGTTTAGGAGAATAAATTTGTACATTTAGTTAGTTTGGGAGAATAGATTTTTACATTTAGTTAGTTTAGGAGAATATATTTTTACATTTAGTTAGTTTAGGAGAACAAATTTTTACATTTACTTAGCTTAGGAGGATCAATTTTTACATTTACATGTAGTTAGTTTAGGAGAATAATTTTTTTATAACTTTTTTTGTTTTTATTTTATTCTAATTATGAGCAAAATAGAAGATAGCTTGCCTATGTTTTATGGGAAAATTTTACCACAAAAAACAACAATGTGTAATATAAATTGGTTGGCAGTCATACCAAAGGCTTTAAACTGCTGGTGCTCTACAATAGGGATTGGATCAAAGGAGTAATATCTGATCTGTTTAATGATTGCTGTGTCACTCCCCTTCCCACTTTTCAGAAATAATGTTATCAAGGTCCATTAGATGCGCAACATTTGGCATACTGTATAACGGTGAACCTTTCCTCTTCTGCCTCCCTCCCCCCCCCCTCCCCCCACACACAAACACACACTGGCTGCACATAATATTGTTTTAAATTTAAATCAATGAGATGAAAGTACATAATTATACTCAGGATATCGGTAACATAAATAACTACTAACTACAACAACATTAAAATAAACGATATCCTGTAAATTCAACTCACTTCATCAGATTCAACGAAGTTATTTTCTAAATCTTCCTCATCATTGTCGTCGTCACTGTCTCTGAGGACCAAATCATCCAGCTTCTTCTGGATTTCTCTCTCAATCCAATCATCGTCCTCTTCTTCACACCTAGTGGTTGATGATGGCTCATTGCTCATAGTGTTCACCTTCATGATATAAGAAATAAGTGATACCATATTCAGTAGGACTAAATTTCCAAAGATTGCCCAATTGATGCTATGTCAAAACTACATTCATATTGCGTTTACTAAACACTTATACATTATCAATGGCTGTTTGTTCCCACGGATGAACATGAATATGATTTCTCTTTCAATCCAATCGTCATCCTCTTCTTCACACCTAGTGGTTGATGATGGCTTGCTGCTCATATTGTTCACCTTCATGATATAAGAAATAAGTGATACCATATTCAGTAGGACTAAATTTCCAAAGATTGCCCAATTGATGCTATGTCAAAACTACATTCATATTGCGTTTACTGAACACTAATACATTATCAATGGCTGTTTGTTCCCACGGATGAACATGAATATGATTTCTCTTTCAATCCAATCGTCATCCTCTTCTTCACACCTAGTGGTTGATGATGGCTTGCTGCTCATATTGTTCACCTTCATGATATAAGAAATAAGTGATACCATATTCAGTAGGACTAAATTTCCAAAGATTGCCCAATTGATGCTATGTCAAAACTACATTCATATTGCGTTTACTGAACACTAATACATTATCAATGGCTGTTTGTTCCCACGGATGAACATGAATATGATTTCTCTTTCAATCCAATCGTCATCCTCTTCTTCACACCTAGTGGTTGATGATGGCTTGCTGCTCATATTGTTCACCTTCATGATATAAGAAATAAGTGATACCATATTCAGTAGGACTAAATTTCCAAAGATTGCCCAATTGATGCTATGTCAAAACTACATTCATATTGCGTTTACTAAACACTTATACATTATCAAGGGCTGTTTGTTCCCACGGATGAGCATGAATAGGTCACACTTGAAATGACAACCATATTAATGATAGGCTGCATAGAAAAAACCTCAAATTTTGTTGACTTTTGATTCTTATTTAAAAAATTTGCATCCCTGGTCATAAAACTCATAAAAATTGCAAGACAAATTCCTTAACAATCCGTTCCCTGCATAAAATATTTAAAAACTTTCCTCCTGAATGTGAGAGTTCCTATAACCTGGGATGTGAGAGTTTTTAAATTAGAACAAAAAATTCATCAAATTTGAGGATTTTCCTATGCAGCCTAACAGTAACACTAATGACCCCTACGGTTGCCATTTTAAGTGTGGCCTATAGAACTCACCCAAAATAAAAATCCATAGGGGGCACTATTGTAACGGTCAATAGAAGAAAACACATTTGTTTTAATGATTTCGACAAAAATTGCACATGTACCTCAACTGAAAACTCCCAGAAACCTAATTATTATCCGATCTGTCATGATATTTTAGCAAAAGAAAAAAATCCTGCACCCTGGAATGGCTGAAAATGAGGTATTTTTGCATAGGTCAATAGAAGAAAACACAATTTTGTTCATGATTTTGACAAAAATTGCACATGTACCTCAACTGAAAACTCCCAGAAATCTACTTATTGTCCAATCTCTCATGATATTTTAGCAAAAAAAAAGAAGAAAATCCTGCGCCGGGAACGGCTGAAAACGAGGTATTTTTGTAGAAAAATTACATTGATATTGTCAAAAAGTGGCATTTTTATGCAATGGGTACATTTTCATAGCGTAACATTAAAGGCCTATTTTTTTCCACAAAAACACTTCCGTTTCAGCCAATCCAGGGTGCGGGATTGTTTTTCTTTTGTTGAAATATTATGACAAATTGGACAATAATTAGATTTCTAAGAGTTTTTAGTTGAGGTATGTGCAATGTATTGTCGAAATCACAAAAAATCGTGTTTTCGTTTATTGTCCATATTGATGGTGCCCCCTATGGATTATTATTTCAGGTGAGCCCTATAGGCTATAACAATCTATTCCCTGCAAAATATATTCAAAAACTTTCCTCCTGGATGTGAGAGTTCCTCCAACCTGGAATGTGAGAGTTTTTAAATAGGAATAAAAAATTAATCAAATTTGAGGATTTTCCTATGCAGCCTAACAGTGAGGGGCACTATCATTACGGTCGATAGAAGAAAACACTTTTTTTTCATGATTTCTACAAAAATTACATATGTACCTCAACTTAAAGAAAAACTTCCAGAAATGTAATTATTGTCCAATTTTTCATGATATTTTAGCAAAAGAAAAACAATCCGCACCCCGGAACGGCTGAAAACGAGGTATTTTTGTAGAAAAGTTACATTGATATTGTCAAAAATGACATTTTCACACAATAGATACTTTCATAGCTTAACGTTAAGGCCTAATTTTTCCACAAAAACACCTTGTTTTCAGCCATTCCAATGTGCGGGATCGTTTTTCTTTTGCTAAAATATCATGACAAATTGGACAATAATTAGATTTCTGGGAGTTTTTAGTTGAGGTATGTGCAATGTTTTGTCGAAATCACACAAAATTGTGTTTTCTCCTATTGACCGTAACAATAATGACCCCTATGGATTTTTATTTTAGGCGAGCCCTTTAGGCTATACCATGCAAATAAGCAATGCTTGTTCGCACAGATGAGTTTGAAAATACTATAACGTGAGGGAATTAGATTGTTTTATTTATTAATAATTTGCTACAGGTTGAGAGCTGCTAAAACTTTCTGTGCACCCAGAAAAAAATCCTTCCTACGTCTGTGCCACAGGTGTTCCTAGCGTTATGGCAACATATATACTCATCTACATATATATAATAAAGTAAGTCACCTCCTACCGTTACTTTCGAAATCGTATATGAAAATTCCTTTTTTTGACCACTCGCGAATCTTAATTATAATTTCTACTCAACTCACATTTGCCAGAGACTCTCTTCTTCATTTATTAGCCACAGTATTTGGTTGTTTGTTTTCCCAATGAGATGTACAAATGATAAATTTTCTATTACAATTCTGCCCCATTACATGCTAAATGCCTGACAATTTGCTGCAAACTAAAAGAAATGTCCACAATGACAAAATTTATCATTTGTAAATCTCATCAGGAAAAAATTACAAATACTGTGGCTTATAAACGAAGAAAGAAGTTTCCGGAAAATGCTAGTTGGGTAAAAAATGTAATCAAGATTCGCGAGTGGTCAGAAAAAATAATTTTCAAATAGAGTTTGAAAGTCACAGTAGGATGTCATCTACCTTGTTATCTGAATCTGAATAGGTTAAGTCGGCAAAAATCCTTCTAGAGGACATGAACGCCAACCAAGCGTAGCAAAATTTGAATTCTCCTCTCTCCCAAATATACTGCAACACAAAAGGGGAGAATTAGGTCCCCTTGCAATACACGTGAAGATATCGGATTTATTCAGTCAGATGTATTCCACTAACCCTGATTTCCTCTCTCTAATATCAACGCCGTACAAGCCTTCTTTTATCTTGTAAGACTATCAACAAAAAACAAAAAGATGTTGTCTCTTTAAGTTCAAGACAGAAATTTGTCAAGAAGCTCTATCTATATATATATATATATATATATATATATATATATATATATATATATATATATATATATATATATATATATATATATACATATATATATATATATATATATATATACATATATATATATATATATATATATATATATATATATATATATATATATATATATATATATATATATATATATATATATATATATATATATATATATATATATATATATATATATATATATATATATATATATATATACACTCATGGAATTCTCCCTTGTCCACACTATAAGTGCCCAATATGTATGGGAGAGGGGAGAATTACACGCAGTATATAAAAGCTTCTTGACATTTCTTTGAGTCTCTAGTCAAGAAGGTTTATATGTAGTCCTGGTCCTGTAATTCTCCCCTTGCCCACACTATAAGTGCCCAATATGTATGGGGAGGGGAGAATTCCACAAGTAATTATATATGTATATTATATATATATATATATATATATATATATATATATATATATATATATATATATATATATATATATATATTTATATATATATAGTACATGAATATATATATATATATATATATATATATGTATATATATATATATATATATATATATATATATATATATATATATATATATATATATATATATATATATATATATATATATATATATATATATATGTGTGTAGCTTTTAGACAAGTTTTTAACTAGTAATTTCCGTCTCAAAAAGACCAAAAAAATAAAAAATGAAGATAATCTTACAAGGTAAAAGAAGGCTGCGCGGCCATTGGTATTAGAGAGGGGAAATCAAGGTTAATGGAATACATCCGACTGAATAAAGCCGATATCTTTCATGTATAACGCAAGGGGACCTAATTCTCCCCTTTTGTGTTGCAGTATATATAAGAGAGGGGAGAATTTCATTTCTTCCCTCTCCCATATAGGCCTATACTGCAACACAAAAGAAGAGAATTCTAATTCTCCCCTTTCCCACACTCATATATGAAGTAGGGGAGAAATGGAAAATGCTCCATGCAGTTTTATCACCTTTTTTTTATCACTAAACGAATAATTATTGTTTAAAGCAGGTAAACAGTATGTTTTCTTTAATGGTTAACAAGTAAGCCTAGCATAAATCCATTATTCAGATTTAATTCATGTGTAGTCTTTATGTATGACTTTACCGCACACGCAACACTTAATACAGTGTATCTTCCAATTTTCCCCTTTTGTACACACTCGCATATGGTTAAGTAGAGAAATGGAAGATACTCCATGCGAGCTTTGGACCGTCAAATTTTCAGATTCTTGTTCATTTTTCATTTGCGGTTTATCGAAAAAGTAGAGTGAACATCGTATAGGCCTAAGTATTTTATATACATTTACTACCATTCTACATTGGTTTTGAGGCGAAAATTGAATTCCCCCCTTAGAGGAAGATATTGCCATATTTTCTACCTGTTGCTGTCCACATAATGGCCTTAAATAAATAATTTAACCTAAACTTTTTTGCGTAGGCTTAATGCATTAACGGAAATCGTCACATCTAGGCCTACTCGTTATTCGCGAAACTGGCTAATACGAAATTTGTATGAAAGAACTTGCCAGGGTTGGACAACCAGAACACTGGAAATTACGAAGAAAACGTTGCAACCGCCTTCATATTTCTTTCTGCGTCCCATCTATTTCTGATAAATATGATGTCCACACTGTTTGATGGATACGTATCCATGTACGTAAGAATCAAATTAGCGGACTCGGTAACCAACGTAAACTTGAAATTATCATTAACTTGATTCCTACAGTAACAAATATTTCCAATCACTTTTGGCATCAGTCTCAAAGAATCGGTTTGTTCCTATGAACATACTATGGAAGCATATGCCGGTCAAAACCTCGGAATTACTTCGCGTCTTAATTGGAATTACGTCGCGTCGTAATTATATTTACTACGCGACCCAAATATTTACCACTCAACGACCATATTTAAGCCTTGGAATTACGTCGTGACGGTAAATCTACTGTTGAGTCTCAAATCAATTTACAACGCGACCTTAATTTTACAGCTTTCTTGATAAATATGTGGGTCGCGTCGTAATTATATTTCTACGCGACCCAAATATTTAGGTACGCGACGTAATTCCGAGTTTTGACCGGCGTATGTTTTCATAAATTCGACACGTAGGGTATATGCATAACATGGAAAAGAAGGCCCCCCTCCCCCTCCCTTCCCTCTCCCCCTCTCCGTTCCCAGATCCACCATACACATGTTTTCATATTTTGGCCCATATAAATTTTGTGCTAGCTACGGCCCTGTACGTTGGCATTTGCCTACCGACAGTGTGTGTGGATAGAGCAGGGGGAGGAGGAAGGGAGGGTAGGTATCAAAAAAAAAATCTACCAACATTGGAGAAAATCAAGCTAAGATAAAACAAAAATCACCATACAATTGACATTAATTCGGTGTTTGTTAAAACTTCAATGATGTGGGAAGAGGAATTTTTGACCTTCGATTTTTTTTTGTGATAGCAAAAACCTGTGTAAAGGTGGAAATTAGCCCTCAAATTCAGCTGCATATTCATAAGGGAAGAGGGCAATTTCTCCTCGACCCTAATATATTGACTTTTAAAAATGTTTGTGACAGATTTAATTTCCGTATCGAACTGAATCGTATTATAACTTTGATCCAAAATCTTTAAGTCAATTTTGTACGATTGTGTACGTTAAAATTTCAATTCACGATGTACCAACTCTCTTGGGACGATTGAAAAAAGCTATGGATTTTTTTTTCTTTCTTATATCCTAATCCAGATCAGATTTTAAGCGTGACTGGGAACGAATTTAAGGCCTTTGAATTGCATGATCTTTGTAGAAAGAATTTGGTGAATGGTTGCACCCTCATATATGGATCTTATGCCCTTGTCCACTTACTAACTTAGAATTCGTTAAACACGTGTAATTCAGTAAGTTGAACCGTAACCAGTTTTCTGCAGAACTCATTCAATTTTACGGCTGCATACCCCTCATGCATTAGCGCTTCAGTCACAAAGTGGTGACACCAAGTTGTGATGGCTTTAGAGCACTGACATGGAAATCTTACACATTAAAAAAAGAAAATGTTTATGCCCGTTTTGCTTTCACATTTTTATTTTATTTTATGTTATTTTATTTTTTTATTTTTTTAGGCGGGAGGGGCGGAGGGGGGGTAAGTATATGATTTTATAATATAGTTGCAAACGTTTTACAATATCCTTTGGTCCTGAGGAGAAATTAATATGCCCAAGTTTAAGTTTAGCTCGCCGCTAACTCATTGGTCATTTTCAGCTGCAATATTATTTTTTTTCGTTCCGCCGCTGCTGCCTCCGATGGCCTCTTCCCGAAGGGGCATATTTTTCGTAATTAAATTCTGATACTTCTGTATTTTAGCATACCTGGGCCTCTTTTTATTCGGTCTCCAAATCAGGAAATAGACTGTACACCCGGCATGCATTGCATCTAGTATCATGAGTGATTTGGTATTTGGAATGCAAAGAAGCACTTAAACGAGCACTAGACCGGACGACGGCGTATTTTAGACGACGACGAGTGAACACACAATTACATTGACGGGGTCGTTGCCTGCGTTTTCGGTTATGATAGTAACAATGCTATCACGAAACGCTTAATACGACCCGGACGAGAACACAGGTACGACGTACGGACAGACATAACATCGACAACCAAGTCAATGTCCACGGCCTTTGATAACCAGTTGTGGTGCACTGGCGAGGGGATCCCCAAGTCGAATACTTATCTAGCACGCTATACGGTACAGTAATTTTCTGTATAAAATGAATATTCAAGTAACCTTTGCCATCACATTGTTTGTGGCCTATGGGGTCATGAACTTGATCGATCTATTGTGGATAATATCAGTGACATTCACAAAAACGAGTGCCCTCACTTTTCGGTCTAGCGCTTCTTTCAGTTCCATTCTTGTTTTTCCATTTATATAATTTAAATGCAAACAAAAAACAAAATGGGATCGAAGTTCTTGGATATTTGCCAGGTAATTTATATCACCTTGCAATGGATTACCAGGCAGCTAAATAGATATGTAAATCAATATAATATCAACATATATAGATATCACCTTTGGAATATATTCCCACTGATATCGTAAATAGCCAGAGTATGTCTGGGCCTGCCTGTGAAGTCGAGTATGGAAACATAATCAACTAATTATACATTCATAACAGATATTTCGTAATATTTCGGACAGAATTTTCAGCCTTTATGCGGTTTTTCGACAAAATATATGAAAAGTCTTTGAATGAGTATGTTTAGATCATTTAGATCTTTCAAAGTTGTTTTTAACTCCTTTGTAAATAAAGTAATAAATACATGCAGAACATTGACCTGACCTCTCTCCCGCCATGTGTTTATCCGGTAGTGGTGCTATATGTAGTGGCAGCAATTTCATTTCAACGGGGTGTAGGGAAAGGGGAACAGAACCCAGACAGTGGTGTAGTCAGCCATATATAAGGCTTTATTTTTAGAAGCGTACATAATTATAATTCCCCCATCTCCCCCCTCCAACAACAACAACAACATTATTGGGGACATGTCCCCGGAATCGCCGCCTATGTGGGGCGTCAGGTGGACTCACGTTCCTGTTAAGAAGAGAGGGCCCATGGGTACCTTGATTAATCCAGTCTGCACTTTCACATGTGAACTCAAAGCTGCTTTGGAAATTGTTGTTTAGCTTTGCTATGCCATGAAAAAATAATGCGAAATTGTTATATTTGAAGAATTACATTAAATTTGAAAATTGGGATTTGAAGTCGCATAATAGGTCTACATTGCATTACAATGCAGAGCCGTAGCAAGGGTTCATTTCTTGGTGAGGAAGGGGTGGGGGAGAGGCAAGAACCCAAAAAAATCCAATTACAAGCGAAAAATTGTTCTCGTTTCCATCAAACGTTGCTGCTAATCGGGAAATTCAATTTTGGAGGAATGTTGCCAAATTTTACAAAACTTTTTAATAATTTGATCGAGATGCTAGTTTTACCAATTTGCTTTGCTTTCAACCCTGCCAATAAAACTTGTGGTCGGAACCGCAGGGAATTGGGTGGAATCTAAGCGTGTGTCGCAAAAATTAACTGGTGCCACACCATCCAGCGGGACCTGCAGGAACTTGAAGGGCCCCTTTGGAATTCCTGTACCCTCTTCATTTGATGGCATGGCCCCTATGCATCCCAGTCCGACTCAGAACTGAAACTGGAATGACGTCGATGTGGTGCGTTAACTATCTTGGACGACGCAGGAGACTTGAACCCGGGGGTGCAGTCTGATTTCAGTCGTTTCTACAAAACTGTGATAGTATTATAAGCTGAAATATCTCATAAACAAACCGATTTTACCCGGACTTGATTACTTAAAAACTCCGTCCAATGAAATTTCCCCTTTGTTACCCAACCTGCAGTTCCTGAAGGAAAATATCTTAACTACAATGCGTACGTGTAAGCCCTTCGTGTATAACGCACGTATGGTTATAGCGTTTAAACTCATGTTTTTTCTTCATACGCTTGGCGACGACGAGTGAACACACAATTACAATGACGGGGTCGTCACCTGCCTAATCGGTTATGATAGTAACAATGCTATCACGAAACGCCTAATACGACCCAGACGAGAACACAGGTACGACGTACGGACAGACATAACATCGACAACCAAGTCAATGTCCACGGCCTTTGATAACCAGTTGTGGTGCACTGGCGTCATACGCTTGGTCCCATACCGTGCGTAAAGTGTACAGACGGCTAAGAATTCCCCAGAAGGGTCAATAAGATTCCCAGTAAACGATTAGTCATTTATGGACATATGATTTGCGGTCATGTGACATTATCTAAATTAGTCTTCCGGAAAATGCCGATTCAGATTTGAAAAGGTCTATAACTAGAAACGGAATTATAATAATCCATTTTATTCACAATTGACCTCTCGAAATAAGCTGCACCCACCATAACAACGCGGTGACTAGGTGCAGTAGGTGGAGAAAACAAACCTGGAATTCGAAATCATGCATTACCAATACATTGACAATTAACCTTTCCGGGTTTTCCAAATAGGCCACCCCACCATAGCAACGCGGTAACTATGTGGGGAAAACAAAACTCAAATCCGCAATCGTGCATTACCAATGCGTTGACATTTAAATGTTCGCGAGGCCTGCCGCAAGCTTTGATTCATTTATGGCACTTCTCCGGATCTTTAGAGTTTTTAGCAAAAGGGATAAACAAAATTCAGTTTGCTATCTGTTCTTGGTAAGAGCAATCAGATTTACAAAGCCCGCAGCGGGCCTGTAAGCGCAATTTTAGTTCACCATTTTACAGTCACTAAGTCTGTGTGTGCAGAAATTTGTTTTGTACAGTACGTTGCATTGATTACATCAGTGCGCGCCGTCAGCTAGCTGTACCAGTACTAGTACCGCGTAGGATGTTTGACCCACTTAGTTACGCAGATTTTGTTGCTAGGAAAATTCGTGCTGTGATTGGTTAAAATAAGCTGGCAATCATTAAACCAAATTGAATGTCGCCTGTCAGAAGCTTTGGTCGATTTATGGTACTTCTCCGGGTCTTTAGAGTTGTTGTGTGTTTTTTTGCAGTCGTTTTTTGTTTTTAAACAAGCGGTAAATTAATTTTTTTGCATAGAAAATTTATAATTCAATGCAGAATATTTCTGATAGCAAGTTTTACAAGGAAAGGTAAACAAGCGGTAAATTAAATCCCTTAAAATTCACCTTTAGGCTGAAATCAGAGGACCATTAAACCGCAACCTTCCCATTCAACCCTTTTCATTGTGGCCAATTATTGAATTAGTTTAAATAAACGCATGATTACAATTGATCGTATTAACTAGTTTGTATATACACTTTTTCAGAGTAATAGCTTGTACGGCAAAAACACTCTCGATTTTTTCTTAATGCTGATATGGGTTGTGTACACCATGGAGCTATTGACTCAGTTAATAGCCCCATGTAAGACTCAGGAAACTGGTAGCATCAATCCTGACAGTTTCTCCAAAATGACTGAAGCAACTGCACACCACGGATTGCATAAATGTTACAAATTGGAATAAGAAGCCATGCATGTTATATAAAACTTTATTCGGGTCGGCATGGCGTACGATGTGGGGGAGGCAGCCCCACCCCCTGTCAGCCAGATCTTAGTCGGGCAGAATCATATCCGACTCGGCTAGATATTCTGGTCATACCCTCCCGACTCGGCATAATGTTTACAATATAATACTTTGGCACCGATCTTACATAGTCAGGCAGAGAGGTAAATGTGGGCCTATAATGAATGCCAGATTATATTTTTGTGGACGAGGGCAAACTGACAGATTTAAACCAATTTGAGCATAGCTACTTAAAATTGCGATGGACATGTGAGCGTATTTGACAGTGAGAGTTTATGAAAGGATTAGTTTAGTCTGCAAGCATGTTTATCTTATATGAAAGAGGACTTCAAAAGAAACAAAATGGTGAAAAAGGGCATTCAAAAAAATAGTATTCTATTTAAGGAGATACTCAAGTTTAAAGTTTGGTATCATTTCTGTGGAAACGACTGAAATCAGACTATTTGTGACGTCACAGCCTCAGATTCCTCAAAGTCTTTATGTATTCTAAAGAAAGTTTATTTAATTTTTCCATTATTTTTTTTTTCAAATTTTCTTCAGGTGGTATATTATAAATACCTTTCGTAGATTCAATTTGATCACTTTTTTGACGTATCCCATGGTTTATAAGCCACAAAAGTGCAGGACAAAATATGTTAGAATACATAAAGACTTTGAGGAATCTGAGGCTATGACATTACAACTAGTTTGATTTCAGTCGTTTTTATACAAATGATACCAACAGTTTGAACTTAGATATTTTCTTGACGAAATAAGATTTTGGAATGCTTTCTTCACCATTTTGTTTCTTGGAAGTTCTCTTTCATATAAGATGGACTTGCGTGACCCCTGGACCAATCCTTTAAAATCTGAGCAGATCAACTTTTGAATTGTGAAAATATCACTTGGTTTTTGACTTTTGGCTGATCAAAGCTTGATCAGTTTTTGATCAGTTTTTGAACAATAGGCTACGACTTTGATGTCAGGATGTAGAACTGGGCGAACAGTTCGACATCTTTCTGAAATTCTTTAAAATTCTTTCATAAATCTTAATCACTGTAAATTATCGGAAAATCTATTACTGCTGAATTTTTATTGGGGGCGTGGCAAAACTCAAAATATTTTGGTCACAATTTGCTGCACTTCATTCAAAGAATTATGATAGATATGTAAAACACAAAGAATTTACATATGTACATCAAAATTTTTGCATAAAATATGCAAATAGACGCTTTCGATTTTTTTAAATGATGTAAAATGGTCAATCTTTAACCCATTTTAATTAAATGTTTTGTTACTATGATGGTTTTAGATTATATCAAGCTATAAAGATGCCTCTATCCGCACCTTCCATAAACAATAAAAGACGTGATTGTTTAACGTTAAACCATATTATTTTAGATGACCGCAAACTAATACAAATCGTAATCAATTTAAGAATACCTATCTAACAGTAGTCCTGGTGACATCAATATCAGTCTATATTAAACTTTCAAACAGATTTAATAATGCGATTAAAAAAACAATCTTATTCCGCAAAGAACATACAGTTTTTCAAAAAGTTTGAGAAATTCGTTTCTGAGACGTGTGAGATGGCTGATTGAAGGATTAGTTCAGTGACGACGACGAGTGAACACACAATTACAATGACGGGGTCGTCGCCTGCGTATTCGGTTATGATAGTAACAATGCTATCACGAAACGCTTAATACGACCCGGACGAGAACACAGGTACGACGTACGGACAGACATAACATCAACAACCAAGTCAATGTCCACGGCCTTTGATAACCACTTGTGGTACACTGGCGTGTCTACCTAACCCAGGCTTGAACCCAGGGCCTCGTGGTCTGTATACAGGTATGATAACCGCTACACCACAGTCGGTAGACTTAGTTTAGTGGTCAAGCAAGTTCATCTTATATCAAGGAGAACTTCAAAAGAAACAAAATGGTAAAAAAAGCATCAAAAATCAAATTCCGTTACGGTTTTTGAAAATCCTTTGCTTTTTAAATGTCTATCATAAAGTACATTAAAAAAGTGTGCTGTCTGGCCACCCATCAGTGGCGGCGCCAGGATTTTGGCTATGGGGCAAGAGAGGGGAAATTTTGTTTCATGGAGAAAAAAACCAATGTTTTTTTTTCTTTTGAAGTGAGGGAGTCCAAGAAGATCCTAGAGCCCCTACCAAGACAAAGTGTTCAAATTTGACCCACTTCTGAGGGCAATTTTTTTTTTTAGAAGCAAAAAATAATATATAAAAACAATGAATATCTCAGTTTTTGACAATTTCCTCGAAAAGTAGGTGTGGACCTCTCCACCCCCCTTCCGTGGCTACGCCACTGTCCACCCCCCCCCCCCCACCTAGCGCCGCCACTGCCACTCATACATCACAAATTTCTCGTGAATTAAAAACATTTCGAACCAAAACCTCAAAAACTAATTGCTACATGTTCATCAGAAAGTGCCCCTCTTGCAAGTAAAAAGTGCCCCTCTTACAAGTAAAAATTGCCCCTCTTGCAAGTAAAAAGTGCCCCTATTGCAAGTAAAAAGTGCCCTCTTGCAAGTAAAAAGTGCCCCTCTTACAAGTAAAAAGTGCCCCTTTTGCAAGTAAAAGTGCCTCTCTTGCAAGTAAAAGTGCCTCTCTTGCAAGTAAAAAGTGCCCCTATTGCAAGTAAAAAGTGCCCCTTTTGCAAGTAAAAAGTGCCCCTCTTGCAAGTAAAAAGTGCCAATCTTGCAAGTAAAAAGTGCCCCTCTTGCAAGTAAAAAGTGCCAATCTTGCAAGTAAAAAGTGCCCCTTTTGCAAGTAAAAAGTGACCAGTGCAAGTAAAAAGTGCCACTTTTGCAAGTAAAACTGCCCCTTTTAGAAATTTTCTTTTTGAAAATAATAAAGAATACCCATGGATTACAAATTATGATGCAGGAACTTGTGCAAAAATTGCTCCATTATTTGAAAATATTAGAGAATTAGGGTGGATATCTGCGCTTCCGGAGCGCGTCCTCTTAAATATTAGAAAATTAAACATATTGTGTTAACCTTTTGTTTATTTTATATTTGTTTAATTACTTTTCAAAAATGGTCGGCTAATTTTGAACACTTTGCCTTAGGAAGGTGGTCTAGGACCGATTAGCGCCACTTTTAATTGAAATTCATGAGTACGCCCCAAACTGCCCCTCCAAAATCGTGTCCCCCTCCATTTATTAAAATCTTTCTACCCCTCTGACTTTAAAAGATTATTACGATGATAAGGACCATTACGATGATAAGGACCATTACGATGATAAGGACCATTACGATGATAAGGACCATTACGATGATAAGGACCATAAGGACCATTACGATGATAAGGACCATTACGATGATAAGGACCATTACGATGATAAGGACCATTACGATGATAAGGACCATTACGATGATAAGGACCATTACGATGATAAGGACCATTACGATGATAAGGACCATTACGATGATAAGGACCATTATGATAAGTGATATAAGGACCACTACGATGATAAGGACCACTACGATTATAAGGACCATTACGATGATAAGGACCATTAAGGACCAGATGATAAGGACCATTACGATGATAAGGACCATTACGATGATAAGGACCATTACGATGATAAGGACCATTACGATGATAAGGACCATTACGATGATAAGGACCATTACGATGATAAGGACCATTACGATGATAAGGACCATTACGATGATAAGGACCATTACGATGATAAGGACCATTACGATGATAAGGATGATAAGGACCATTACGATGATAAGGACCATTACGATGATAAGGACCATTACGATAATAAGGACCATTACGATGATAAGGACCATTACGATGATAAGGACCATTACGATGATAAGGACCATTACGATGATAAGGACCATTACGATGATAAGGACCATTACAATGATAAGAACCATTACGATGATAAGGACCATTACGATGATAAGAACCATTACGATGATAAGGACCATTACGATGATAAGGACCATTACGATGATAAGTACCATTACGATGATAAGTACCATTACGATAATAAGGACCATTACGATAATAAGGACCATTACGATGATAAGAACCATTACGATGATAAAGACCATTACGAAGATAAGGACCATTACGATGATAAGGACCATTACGATGATAAGGACCATTACGATGATAAGAACCATTACGATGATAAAGACCATTACGATAATAAAGACCATTACGATGATAAGGACCATTACGATGATAAGGACCATTACGATGATAAGGACCATTACGATAATAAGGACCATTCGATGATAAGGACCATTACGATGATAAGGACCATTACCATCATAAGTACCATTACGATGATAAGGACCATTACGATGATAAGGACCATTACGATGATAAGGACCATTACGATGATAAGGACCATTACGATGATAAGGACCATTACGATGATAAGGACCATTACCATCATCAATACCATTACGATGATAAGGACCATTACGATGATAAGTACCATTACGATGATAAGGACCATTACGATGATAAGGACCATTACGATAATAAGGACCATTCGATGATAAGGACCATTACGATGATAAGGACCATTACGATGATAAGGACCATTACGAAGATAAGGACCATTACGATAATAGGGACCATTACGATGATAAGGACCATTACGATAATAAGGACCATTACGATAATAAGGACCATTCGATGATAAGGACCACTACGATAATAAGGACCATTACGATGATAAGGACCATTACGAAGATAAGGACCATTACGATGATAAGGACCATTACGATAATAAGGACCATTACGATGATAAGGACCATTACGATGATAAGGACCACTACGATGATAAGGACCATTACGATGATAAGGACCATTACGATGATAAGGACCATTACGATAGGGATGTACCGGATCCAAATTTTTGGATCCGGCCGGAACCGGATTTTGCCGGATCCAGGTTGAAATCCGGCCGGATAAAATCCGGCCGGAACCGGATTTTTCATTGCTTACAACAATTCTCATAATCTTAAGAAACAAAGGGAAAGGGGTGGGGGCAGGGGATTGTCAAGTTGGCTACTAATGGCTAGCAACCCAAATTTTTTGGAAAATAACAATTATTGGGCATATTGTGATAAAATCAAATCAAAATTAGTGAAAGTTCTGGATTAATCCTAACATGTACCAAATTTGGAAATTCAGGCAAAATTTGAAAATATTAATAAGAGGAAAGATTCTGGGTACTGTTTTAAGAAAAGTGTGATTTTGCATGATTGTCTCAGCCCTATCAAGATACTAAAGTATGAAAACAACGGGCAATGTCTAAGAATTGTGGCAAAAATTACTGTGCACCTAAAGAGAACTGTCTATTCTCTTCATTTATCATCATAAATGGACTGTTAAAATTCCAAGCCATACTCAATACTTTTTTGGGGGGAGGGAAGGGGTGGGGGGAGGGAAGGGGTGGGGTGAGGGGATTAAATTCCCCATCTAATAAAAGTATAATAAGTTATACATGCTTCTACAGGCTGTAGCCTAGGCTCTTTACTATGATTGCATCTCAAAACATTTGATAATGTTTAAAAACTTTCAGCCATCATTCAATATTTCAATGACATCTGGATTGGTCCTACTACCTAAATTTTACCATTCAGAAGTTCAAGTTTCATTGTAACCAAGTAAGATACTTAAGAAAAACAGTGATCCCAATCTCAATGTGATGCTGATGACTCATAGACCAGACAGGAAGTCTGCAAGACAAAGGGTCTATTGTTCTTTTGAGGCAATATGTGAATGCATTTCATGCTATTCCTTTCTACATGTATATATGAGGTTTGAAGTGTTGTTTTATGCATATTAGAGTTACAGTGATACCGAGGAAAGACTGAATATAGGCATCATAAAAGAACAAGGCATCCTCATTCATTTGGAAACATTTTACTGTCCAAGATCAAGCTGATGAAATTGCTGAATGTATTTTGTGCAAAAAAGGAATAAGGAGAGGAAAGCCAGGATCCCTGCCAAAGAACTTTAGTACTTCACCGTTACACAAACATCTCCAATCAAAACATCCTGCAACATATAAACAAGCTAAACAATCAAATATTGAGGAAAAAGTCAATCTTCAATTGTTAATCCGGTTCCGGCCGGATTTGGAAAAAATCCGGCCGGAACCGGAACCGGATTCCCCAAATCCGGCCGGATAATCCGGCCGGACCGGATATCCGGTACATCCCTACATTACGATGATAAGGACCATTACGATGATAAGGACCATTACGATGATAAGGACCATTACGATGATAAGGACCACTACGATGATAAGGACCATTACGATGATAAGGACCATTACGATGATAAGGACCATTACGATGATAAGGACCATTACGATGATAAGGACCATTACGATAATAAGGACCATTACGATGATAAGGACCATTACGATGATAAGGACCATTACGATGATAAGGACCATTACGATGATAAGGACCATTACGATGATAAGGACCATTACGATGATAAGGACCATTACGATGATAAGGACCATTACGATGATAAGGACCATTACGATGATAAGGACCATTACGATGATAAGGACCATTACGTAAATAAGGACCATTACGATGATAAGGACCATTATGATGATAAGGACCATTACGATGATAAGAACCATTACGATGATAAGGACCATTACGATGATAAGGACCATTATGATGATAAGGACCATTACGATGATAAGGACCATTACGATGATAAGGACCATTACGATGATAAGGACCATTACGATGATAAGGACCACTACGATGATAAAGACCACTACGATAATAAGGACCATTACGAAGATAAGGACCATTACGATGATCAGGACCATTACGATGATACGGACCATTACGATGATAAAGACCATTACGATGATAAGGACCACTACGATGATAAGGACCACTACGATGATAAGGACCATTACGATGGTAAGGACCACTACGATGATAAGAACCATTACGATGATAAGGACCATTACGATGATAAGGACCATTACGATGATAAGGACCATTACGATGATAAGGACCATTACGATGATAAGGACCATTACGATGATAAGGACCACTACGATGATAAGGACCATTACGATGATAAGGACCATTACGATGATAAGGACCATTACGACGATAAGGACCATTACGATGATAAGGACCATTACGATAATAAGGACCACTACGATGCATTAAGTTAAGTCCATTAAACAGTTTTTTAAACATCAAGGCTCTTCACATTTTTGGTCCAAACATGTCCTTAGGTGAGTGTTCTACCAAGCAAAACACTTCAACAAACTACATCAGGAATTATATGTATAGCAAATAAAGCGACGGTGAATGAGGAAATACTCCAAGTTGCATGCACTCTAATTATATACAACGTTTTTAATGATTTGCGGCTATACTTTGATGGGGCCTATTGAAATAGAAATCAACCCTTTGTGTACGAGTAGGCAGATCTGGATAATTGATATCATGCTTTTCCTGCATGTTTAGTATGAATCATTTACAGGCACGTAGCCAAGGAGAAGCCGTGGGAGCTTCTGAATGTCGATATTTTTTTTTTTGTTTTTTTTTTGAGGGGAGAAGACTGGGGAGGTCACGCCGGTTTTCCAAAGCGTTGTGATCCAGCAGTCAAGAAACATCACTACGTAACTTTAAAAGATAATAGAGACAATGCAAGGACCCTACTCACCACGCTTTACTCTCACCACGTCCCGCTCTCACCACGCCCCACTCTCACCACGCCCCACTCTCGCCACGCCCCACTCTCGCCACGCCCCACTCTCGCCACGCCCCACTCTCGCCACGCCCACTCTCGCCACGCCCACTCTCGCCACGCCCCACTCTCGCCACGCCCCACTCTCGCCACGCCCCACTCTCGCCACGCCCCACTCTCACCACGTCACCACCCACTCTCACCACACCCCACTCTCACCACCCCCACCTTCACCACGCCCCACTCTCACCACGTCACACTCTCACCAGGCCCACTCTCACCACCCCACTCTCACCACGCCCCACCTTCACCCACCCCACTCTCACCACGCCCCACCTCACCACGTCACACTCTCACCAGGCCCACTCTCACCACACCCCACTCTCACCACGCCCCACCTCACCACGCCCCACCTTCCCCACCTTCACCACGTCCCACTCTCACCACGCCCCACTCTCACCACGTCACACTCTCACCAGGCCCACTCTCACCACGCCCCACTCTCACCACGCCCCACCTTCACCACGTCCCACTCTCACCACGCCCCACCCTCACCACGCCCCACTCTCACCACGCCCTACTCTCACACCCACTCTCACCACGCCCCCACTCTCACCACGCCCCCACTCTCACCACGCCCCCACTCTCACAACGCCTCACTCTTATAACGCCCCACTCTTATAACGCCCCACTCTTATAACGCCCCACCCACCCCCCACTCTCACCCACCCTCACCCACGCCCACCCTCATTCACGCCAACTTTCACCACGCCCACTCTCACCAAGCCCCACTCTCACCACGCCATACTCTCACCACGTCCCATTCTCACCACGCCCCACTCTCACCATGCAGCACTCTCACCACGCCCCACTCTCACCACGACCCACTCTCACCCACGCCCCACTCTCACCCACGCCCCACTCTCACACACGCCCCCACTCTTACAACGCCTCACTCTTATAACGCCCCACTCTCACCACGCCCCACTCTCACCCACACCCACCCTTACCCACGCCCATCCTCATCCACGCCAATTTTCACCACGCCCACCCTCGACCACGCCCACCCTCATCACACCCACCCTCACCACATTCATCCTCTCACCCACCCTCACCGTGACCACGCCCACCCTCACCACACCCATCCTCACCACGTCCATCCTGACCACGCCCACCCTCACCATGCCCACCCCCACCCTCACTTCGCCTCCGCCATCATCACGCCCACCATTACACCTTTACCACGCCCCACCCTCGCAAGGCCCCATTACGCCCCACCCTTACGCCCCACCCTTATCACGCCCCACCTTCATCACGCCCCAACCTAACCACGCCACACCTTCACCACGCCACATCCTCATCACACCACACCCTCATCACGCCCCACCCTCATTACGCTCCACCCTAACCACGCCCCATCCTCTACATTTTCTTCTCGGATGTTGACGAACCTGAAATTGATGTATATATATGTTAATTTTATATAACTTTAAAAAGGGTGCCTCCCGCCCCTTTTCTCTAGAACAAGGGGACCCCTCCCCTCCCACCCTCCCCACAAGTATACATTGTCCACCTCACAGGGAGGTATTGACAATTTTGGAGCATAACAATTCTCACCATAACCTACCCTAACAGGTTAAGGTTAGGATTAGAGTTAGGCTTTATAACCTCCCTGTATGTTGGGCAATGTATCACATTCGGTAAGAACGGTGTAAACCAGGAAACACATTCAGATATTACAAATCTTTGAAAGGGTCTCTACACCAAAATGCGTACAACTCCTGTGTTTAGTCTATGATTAACCCGAACTGCCGAAACATTTGACCTGTTTTGTAGTTCACCCGGCATTGTCGACGAGCGAACACACAATTACAATGACGGGGTCGTCGCGTGCGTATTTGTTTATATTAGTAACAATGCTATCACGAAACGCTTAATACGACCCATAACATCGACAACTAAGTCAATGTCCACGGCCTTTAATAACAAGTTGTGGTGCACCGGCTTGTCTACCCAAGCCAGGCTTAAACCCAGGGCCTCGTGGTCTGTAGACATGTATGATAACCGCTACACCACATTTGGTAGAGACCCGGCATTGTCAATTCTTCGACGCTTTTATGGGATTTAAGCACATCCCTCAGCTTACCGGTGACATGTATTGTGCAAGAATATGGACCCATTAATAGCACCACCATAGAAACGGCTGAATGATTCTTAGCAAATATTCGGATCAAAGAAAACGGGGTACTGTTTCAGTTATTGATTGGTAGTGGTAGACTGGTAGTCGCGGAAGGACCGATAAGATACGTTTGCAAATTCATGGGAAATTCGCGGAGACATTTAAAGGAAAAGTAAAAGGTCCTTTTAGAAAGAAAATCAAAAATGTGTAGCAATTCTGGAATGTATCCTAAATGTATTAACCCATTCCCATCAAGCTGTCAAGACGAAGTGATTTAGGTTGCACATACTGACATTTTCAGGGAAGATTTCAACTCGAAAATAAGTCAGTCACTTCTTTTTGCTTTTCAAACATTCAGTTTACAATCTTCGCGTAGAGAGCAAGGATAGACAAACCTTGAGTAAATGCCACGTTCTATGACGTCATTATTGTTATACTATGACGAGAAAAGCTGGGTACGCATTCGCGCGGAAACGGCTGGGACGAAAGTAAGCCGCCGCAATGACATCGGTGACGAAAACCTTTTCCAAAACCCAGATAAAGTCTCCCTAAGACACATCACTACTCAGAGACCCGTCCCCATCAGGGGAGTAGGAAGGGTCAAGGGGTTAAAACAAAAACAAAATACCGGTAACAAGCGGAGAATTTGCACTGGTAAATGAAGTTTTCGGGAAAATTTTGGGAAAATGTTGCCACAGGTTTTACCAAACTATCTTCAATTTTACAACATTTTCCATTTTATTTTGATAATTTTTACAATTTTACCTCACAATCGGAAGAAAGCATGGAATCGGGAAGGTGAAATCCGTTCAGCGGGGGCAGTTTCCCACTTTCTCCCATGCCCCAACTTCCAACGCGTTTGATCCCCCTTTCTGTTATAGTTTTTCAGAATGTATTCAAACAACTTCGTGTTGTTAGGCCGTGTAGAAAAATCACCATACAAATTAAACACACAACCCCCGTGTTTATTCATATTCAAATTACACGAGCCTCCATGGTCCTTTTAGCAAGTCTTGCTGACTCAGAAAAAACTTTAAAATACAGATATAGTTGTGATACATGCACCAGCAGTCACTGGGTGAAGGTTGTAATTGTTGTATAAATATATATCATGGACCCGCTGAGGGTGCATACATTAATTGATTAGGATTGAAGGGGATTGGTTGGTTAGTCGTTCGTTTCAAGGAACTTTCTGGTAAGTTGTTTGTATTTCAATGCTTTAAGTTTTCAATACGAACGAACGCCAGTAAGCAGCCATATTTGTCTGTTTAAAAATAATTAGCACAAGTGATGCTGATACGTGGTTCTTCTCTTAAAAATAAAATTTCCATATTTTATGAGTTTTTTTATCTTAAAGTTTAATTTGAAAACTTTTGAGAAAAAATTCTGCATTCATTTTTATTTTTAAAGTTTTGTTTCTTTTTCAATTTAACACTGGTTTAATTAAAGTCTCCAAGTTCACTTTCTCTATTGTATTTTCAAACATTAAGACCAGTATTTACTGTTTACGGGTTTAAATTGATGTATTTTTTTGTTGTGGAAAATTATTGTGAAATCTAGTTGGCCTTTATTTCCTCCCCCCCCCCCAAACAAAACTGAACCATCCCCTCCTCCCCCACCCCCTATCCCCCACCCTCCCCCAAAAAACTGAACCATCCCTCCTCACCCCACCCCATCCACCCTCCCCACCCCATCCACCCCTCCCCACCCTCCCACACACACACACCAAAATAATGAACAGGTATTTTGCGGGAAAGTTGTTCCCCTGACCCAAATCAAGACAGTTTAAGCTGGTCTAAAAGTTTTTTTGTTCTGTTGAGAAAAAAATTTATTACTCTCAAATACCAATAATTTTGCAGAGAAATTTTGTTTTGTTTTGAGCTGCCTAGTCTTATAATCATATGTTGTTGTTTTTTCGGTGTAATCCATTAAGTGTGTGATCATAGGCGGGATTTGGGGAGCAATTGAAGGGGGGCATTTTCCACTTTGAAATTAATATTTTTTGTATGGTAATTTTTTGCACCTTATTTTAGCCTCACTTTTGACCCCTTCCTCCCCCCTCTCCCACACACACATACTTTAGACTTACCTCGCCACACTTTCGGTATAAGCAAATCCCATCCATGTGTGATGTTCGTCGTGCGCCCTACAGGATTTGAATTCCATCTGTGCAGAAATTTATCCCCACCAAAATTGTTGATTATTACCCAACCTCAGGAGAAGGTACCCTTTTAAAAGTTGGCAGAGGACGGGAGCAGGAGGTGCCTTTTTGAAAGTTGGCGGAGGACGGGGGAAGGAGGTACCCTTTTGAAAGTTGGCGGAGGACGGGGGCAGGAGGTGCCCTTTTGAAAGTTGGCGGAGGACGGGGGCAGGAGGTGCCCTTTTGAAAGTTGGCGGAGGACGGGGCAGGGGGTGCCCTTTGAAAGTTGGCGGAGGACGGGGGCAGGGGTGCCCTTTGAAATTGGCGGAGGACGGGGGCAGGGGTGCCCTTTGAAAGTTGGCGGAGGACGGGAGGGCAGGACGGGGAAGGTGCCCTTTTGAAAGTTGGCGGAGGACGGAGTGCCCTTTGAAAGTTGGACGGAGGACAGGGGTGCCCTTTTGAAAGTTGGCGGAGGACGGGGCAGGGGTGCCCTTTTGAAAGTTGGCGGAGGACGGGGCAGGGGTGCCCTTTTGAAAGTTGGTGGAGGACGGAGGGTGCCCTTTTGAAAGTTGGCGGAGGACGGGGGCAGGGGTGCCCTTTTGAAAGTTGGCGGAGGACGGGGAAGGGGTGCCCTTTGAAAGTTGGCGGAGGACGGGGGCAGGTGCCCTTTTGAAAGTTGGCGGAGGACGGGGGCAGGAGGTGCCCTTTTGAAAGTTGGCG
>JAIGNY010000279.1:2190000-2335000 GCA_020152595.1 Chiridota heheva | reverse complement strand
ATATATATATATATATATATATATATATATATATATATATATATATATATATATATATATATATATATATATATATATATATATATATATATATATATATATATATATATAAATAATAATAATAACAACAATATTAATAATATTAATAATCAATCAATCAATCAATCAATCAATTTAGTCCTATCCTAGGAATCTTATCAAACTTTAAAATGATCATTCTTCAAATATCAAAATATCCTAATTTTAGCTAGGGACGTAGTATAGGCATTCGGCCTATACGCAGTATAGGGCGAATGACGTCACGCTCTCTGGTGGACAGCATCTAATTAGTTAAAAAGTTGACGAACAATAGAGCGTCGGTAAAGTCAACGTGCGTATAGCATTAAATCGAACACTGCGCGCATTTACTGACGAACATTTATAAAATAGCAGCGCCAGCGCACTCGGGTGATACGCGCACTAATTGGTACGCGTTTCCAAAAGTGAGGAAAGTACAAAGTGGTCAGAGCGTCATTTCCTCCGAATTTCAGATGTTTTTTACGTACATGACGTACAGAGTGTTTATCATTTCATTTGTAACTTAGTTTGAAAGATATTGAAAAGTTTCAAGACGCTAATGATATCAAAATCGTAGCTCGTAAGTACTTTTGTCAGGTTTAAGAAGGGTTTTTATTTCATAATTATGTTATTTGTTGTTGTCTGAGTGATTTTTAACGTTTCTTGCCTTGTAAGTAGTGCCTACTTAGTGACGTGTTTATCTCACTAGGGGCGTAGGCAGTGTTGTTTTTCATTTTTTTGTAGTGGGGGGGGGGGACGTTTTTTGGTTTACTTTCTAAGCGGAGCGCCACCATCGATTGGCGCAAAGCGTGAATTTTTTTTAAAAGGCATCCCCTATTATAATAGATCGCAGAAAATGACACTTCCCAGGTAATATTACCAGTTATTTTGAACGTTTAAAGTGTATTATTTTAAGAACATATATTGCTTTTTTTGCTCTTTATTTCCAAATTATATAACAATATACATATGATTATGACAACAAACAATTATAAATATGAGAACAAACTACTATATAATAATACACAAAAGTAAGTATAATTATTCAATTACAATGTGTTTGTGTTATAGTACTATAGTTTCCGCAATTTTCTTTGTTTCTTCATTTTTCTATTAATATTTGTTATGGGGGAGCGGCGTTTTTATGGGGGAACGGCGTTCCCCCTGAATACTAAGTGAGGGGACGGCGTTTCCCCGCGTTCCCCCTGGAAAACAACACTGGGCGTAGGCCTATATAACCTATACGGCATCGGGAATATATCGCAAGTCTTGTAATTTGAGCAGGAAGTACCTATTTTGTATTTTGCGGTTTCATGCAAACCTTCGCATTTCTTTCCAGAATTTATCGTGTTCTTGAACAAACATTGTCATGTATTTGCGATGTATATTCAACCAGTAATTCCTAGTACACTTGGCAGAATTATATTGTCGAAACAATGAAGCAAGGTATAAGGTTAAAAGGAAACAATTCATTTAAAAACACAATATAAATAGGGAACCGTAAACGTTTTCATGTCTATTTTGCTTGTATCTTTCTAGATTTAAGGTCTTCTCGAGCAAACATTAGGGGGTATTTACCAATTTGCCATGTATGCTTAACCAGCCATTCCTTTTCAAACAGAAAAGTTTGCAATACTCTTGGCAGACCTTTTTATTTTTGTCGAAAGAAAGAGGTACTTCCTCTTTGGTGAAGCATGGAATGAAGTTCATTCTAAAAGGAAAGTTTAACTCCTAAAAGGAAATAAAGCCACCTGTAGAGTTGACAACAGTTTTTGAACACCCAAAACCGTAGCAGAGCGTAAGGATCGGGGGCCGTGACCCCCCAATAATTTTCCCAGGCTGCCAAGTACCATATTCCCCCTCCCCCAATAATGAAGGTCTAATGAATCTATTTTAAAGTCAGATTCCAGAGCTTCTATTCTTCCCGCAATCTTCCATTTTAGTTAAGTGTCCTTTAATTTTCGTGCAAATTCCTACATTTTCTCGAAATTTGTTTTTAATTTTAGAAAAGTTTCTATCAATTTTTATGGAGTAGCCTTCTTCAAGGGGCGGATTCTGTAATGTGAAAATGGAAAGATTTTTAACCAAACGTTTTTAAATCTTAACCCATGGAGCTTTCGATTTAGAGCTCCATGGTTAATCATACCTTAGCCAAAATCTAGCAGGAATGACTTTGCCTTCAGTTTCAGAAACTGAAATTAATAAAGAATTACATAAAACTTTTCAGCTACCCGCCTGGTCATACATCATAGATTTAACGTAAATTATGCATTCACTGCAGATCGCTAAAATTTCAATCAGTTATAATTAAAAAGCTATACGTGCCATTAAGCACTTAACAATATTTCGACGACGACGGGTAAACAATATTTAAAGACTGATGCGTTTATAATTTAATGAACGCATCAGTCGTTTATAATTTAATGATCTACCTACTGTAGTGTAGCGGTTATCATACCTGTCTACAGACCACGAGGCCCTGGGTTCAATCCTGGGTTGGGTAGACACGCCAGTGCACCACAACTGGTTATCAAAGGCCGTGGACATTGACTTGGTTGTCGATGTTATGTCTGTCCGTACGTCGTACCTGTGTTCTTGTCCGGGTTGTATTGAGCGTTTCGTGATAGCATTGTTACTATCATAACCGAGAACGCAGGCGACGACCCCGTCATTGTAATTGTGTGTTCACTCGTCGCCGTCGTCATCGTCGTCGATAATATAATGCCTTTTCTCATAGACCTTTAAGTATTACCATGGAGACAAAGTAAGAGTTATTTACTTTTAAGGATGCTAGATCTAAAGATTATCTATGAACTTGTACCTCCAGTATTTGTTCTCTAATTAAAATCCATTAGCAGATTGATGTCTATCAACAATGCTATCTTTTACGGTGTAACATTTGCTTATCACAACTTCCTGATTAAAGGATTAATTCAGTAGTCAATCATGTCCATTTCTAATGAAAGAGGACTTTAAAAGACACAGAATAGTGAAAAAGCGTTCAAAAATCTCATTCGGTGTACAGGTGTAGGAGATATTCAAATTTACATTTCTGTCTTATCTGTGTAGAAATGACTGGTGTAGTAAGTCTACTATGGAAACGATGGAATGATGGCGTCTTCCTCCTAACATTCATAACAATTGTTAATGTATTTTAAAGAAAATTGATTTAATTTTTTGACTATTTAGATTATTTTCTCTCAAACTGTCCTCAGGTGGTATATCAAAATGATCCATTTCCTAGATTTAGTTTTACTACTTTGACATAATCCCATTGCTTTCACAAAATCACAGGGCAAATTATGATAGAATAGATAAAGACTTTGAGGAATCTGAGGCTATAACATCACAACTAGTTTGATTTCAGTCGTTTCAACCATAGGCGTAGAGGATGTAGTCCCCCTTCCAGCAAAATATTTCTGTGAAAATTCAGGCAATATTCTAAGAATTTTTCGGGCACCTACCCTGGCGGTGGCACTTAACATAAACCGTTGGTAAGTATCCGCGTTATGAAAATCGCGGAGAAGGGGGGAAATTTTCACAACAAACGCGGAGCGCGAATTAGCAAAAAAAGATACTTGTAAAAAGTGGTCCGCGATTTCAAAAGAAAAGGTGTTGAACCAATGGGTTGAATTCTTCATCCCACTAATTTCCACAAGGTAATTTTACCGGCCGGCGGTCACTTAGGGCCTAAAATCAGTGCCTAATTCCACGCCCTTGTTGGAAAGCTCATAGTCATATCAATTAGTTTGCTACTTCAACATCGAACGCAGAGAGGTCGAACTTAAATTGCACCTGATTTAAGGAAGGTTTTCATAATCAACTTAGTGAAAATAAAGTTTAACAATTATAACTTTTTAAGACAATGGAGAACAACCTTGCAATTCTGATTATTGAACGAGAGTTTACAAACAAAATAATGCAAGAACAAATTAAAGGCATTATAAATATTTTTGGAAGCAGGCGGGGCAGAAATTCTTACTTTCATTGAGAACTTTTTTCACAGCTAATCGATTCAACCAGTCATGCATGCACAACTGTTTGAGGGGATTTTTCGTGAATTAAATGCCTGTTGATTTAAATTGCACCAGCACCTATATGTTTGGTAATTCACCAGTGTGTTTTTCAATGCTTAAATTTATATTATTATTATCATCATTATTATTGTAACGACTTCCACAAAATGTATAACCAATATGGAAGGGTAACACGGCAAATGCTTGTATGTAATTAGCATGCGATGTAATAGCCGATGCATGCCTATATGACAGTGGCGTAACTACGGGAGGGGGTGGCAGGGGCAAACCGCCCGGGCCGGGCCCAAGGGTGCCCGCAGGCAGCAGGCCCCGAAAAAATATGTAGAGTCCGACTCCTGCACCTTTGGTTCCCATGAGTTGAAAAATTATTGTCTGGGCCAAAATCAGCCTGGCTTGTAAAAACATTTTTATTCCATTTTTGTAAATTAATAACAATTTGAGCAACACCTATAAAATCAAGGGAAAATATTTAACTTTTTTCCGATTTTTAAAGTCATTTCCTGCAGTCTGGGAGGCATTTTTCCACACACAAAAAAAAATTCATACGCTACGCGCCAACCAAGGTGGCGCGTAGCGTAGCTGTTGTTTTTATAATAATTTTACCCACTTGATACCAAGGAGCCCGCAGTATTCCTCTCGCCCCCAGCCCGCAGAGCCCTGGTTACGCCACTGCTATTATGATATGTACATTAACATGTGGAAAATTGGGGGGGGGGTTACATTTTTCGGGCAAGGAGTTACAGCCCCCCCCCTCCAATCAAATTGGGCTCCTACGCCCATGCTTTCAACACAAATGATACCAAACTTTAATCTTAGATATCTCCTTAACGGAGTAAGATTTTTAAATCCTTACTTCACTATTTTGTTTCTAAGTCCTCTTTCATATAAGATAAACTTGTTTGACCCCTGAACTAATCCATTAAAGGAACATAGACCAAAAAGTGAGTATGTTTTTAGGAGTCCACCCCTCCCTCCCCCTCTCTCCCATTCCCTCCCCTCCCTCCCTCCCTCTCTCTCCCTCCCCTCTCTCCCTCCCCCTTCACCCCTCCCTCCCCTTTCCTCCCTCCCTTTTCCTCCCTCCCTCCCTCCCCCTCCCTCCCCACCCAAAAACAAATCGAGTCTAGCACGCAACGGTATAACAATTTTCTGGTTAGTATAAATGTTGTGGATGATATATCTGTGAAATTCACAAAAAACAGTGCCCTCACTTTTCGGTCTATTGCTATTGGACGTATGGAGCGCGTCGAAAGCCAAAAATTAATTTAGTCTGAATCGGTAGTTTTTGTAATCGATGGTCTTTTAAAGAGCTGTATTTAATCGTCGTCGAACAAAAACATTCGTCATATTAACCATCTCTTGCGCTTCGAATGCAAAAAACCGGTTGTATCACCGATAATGAACATCGATCACAACTATCGATCACAACTATCGATCACGATGTGGGTCGATCCACACTGCCACTTTTCAACACAATGCGCAGCTGTGGGGAGTCTTGACAATGCAGTAACTAGAACGAAACGGAATGACTTAGATATCAACCATAGATTTGCAGTGGCATGGCCAGCCTTTTCCCAAACTTGTGTCAAAACACTAAAAAGCTAGCTCAATTTGAATGAAGAGCAAATAAAAGGTCAGGGCCTCAAATCCTTGTGATTTCTTACTGGACCTTTTAGTTATTGCATGCTTGTGTGTGTCTGTGTCTTACTTCAAAAAGTTTGTTTACACGTCTGAGATGCATGGTTGAGTAGGTCACCTGAGAAAGGTTTTGAAAGAAATTGAACGCACAATGCAAAGGTGATTGAAATGCCACGTCATTTTTGACTAAGGGAGGACGACTTGTGCTGAATATGACGCATCTTAAAAGTTCGCATAAACTAAATATTAGATAACAAATAAGTCTAGTAGAAATTTCTCACCCTTTCAAGGACGCATCCTTGCCCTTAATAGGTTTTAAAGTCAGAGGTAGCACACGCTTATTTCACATTACAGCCATTGATACTTCTTTTCTGCAATAACTCTGAGGGAATCAGATGTAAGGAATAAAAACAAATACAAAATTCGTAGCAGCATCATTCTAATTATATAACTAAAATTCCTAAATTCTTCCAATTTTGATCAGCCATGACTCGAAAACAATGTATATTCGAAATCGAAATTGCTCTACCCAAAATTTAAATTATATTTAAATACAATTTGTCTATCGTACATAAATAAGACGGCGTCTATTTTCATTCCGAAACGATTACTGGTTAACCTATCTGTATAAGTGCACATCGATCCATTATATTTCGACCAATCAAAACACATGTGCACGTACTGAATTCTATTTTTCTACACGTTGGCATAGCATAGCAAGGTTTAACGTCCCGAAAGCATCTAATGCTGGTGATTATATCAAGACGATAGACATTAACTGCCAGTGGCCTTTAAATGAGACATAAAATTAGGCTCTTTCTTCATTTAATATGATAAAAATAATAATCGTAAGTCATCTGAAGAAATTTCACATCGTACAAAACAATTTAGCATATATTTTTGAATTTATTACAACATTAATTTTGTCAATATAGACTCACATGGGAGCGGCCATTTTGTTAATACACCCTCTAAAACACGATGTATACGCCCAGTACATGCGTTAATGTATTTCTTTAAAATCTATTTTAAAATTTCTCATTTTTAGGAAATATTGTTTTCTTTTCATGTGTCTATGAATTTGTATTTGTATATGATATTAATGATATAAGCCCTTAGTACTTCATGTCAGACTGAAAGCATTTTGGAAGAAAAATTTTAAAGAGAATTTAAAGAGATACAATTGATGTCATTATGGGTATAATTTCAACACAAAATTAGGCAAAATGGCAGGGTCCATATTATAATCTCAAACTTGGATAATTTGAAAATGGCATAAGATTTTGTAAACATAACAAGATGACAAGCTGAGAAGGGAGAATCACCCCATAAAAAGCCCTAATTAACTTACACCACCGCCACCACAAAAAAAAAAAATAATAAATCAAAGACGCCCAGAGTTAGTAAAGAAGTTATCAATCTTGACTTTGAAATTGTGAACAGAATTAATTGGAGCTAACTACCCTCTCAGGCAAACCAGTGCACTCATTAACAAGTCTTTGCGAAAAGCTAAAACGCCGAATATCTATCTGTGATAACTCCTTCGTCAACTTCAAACTGTTACCACGTGTCACATGAGGATTAGCTGAAGCATGCAAGAAATTACAGGAAGTCAAAGCATCACTACGAGATAGGAATTTAAAAACCTACTCTTCTCAATTCAAGCGATGTCAAACCAAGAATTCGCAACCTAGATTCATAAAAGAGATGTATTACTTCAGGAATAAGTTCAATGGCTCTTCGCTGAACCTGCTCCGAAATGAACTTATCCTTCTCATAAAAGGGACTTCAAGCCTGAGTAGCATACTTAAGGTGAGGCCTGACTAACTGCTTATACCAGGGAGATGTTTCCAAATAACACATCCCTGCTTATACAAATTAAGGACCTCTCTACCAAAAAAATGTTCTAATCAAACCAAGCATCCTATTTTCCCTTTCAGCTGCTAAAGCACACTGTTTAGAAGGCTTCAAAATACCAGTAATGACGACACCTAGATATCAACTCAACCAAGATTTGAATCATTCATGCAGTAATCAAAAACCAAATTGCTCTGACCGAAATAAATAACGGGGTTCTTGGTAGTTGGTTTACCATTTTTAATTCTCTATCATATATCAAGCTAGAATATATGGCTTCATGTCGCCTTTATTAGGTTATCATTTCTAGACGTCCATTAAACACTTTCAGATACGAGAACACACACACGCCAGTGCACCACAACAGGTTATCAAAGGCCGTGGACATTGACTTGGTTGTCGATGTTATGTCTGTCCGTATGTCGTACCTGTGTTCTCGTCCGGGTCGTATTAAGCGTTTCGTGATAGCTTTGTTCCTATCATAACCGAATACGCAGGCGACGACCCCGTCATTGTAATTGTGTGTTCACTAGTCGTCGAACACACACACGAACATCCTGTTTATTATGGGTGTATACATAGGTCTACAGGTTGGTAATCCATAGTACAAAATACATTGACCACTATGTCACCGATACTATTAGCACAGTGTCCCTTTGTCCTTGAAAACAGAGGAGTTCACCTTTGCTAAGAAAAGAGAGTTTACCCTGTGACTTAGTCAGCACCATGTCTATGAATCAGCATGTCTTTATATCGATCAGGTCTATAAATCAGCATGAATTTATATCGATCTGTGTTTAGTAAGTTACAGGTATTACAATGGGCAGATAAGTTCGATTCATAAAGTGGGCCTAGCCTGCCTGCCTGCATTCAATAATCTATAATTCCCGCCTTCGATTTTTTTTCCTAGGCTTGATAGGCAAAAAAAAAAAAAAAAAAAAAAACGACATGAAGTATATATATATATATATATATATATATATATATATATATATATATATATATATATATATATATATATACATAATATATACATATATACATATATATATGCATATATATACATGCATACATACATACATACATACATATATATATATATATATATATACATAATATATACATATATATATATATGCATATATATATATACATGCATACATATATACATACATACATACATACATGCATATATATATACATACATATATATATATATATATATATATATATATATATATATATATATATATATATATATATATATATATATATATATATATATATATATATATATATATATATATATATATATATATATATATATATATATATATATATATATATATATATATATATATATATATATATATATATATATATATATATATATATATATATATATATATATATATATATATATATATATATATATATATATATATATATATATATATATATATTTAAGTAATAAGTATATAAGTCGCCATAACGATAGGAACACCTGCGCTTACATCGAGGTACTGGGTGGGGATCCACAACGGGTGTTCGGGCGGACCCGCTTTACTCTCAAACTGCACGTTTAACCGAACATTTGTTTCTTTAAAAACCATGTAGGCCTATACTTATATATTATTGACTTTCCATCTGAAATTGTGTGTGAGAGTGAGGGGAAGGGGGTCTAGTCTCCCCGTCACCAGGGATTAAAACAAATCAAAAACCATGTAGACTCATATATTGTTGACTTCACGTCTGAATTCGTGTGTATGAGGCTGGGAAGGGGGAGGGGAGGGGAGTTTCCTGTCACCGGCAATTACAACAAATCAAAAACCATGTATACTCATGTATTGTTGACTTCACATCTGAAACTGTGTGTAAGAGCGGGGGTAAGGGGGAGGGGGAGTAGTCTCACTGTCACCGGGAATTACAACCCTGGTGATCAGCGTTTATAAAGGGATTATTATCATTCATGGCCTGTTGCAAATCGTACTTGTAAGCAAGAAAATATCACAGGACATAACACTCTTTAAATTGCTCAGGAGACAAACAGTTACTTAATGACGACACCTAGATATCAACTTAACCAAGATTTAAACCATTCATGCAGTAATCAAAAGCCAAATTGCTCTGACCGAAATAAATAACGGGGTTTTTGGTAGTTGGTTTATCATTTTTAATTCTCTATCACATATCAAGCTAGAATATATGGCTTCATGTCGCCTTTAATAGGTTGTCATTTCTAGCCGTCCATTAAAAACTTTCTGATACGAGAACACACACACGCCAGTGCACCACAACAGGTTATCAAAGGCCGTGGACATTGATTTGGTTGTCGATGTTATGTCTGTCCGTATGTCGTGCCTGTGTTCTCGTCCGGGTCGTATTAAGCGTTTCGTGATAGCTTTGTTCCTATCATAACCGAATACGCAGGCGACGACCCCGTCATTGTAATTGTGTGTTCACTAGTCGTCGAACACACACACGAACATCCTGTTTATTATGGGTGTATACATAGGTCTACAGGTTGGTAATCCATAGTACAAAATACATTGACCATTATGTCACCATACTATTAGCACAGTGTCCCTTTGTCCTTGAAAACAGAGGAGTTCACCTTTGCTAAGAAAGAGAGTTTACCCTGTGACTTAGTCGGCACCATGTCTATGAATCAGCATGTCTTTATATCGATCAGGTCTATAAATCAGCATGAATTTATATCGATCTGTGTTTAGTAAGTTACAGGTATTACAATGGGCAGAGAAGTTCGATTCATAAAGTGTGCCTAGCCTGCCTGCCTGCATTCAATAATCTATAATTCCTGCCTCGATTTTTTCCTAGGCTTGATAGGCAAAAAAAAAAAAAAAAAGACATGAAGCTATATATATATATATATATATATATATATATATATATATATATATATATATATATATATATATATATATATATATATATATATATATATATATATATATATATATATATATATATATATATATATATATATATATATATATATATATATATATATATATATATATATAATATATATATATATATATATATATATATATATATATATATATATATATATATATATACATATATATACATAATATATACATACATGCATACATGCATACATACATATATACATATACATACATACATACATACATATATATATATATATATATATATATATATAATATATACATATGCATGCATACATACATATGCATGCATGCATGCATATACATACATGCATGCATGCATACATGCATACATACATAATATATACATATATACATATGCATGCATACATACATGTATATATATATATATATATACATATATATATATATATATATATATATATATATATATATATATATATACATGCATACATACATACATACATACATACATACATATATATATATGTATATATATATATATATATATATATATATATATATATATATATATATATATATATATATATATATATATATATATATATATATATATATATATATATATATATATATATATATATATATATATATATATATATATATATATATATATATATATATATATATATATATATATATATATATATATATATATATATATATATATATATATATATATATATATATATATATATATATATATATTTATATATAAGTAATAAGTATATAAAGTCGCCATAACGATAGGAACACCTGCGCTTACATCGAGGTACTGGGTGGGGATCCACAACGGGTGTTCGGGCGGACACGCTTTACTCTCAAACTGCACGTTTAACCGAACATTTGTTTCTTTAAAAACCATGTAGGCCTATACTTATATATTATTGACTTTCCATCTGAAATTGTGTGTGAGAGTGAGGGGAAGGGGGTCTAGTCTCCCTGTCACCAGGGATTAAAACAAATCAAAAACCATGTAGACTCATATATTGTTGACTTCACGTCTGAATTCGTGTGTATGAGGCTGGGAAGGGGGAGGGGAGGGGGAGTTTCCCTGTCACCGGCAATTACAACAAATCAAAAACCATGTATACTCATGTATTGTTGACTTCACATCTGAAACTGTGTGTAAGAGCGGGGGTAAGGGGGAGGGGGAGTAGTCTCACTGTCACCGGGAATTACAACCCTGGTGATCAGCGTTTATAAAGGGATTATTATCATTCATGGCCTGTTGCAAATCGTACTTGTAAGCAAGAAAATATCACAGGACATAACACTCTTTAAATTGCTCAGGAGACAAACAGTTACTTAATTGTTTAAAGTTTTTTTGTTTGTTTTTTAAACTCGTGCGAAGAAACTTATTACCCCCTTTTCTAATCATATTTACAAAGAGCTCAGCATCGCGGCCTTAATTCGCTCAGAATTACTTTAAACAATTAAAAGGTCAATTCACCTGGTTTCATGCCTGGATGCTAATCAAAGGATTGATCCGCCCTAGTCAGGGACACTTATTAATACAAGGAAACTCCTTGCCTTTCGTTGGTAAATAAAAGTTCTTTAATCAAATATTTGTCTACTTTAAGAATTCAAGAAAAATTGTCCCTAAACAGGTAAATGACACTCTTGAGAGAGCCCTCATTGGACGTGATCTTCATACTGACGGCGTATTACAGGAAACATGTACCTTAGCCGGATTGTCTGAAGATTTGACACGCCAATCCCGGAATGATGGTTTGCGGTTCATATTACGAGCATGACAACTCGTGTATGTTATGTTCCAACAATATGTTTGTATGTTAAATACACGTACTTCTTTTTTTTCTACAGATAACAAAACAAGGAGGTGTATAAACAAGACAAGTACCGACTTATTACTCACAAAAACATTCGCCGCGTAAAGATGTAAACCCATTTAGACATCGCTCGATCCTTAAAAACAGGCTTAAATGATTTGTCCAGAAGTATTAAACGGTTTCGGAAAGTTCAAGAAAAATGAATTTCGTCTACGATTTCTGTATTCTGAGACACCTCTGCTTGATGCTTCTCTTGACATGTACCCACAAACATTTGCATGTAAATGCGCAGCCTGGAACCCGTCATGTAATCTACACCAATAATCAGCTGCTAGATGAAGAAGGCGTGGTTATTCATGATTTTGGAAATCCTGAATATTCAAATCCAGTTCCAAGCAATAAGCTTAATCCTGCCGTAGTCGGTCGCGACACGCGTCAACCGACTACTTTTCATTCTGCTTTTGTAAAGCAACATACCGTGGCTAACACACAAAAATCAAATTCCGTGAAATCAAAATCTCCTAAAGATATTGATAAACAAATTGCAATAGAATCAGCTGCGTCATCGAGGCCACTAACCAATCATCAGAAATTAGAAAAATCGTCACATGTCACGCCGCACACACATCACAACCAATCAACTCACGGGAAAATCACACTTACGCAATCGCAACTGAACGCAGACGACATGAAAATGGCGACATTACAGCAGAATGTGGGTCACATGAAACTGAGGGAATCACAGCGAAACGCAGACGACTTGAAAATGATGACATCACAGCGAAACGGAGAAGACTTAAAGATGACAAAATCGCAACGAAGTGCAGACGACTCAAAAATGACGTCATCCTTGGTTGAAGATTTTCTTTACTGGTCGCAAGACGTCGAGAGATTACTACCACAAGGTAAAGAATATCTTTCTTTTATTTGTATTGCCATCCTCAGCAAATAGTTTAAACAAAGATCTACGACGTTATACAACCGAAGTCATCTTTAGATATTACAATTGACATCAAGCAATTTGGGGTCATAAATTTGTTTTTAAAAAGTGATCCTCGCACATTTTTAGTCAAATTTGCCCATTTAATGGATGAAATTTTTGCAAGTTGCAACCATTTTAATCTATCTCCTTAAATGTTCCAAATTGAGACCCTTGTTTGCATATTCTGGTAGATTATGCAGCATGTTGAGTAACCAGCTTCCGAAAAGCGCGGAGAGGTATGGTACTTCCGTAAAATTTGATGTCAAACAGTTCAAATTAGTGGGGGTCAAGTGGGCTTTAATAACTGAATTCTTAACCCTCTATCTATTTCTAGTTGGCCACTGGGCAAGCGCAAATTATTTTTCTTTATCAAGCACAACCAGTAGGCTATTGCATATGCTAAATCTTGAGCTAATATTGCCACTATTGAGGGGCGGGGGGAAAGTTACTCTGCAGTTTTGTGGGTGACCCCTCTCCCCCTTCCCCTTCCTCCCCTCCCCTCCCCTCCCCCACTTTCTCCTTCCCTCGCCTGGGAAATCACTAGTTTCGTCCATAAATGCCAGTGATAACGTTACGGCAACCTGCACGACACGGGAGGAAAATATGCGTCATTACAGTAAACACACAATTACAATGACGGTGTCGTCGCCTGCGTATTCGGTTATGATAGTAACAATGCTATCACGAAACGCTTAATACGACCCGGACGAGAACACAGGTACGACGTACGGACAGACATAACATCGACAACCAAGTCAATGTCCACGGCCTTTGAAAACCAGTTGTGGTGCACTGGCGTGTCTACAGTACAATTGACGCGCATAAATATATATATATATTCACTTGGTCGGTGCCACGTCACATCCGGGAGATGACGTCCTTTTCTGGAGCGAAAACAAACCTTTGCGCGATACACGTGGGCAAGTCCGTATGCGTTTACTGTGTGCGGTACGTATATGGCATGTAAACAAACACAGCTGATTACTTTGTTTTCACTCCAATGCGGGGTGAATGCGCGCGGTTGCTATGCGGTCTGATGACCTCAGGTCACATTTCCGACCAAGTGAATAGCACAAATGTCGGACGATGACGTCACATTGGTTAAGTCTATGAAGTACAACTTAAGCTCATTTTTCTCATTATATATCATTTTGGTAGGTCAGTCTGACGAGGAGGTAAACCAATGGCGCATGAGAGTGCACAATCAGAGGGTGAAAGAGATGGAGAGAGGCACATTGAAGAAATGTGGGCGTGGAAAGAACGCGTATTTGGTGCTTAGCGACGGAACGCAGATGTGCGCACGAAACACGTATCCAGCGACACCAAGCGTGGCTAGTAAGAACTGATAAATATTAGTTTGATTTTTTTAAGATTTGTTGGGAATTCATGGTGGTAGATATTTCATGCATTCTTTGTCGAGCTAATGACACTGAAAAGGCATAAGAGCTTTTGGACTTAACCTAACCTTAATTGTTTACCTCCAACAATTGAGAAGTAAGTTGTTGACACAATACTGGCATTGCTTGTTACTAAAAAGGACGGTTTAAAAAAAAAAATATCATATATTTCAAATTAAGTAATAATTTATTTTTGTAAGAAGTAATATTGACTTAAGTCCTAAATGAGCGTCTTTTAATCATACCTTACTCAGTCGGTTCCCGTGTCTTTTATTTCTTTGTTTTATTTCACTAGAATCAGGACCAGGCCTTTGATAACGACAGATAGTATATGTCCGTTCCACATGCTGGCTATGGGCCTGCATGCTGTTACGGCCATATATCAGTATAGCAGACATTACTGATAGCTATAGGCTATACTGACGCATAGGCCAAGAAGTCAGATTTCACCAGTTTCGAAATAATATGTTTGTTGCTATCGTAACAGAGTGCCTCTCCGTTATCTGTCCACGTGACTTTTCCATATTTCCCAAACTGATTATATAAAATGTCGGGACGGGTAAGCCGGCAGCACATACCTGGCCCTTCTCGGGGAATTATTCATCGAGGGGGAAGGAACATGCACGGCGTAACTAATCTGGAAGAGGTGCATGTAATTTTAACATTCACAGGTGAGATCTGTGCCTTCCAGCTGTCGCGGGTTTTGAACATGCGAACACTCCCTGCTATAACTCTGGCAAACGTCTCAACTCAAGATGGTTCACTTTGGGAAGGTCAAAGGTCGGAAGTGGACCAGGTCATGTGGCACGAAGGGGAAATTGTTTCTTTGACACAGTGGATTCACGATCTCGGAGAGTAAGTTTTAAAGTGGATAATAAGTAAAACGCCCTTTTTGTGGCGCTGGGCGTAAATGATGTGATTTATTGGGTTCATTGATGGTAAACAGATGAAGACTTAGAAATGTTAGCTGCTCTTTTATGTTGGTATCGTTTTGTAAAACTCGTAATTACTTCATTGTTTTTTTTTTTTTTTTGTATTTCGTAATGGCATCATTGTTAATTTCTGTTTTCAAGGGCGTGAACATACGGGTTTGAACGTATGATATCCCCAATAAGATCAAAAGCTGGTTAAGTTGCCAGAAAATGGGCCAAAATTGTTGAATCCTTTTTTTGCTTTTTAGGAATGTATTTCAGTGGAGAAAAAAAACGTAATAATTCCTAATTATTATTACCTTGAGTTCTGTCTAACTTGAGAAATTATTGGGGCGTTGTAGGGCCGTAATTCCATAAGGGACAAGGAACCCTACCCCCTCCCCCGATTGTCTCCTTTTCCGGTTAATGTTGCACCATTTTCTGAATATGAACGCAAAGTTTTGAAAAGCGAAAAGATCAACAAAATCGGTCTGGTTTGCATCAAACGGTACAAATTGTCTACAAAACAAGCAGTAAAGTATCACTTACAGTCATTAACAAAATCTCCGACTGGGGAAAATTTCCTCTTCCCGCTGCATGGCGTATTGTAGAAAACTTGAGACTTCATCTGTGACTCTTGATGTTAAAGCCCAAAATGCGAGGTCCAAGAGACCACGATAACGTTATTTATGAAAATAGGGGGTCCTGTACCTCTCCATTTCCCCCTTGCCTACGTCACTACACCTCCCCTTTTCCTCCTGCCCCCGAGGAAACTTATATTTAGAATCATTGACCTTTGACAATTCGACTTTTGTTTTATTTGCATCAGCCTCTATATACCGAGAATATTTCTGGAAGGATCCGGCCGTCTGACCCCATCAAATCCGGTATTGCGAACTCTAAATCATACGGACCTGGTCACTCTCGTTCACTGGACAGAACTTATCGTGTTTGACTACATCATTGGTCATATAGACAGGTAAAGTATCTTTCGCTCTTTTCTTGTCGAGAGGATTGATTTCGGGATATTTTTTTCAATTTTCGGGAAATATTCTTCAATGATCGTGAAACGTTCTTTAATTTCGGGGAAATTTTCTTCAATTTTCGGAAATTGTGGCAATGTTCAGCAAAATGTTCTTCAGTATTACTCAAATTTCCGTTAATTTCCCAATTTTACCATTTAACTGGGGAGAAAAGTTGAAACCGGTAAGGTAAAATCCTCTTGAGGATGAAGGGGGTAATTCAACTGCCCATGCTTCTTATACGCCTCCTAGTGAGTGTCCATATGGTAAACAGATCAGACGCATAATAAAGAAAAACGTAGGACTGATCAGATTATGACAAAATACAACAAAAATCCCTTGGCATGTTACTGTTTTAGGAGCTTAATATCCCAAATTCTTACAAGCATATACCTTTTTCAAAAGGGCTGGTCGTGGTTGTAGACTTCAGAATAAAGAAGCCCTATTAAAAAGGTCCGAGTATGGCGAATAAATTTGCCTCTGGAAAATACATTTTTCAATTCCATTGCCATTTTGCAATGATACGATTTTGGTTTAGCCAACTAATTAACAGTTCGGGAGCAACCCGAAAAACTGGGTACTTTGAAAACCCCAAAAAATTGGGTACTTTTATGTATTACGTCATCGCATGAGCCTACACATTTGACTAGCCCACACTAAACATATGAGATTTTTCATTTTCCGCCCCGGATTGTCCAAAATTTCAATGCATATCCTGAAATTTTGGAGACTGATAGTAAATAGATATTTAAAACTTTTTGCCGCTATTTTTTGTAATTCACGGTTGTATTTTTGAGAAAATCAATCAAACAGATTATAGGCAGTCTGTTTTGTTCATTTTCTTAAAAAGGTCCGAGTATGGCGAATAAATTTGCCTCTGAAAAATACATTTTTCAATTCCATTGCCATTTTGCAATGATACGATTTTGGTTTAGCCAACTATTTAAAGTGTTTTGGCACTCGAAAAGCAAATACAATTTTACTCTAGACACGCCAGTTAAAGTGTCTCCATTACTTCTCGTTTAATCCACTTCCTACTTTAATCCACTTCCAGTCCTTCAGTTCAACCATGGAGTTGTTCTGGATCTATGCAGTCACAAAGAACATGTTTTGACGCATTCTGGTTCACGTCAGTCCAGGAGTTTGATATTCGCAGTTCGTCGTATAATACTTTTGCAGCATCTACAATTGGGTTCTTTGTTTCAACTGTTCAACTACTGGCCCGAAATAACCTTTCTTCTCACACATTTTGTTTACCTTTTTTCTACAATGGTCGTGACTAACAAAAATTGTGAACTATATGTAGAATCTCATATTCTGAGCGTTTTTATTTCATCCTGATTCTTACTTTGAAAAATTGATCACGTATGTGTTATATTTCACATTTAAAAAACATATATTGAAGTTAAAGATATAAGTTTCGTTCACGAACGTTCGTATTTATTCTAAAGTTTACAACTTGGGGTAGTATCAAAGATGGCGAAGTTTATGCTCATGGAGATTCCAATACAGACTGGTTGTGGCTTGACCAAAAAAAAAAACTTCTTTAACAGGGTAACAAAATGGATACAAATTCAAATGTGCCGCATTCGGCTGCTAGGGGATATGATTAAACGTGTTTTACCATAATATTTTGAAACCAAAGCAATTATTTTTTGAATGATTTTAAAAGATGAATAATACAAAGATGTTTGAACGTATTTAGGTCGAATCCAACGACATTCAAAATTTCTTTGTTAAAGTTTTTGGGCAGAATTAAAAATAAAATACATAAAGTTATGAAAACCATTGTCTCCCTACTTTTTGGAGAGAGTATGGCCACATTTTGTGAAGCAGAATTAGGACCATGATTGTATGCATATTGTTCTTCACAGGTTGACCATAACTTACGAAGGCTTCCGAGAATACAACGAACCGAAGGTGCTCCTGCACAGCTTACACAATGTAAACCGCATTTCCAAGACTGGCGCCATCTGTATTGTTGACAATGAGTGTGCCTTCACGACTGGGTACTCCATTTTGAATCACGCTTTGCGTGGAGACCGAATGAAACAAATCTACGACGAACTCCTGGCATCAGTCTGCATCTTCCGTAGGGCAACCGTGGAAGCAATTGAGCAACTGGTTGCCATGGACAATATTCCCGTATTCCTAATTGACCGTATCATGGCCTATGAACCTCTTTTTAAATCACTCCCGGGCAGTTTTTCTCTAAAAAGTCATACAAGAACTGTGACAGAACTTACAGATCGTATCCAAAAGATTCACCGCCATATTGAAAAGTGTCGTGTTTCAAATCAACTTGGTGACTTGAAGTAGGAAGTTAAAGCTGCGTTGTAATGCTAAGAATGAATCAATCATACACTGAATTAAGGCTATTTGTCGATAAAGAATTCCAAAATTGAAATAATATTTGTTATCATAAATCATTTGTATAATATATGCAAATATGCTAATTTCAAAAGATGTATTTGCTTTGTTAAATGGAAAAGACCAATAGGCGGTTTCTGTCCTTTAAGCGTGTGCCGAACTTTGAAGACGGGCACTGGTGGAGGCAGGGCGTAATTCTCAGTTGTTGTTGGAAAGTGAGAGGGGGTGGTCTCTTATGAAAAAAAAGTGTGGGGTTGGGGTGAAAAGGAAAATTTTGGGGGGACATGTCCCCTTTCCCCTCGGGAATTACGGCCCTTGCTGGAAGGTCTCTAGTATCCATGGTGAGGGTAACAGACAGTTGTTAGGGTCAGAAGAGGCGCCAGTGGGAGGCTAGCTTCGTTAGCGTGGAAATTGAAATAGGCTTTATGGTGCATCACGCGGTTTTTACCCTTTGCCATTAACGCCGAAAGGTATTGCCAGTAAAATATAGGTCGGTCTGGTATTTGAAGTTTTTGTTTTGTTTTCAAGACTGATTGAATTGTTGAATGTAACGTATAAATTTATCAATTCGTAGCCACTTTCCGAAAGACTCGTGTCCCAGCTGTCGGGCAGGTCCTGATGGCAGGTCCTGGTTGATCGTCAAAACAGGCCCTGATCAAAATGTCAACATAGAATCGTCCACATAAGAATTGAAGAAAATAATTGTCTTTTCGGTTTGATACTTAAAATAAGTTCAGGGGTCTAGCACGTTCATCTTATATGAAAGAGGACTTCAAAAGAAACAAAATGGTGAAGAAAGAGTTTTAAAATCTTACTCCGTTGAGGATATATTCAAGTTTAAAGTTTGGTATCATCTGTGTAAAAACGACTGAAATCAGACTAGTTGTGATATCACAGCCACAGATTTCTCAAAATCTTAATGTATTTTAAAGAAAGTTTATTTAATTTTTTAACTATTTAAATTATTTTCCCTCAAACTTTCTTAAGGTGGTATATTTTAAATACCCTTCCTCGATTCAGTTTTACTACTTTCATGACATATCCCATGGTTTGTAAACCACAAAATCACAGGACAAAATATGATAGAATACATAAAGACTGAGGAATCTGAGGCTATGACATCACAACTAGTCTGATTGCAGTCGTTTTTACACAAATGATACCAAACTTTAATCTTGAATATCTCTTTAACACGATAAGATTTTTGAAACATGCTTTCTTCACCATTTTGTTTCTTTTGAAGTCCTCTTTCATATAAGATGGACTTGCTTGACCACTGAACTAATCCTTTAAAAAGACAAAAAAATACTCCTTGCCCCTCTCTCCCGTTGGTAAAGACAGGGAATACCCGTTCCTTCTGCAGCCGTCATTGGCTCGAGTTCAGTTCTATTGGGCCGGGTAACAAACTGTCATGATACCAATAGAGGGTGCATTATGTCTTCGCCATGCAGGAGATTAGTATTATGGGGGATTTTAAGTGACATTCTCATCCTATGTATGATTCTTGATTGCTTGATATTCAAACATGCAGAGTATAGGCAAATATAGGCTTCCGTGAAGCCGTTTAGATTAAATTTATATTTCGATTTTTGTATTAGTCTTTGACTAAAGATTCTTTTAGTGATATTCTATCCACTGACAAAGTAGTTATAGGTTGTGAGGATTTTATAGAGAGATTATTGCATTCCACATTGGTACATTTTAACGTGAATTTGATCTTGAGAAAATTTAGTTTCCGGAAAATAGATACAGATACGATCAAGAAACTTGTTTTGTGTAGTGTTTACATATCAGTAGTAAAAGAGTGACCAATCAGAAAGCCAGCTTAGTCGTTTTGAGATTATGCAAATGAGTTGGAACGTCATAGCTAAGCTGCCTCCTGGTTGGTCACTTGCTGTATAGAAGTATCTTACTACTTATATCTAATGCATGATATAAGGAGAAACGCCAGTGCACCACAACTGGTTATCAAAGGCCGTGGACATTGACTTGGTTGTCGATGTTATGTCTGTCCGTACGTCGTACCTGTGTTCTCGTCCGGGTCGTATTAAGCGTTTCGTGATACCATTTGTACTATCATAACCGAATACGCAGGCGACGACCCCGTCATTGTAAATGTGTGTTCAACTCTCTTAAGAAGAATGCTGTCCAGAATCAAAAGGCAATGTGTAGAACATTCGGTAGAAATGTTAGGGGTATTACCCCGGAGTGTCTAGAATATTCGAATATACTTTTCTTGCACGTGAAGGTACTGAAAACCTTTGATATGAATGCAGTGGTGTATTCAGTGGGAGGTCAGAGGGAAACTTCCCCCTTCCCCCCCCCCCCCTTCCCCTCTTTTGCTTTCTCCCTCTCCACCCGGCGAAATTCCGTAGGTAAAATGCTAGTAGCGGGATATACAGTATACAATAAGCTGTATGTATATTCGAGAATTTAACTGTACAAATGAATATATAAGGTTAAATATCGCCAAAGTTTCTTTAATTTTCGAAGAATTTTCTTCGTGTTTTGGCATTTTCCTCCGATTTTTGGCGAATTTTCTTCATTTTTTTTTAATTTTTAGGCTTTTTTCGATGTTTGGGAAATTTTCTTCAATTTTCAGAAAATTTCCTTTATTTTTGAGAAATGTAGCCAGATTTTACTTAAATAATCAATAATTTTACCAAGACAAGATTTCCAACAATTATACCTAAAGTTTTAATAATTTTACCAAATTTTCCAAGAATTTGACCGAGATTTTCAATAATTTTACCAAAATTACCAAACTTTGTACCCAAATTTTCAATAAACATTACAGAACTCGCCCCCTAAACAGAACTCCATCCTGATTTGCTGTGCCTGTGGCATTTCAGTAACCGCAAATGGCGGTTTGCAATTTCCAGTTTGATTAAATAAAAATCCACTTCGCGTTTTAACAAAATTTGCACTCAAAGGTGTGAAATATGTGAATTTTGTTTCATACGGACAAATTGTTAGAAGATTCAACCTTTGAACATTGACGCTATGTTTCGTATTAATACGAAAATTCATTTCGAAGTTAAGAAATATCAAGAGCAACATTCCAACAATAAAACTTCCTCTCCGTATAACAGCAAAACAAGGGGAGTTTTTTTTGAATAGCATCAATATGTGCTATGTGGAGTTTTAGGCATAAAGAAACTTGTAAAGTGTATTTCTTGTATATTCATAAGTAACCAATGTATCATTTCATTGAGTCACATTCAAAGAAGCGTGTGTTTGCTTTACCTAAGTATGCTCGATGGTGCATAACTCCTGACCTCTAGACACAAAGAGTCCTTACGGGTATAGTGCACTGATGAATGGAAATGGCGTTAACCGCAATAATGTTCATCAAAAAGGTGTCAAGGGAAGCAGGTTACGCTAATTGGGTCGGCAAGATTTTGAAAGTCACTCAGATTTACGCTGCTGACAACGGTGCTATTTTTACGATTTTTGCACCAAATGAAATAATTAAACCAGTTTTCAGGGTATAATTGATCCAAGTAAGAACTCCTTGATGTATAAAATTACAGCATTTTTTGTTGAGTTGTCGGGTAATACCTTTTCAACTCGTTAAGAGACTGTCCTTCGAACGGGACGAAAATGACACTGGCAGTTTCATACCGTCCATGTTTCAAGGGGCGCTTTCTTCAAATGTTCACCCCAAATTCCAATAATACTACCAAATTTACCTTCATTTTTTCGAATTTATCTTGAAAATTAGCAACAAAATTTACCTCCCAAACAAGGAGAAAGCATGCGTGGGAAGGTGAAATCTTACCAGGGCAGTTCCCCCCCCCCCTTCCACCTCTACCCCACCCAGCTTCCTACACCTCTCCATGTGCAACCCTTTTTTCGATAATTACCGTTTGCCCCCTGACACCGAAAGCAGAATGAGCCACTATATGAATGCTTAAAATCAACCGTAATTATCTATATGGAATACTAAATTCACAGCACGAGTGTTAAAAATGTGGCTTGTTATTTTAAACTTCTCATGAATATGCATGAACGACCGGGAGCTCCTGTTCTTGACCTCCCATTTCAAAGAAATTTGAGCTCCGTGTAGAACAGTCTCCTAATTTCGAGAAAGAAAAAAAAAAAAAGACGATGGAGAGCTGGCAAATTTTCGATCGAAAACCAATCACAAACTGAATGTCATGGTGGCTCTTCCCCTAAACCCAGCAAGCGTCGGTGAAGAAATCTAAGATTGTGGGTTAATCTGTTTTTGGGTGCTTAGTATTACAGAGTAAAAGGCCTTATATTTCTTCAGTATTTCATGTTTTCTTCTTATTTAACTAATTGACTAACTCCCGTCATCCCTCAATCTCCTAAAAAGACATTAAAAAATTCACTTGCATTGAAAATCGAAAACCTGTCATAGACTGATATATACCGATTAAGTTTCGGCACCAAATCTCTCGTGAGTTCCCAGCATGTCGCATACCCATCCCTTATAATCATGGCCGCGGGATTTGTCCACCGAAAGTGTGGGGCGCGAGCAGGTAGGGCGCGAGCGGGTGGATGCGCGAGCAGGTGGGGGTGGCGGTGGGAAGGATTCAGTCACAAAATACAATTTTCCTCCCGAACTGAGTCGGTGGAACATCATGATCACACTAAGATTAACAACAGCAACAAACAATCACTATACATGAGATATAAATATGGAAAAGTGTGGGCTTTTGTGTGTGCGTTTACCTTGATATTCATTTAAGGACCTTGATCTGACAGCACACCAATCGCTTAAAGACCTTGATCTGACAGCACACCAATCGCTTAAGGACCTTGATCTGACAGCACACCAGTCGTTTAAGGACCTTGATCTGACAGCACACCAGTCGTTTAAGGACCTTGATCTGACAGCACACCAATCGCTTAAGGACCTTGATCTGACAGCACACCAATCGCTTAAGGACCTTGATCTGACAGCACACCAATCGTTTAAGGACCTTGATCTGACAGCACACCAATCGTTTAAGGACCTTGATCTGACAGCACACCAATCGCTTAAGGACCTTGATCTGACAGCACACTAATCGTTTAAGGACCTTGATCTGACAGCACACCAATCGCTTAAGGACCTTGATCTGACAGCACACCAATCGCTTAAGGACCTTGACTGACAGCACACCAATTGCTTAAGGACCTTGATCTAACAGCACACCAATCGTTTAAGGACCTTGATCTGACAGCACACCAATCGCTTAAGGACCTTGATCTGACAGCACACCAATCGTTTAAGGACCTTGATCTAACAGCACACCAATCGCTTAAGGACCTTGATCTGACAGCACGCCAATTGCTTAAGGACCTTGATCTGACAGCACACCAATCGCTTAAGGACCTTGATCTGACAGCACACCAATCGCTTAAGGACCTTGATCTGACAGCTCACCGATCGTTTAAGGACCTTGATCTGACAGCACACCAATCGTTTAAGGACCTTGATCTGACAGCACACCAATCGTTTAAGGACCTTGATCTGACAGCACACCAATCGTTTAAGGACCTTGACCTAACAGCACACCAATCGTTTAAGGACCTTGATCTGACAGCACACCAATCGTTTAAGGACCTTGACCTAACAGCACACCAATCGTTTAAGGACCTTGATCTGACAGCACACCAACCGTTTAAGGACCTTGATCCGACGGCACACCAATCGCTTAAAGACCTTGATCTGACAGCACACCAATCGCTTAAGGACCTTGATCTGACAGCACACCAGTCGTTTAAGGACCTTGATCTGACAGCACACCAGTCGTTTAAGGACCTTGATCTGACAGCACACCAACCGTTTAAGGACCTTGATCCGACAGCACACCAATCGCTTAAAGACCTTGATCTGACAGCACACCAATCGTTTAAGGACCTTGATCTGACAGCACACCAATCGTTTAAGGACCTTGATCTGACAGCACACCAATCGTTTAAGGACCTTGATCTGACAGCACACCAATCGCTTAAGGACCTTGATCTGACAGCACACCAATCGCTTAAGGACCGTGATCTGACAGCACACCAATCGTTTAAGGACCTTCATCTGACAGCACACCAATCCCTTTAGGACCTTGATCTGACAGCACGCCAATTGCTTAAGGACCTTGATCTGACAGCACACCAATCGCTTAAGGACCTTGATCTGACAGCACACCAATCGCTTAAGGACCTCGATCTGACAGCTCACCAATCGTTTAAGGACTTTGATCTGACAGCACACCAATCGTTTAAGGACCTTGATCTGACAGCACACCAATCGTTTAAGGACCTTGATCTGACAGCACACCAATCGTTTAAGGACCTTGACCTAACAGCACACCAATCGTTTAAGGACCTTGATCTGTCAGCACACCAACCGTTTAAGGACCTTGATCCGACAGCACACCAATCGCTTAAAGACCTTGATCTGACAGCACACCAATCGCTTAAGGACCTTGATCTGACAGCACACCAGTCGTTTAAGGACCTTGACCTAACAGCACACCAATCGTTTAAGGACCTTGATCTGACAGCACACCAATCGTTTAAGGACCTTGATCTGACAGCACACCAATCGTTTAAGGACCTTGATCTGACAGCACACCAATCGTTTAAGGACCTTGACCTAACAGCACACCAATCGTTTAAGGACCTTGATCTGACAGCACACCAACCGTTTAAGGACCTTGATCCGACAGCACACCAATCGCTTAAAGACCTTGATCTGACAGCACACCAATCGCTTAAGGACCTTGATCTGACAGCACACCAGTCGTTTAAGGACCTTGATCTAACAGCACACCAATCGTTTAAGGACCTTGATCTGACAGCACACCAATCGTTTAAGGACCTTGATCTGACAGCACACCAATCGTTTAAGGACCTTGATCTGACAGCACACCAATCGTTTAAGAACCTTGATCTGACAGCACACCAGTCGTTTAAGGACCTTGATCTGACAGCACACCAATTGTTCAAGGACCTTGATCTGACAGCACACCAATTGTTTAAGGACCTTGATCTGACAGCACACCAATCGTTTAAGGATCTTGATCTGACAGCACACCAATCGTTTAAAGACCTTGATCTGACAGCACACCAATCGTTTAAGGACCTTGATTTGACCAATCGCTTAAGGACCTTGATCTGACAACACACCATTTCGTGTAGAACCCAGGTCGCGCTTGAGGACCTAAACACACGTCCTTAACGTTTTAGCTTTTCACAGCAAATCTTTCACCTAAGATGGCGCTATATAAAGTTGATGAACCGGCTGAATTTGACATCTAATTTTACCATAGAATTAGAAAACGGAGAAGGCTGGGTTCTCATTGACTGCTGTGATAGCGAATGAAGCCAACATGTATTCACGAGAGTCACCCCGACCACGATTTTCCACATTCACTGTAACGATAACAAATTTCTTAAGTCACTTCATTTATAAAAAAATATATAAAAAATGTGAAAAATAAAGTGAATTTTATCACTCGTTATTATTGCAGTCAATGGGGAAAATCGTAATTTGCATGGCCTAAGGTCAGGTAATGAAATCGGCTCGAAATTTTACTTTCCAGGTTTAAACGACATAGTTTTTCCCCGATGACTAAATCATGTTAATATTACCTAGAATACCATAAGTTACATAACATATTAGATTTTCAAATAAAGTGACTTTACAATTTTCCATTGTTCCAGTCAATTTGGAAAATCGTGCTTTGGTGACTCTCGTGAATACATGTTGGCTTTACTCGGTAATCGAGCTTGGGATTCTCCGTTGACTCTTAATCTCTGCGAATTTCACACTATATTCATTGCTAAAAATTCCACACTAATCTATTTTATATATGGATTACGCCACCAATCCTTAACACACTTATAACCAATCAGCTATAGTTAACTCGTCACCACGACATGTACAGGCCTATACGTAAACATGTCCAAGCGGCAGTCTCAGTCCTTAGTTGCTTAGTAAAACTGAAAATTATGTAACACACAAAGGTCCTGTGTTGAATAGCTGTTCCAATCTTCAGGGGCGGCGGATGGTCACAATTTTTGGTCCAACCTGACAGGGGAGCCTCCGGAGAGCCTCGGGAATTTGGTTCTCAATTAAATGATCTTGATGCCAATGAAATACCTAGGTATTTTATGGGGGCCAAAATTGTGCGGATGACATTAAAAAAATGGTATGGGGTGGAAGGGGAGGGGGCAATAGAAGAAAATAGGTTTTGTACTTACCGGTTTACTGGTGAGGGTTATACAAATTTGCCGAAAAAAGATGAACGATGATCCTAATGTCCCCACAAATACATTCAAGGTATCCGTCAGGTTCAGAGAATCTGTCCTTTCCTTGTGGATCTGTAGATTCGTAAGGTCATTTAATCTCCTCTGACTCATCATTGATCTTAAATATGACTTGAGTCTACGTAGCGCCGAAAATGATCTTTCAGAGGTTGCATTCGTTGCAGGAAGAACCAAAACAAGGTACAGTAATGTGCAGATTTGTGAGTAAAAATACCGTTCAGCTGTAAGCATGCCCTTAAAGAAGTCAATTATATCCTGTAGTAATGGTGATTTGTTTGCGAATTTAAACGATAAACATTAAAGCTGTGTTTCCAGCTGCTCGTTATCAAAATCCGATCCATAGAAAGTCGTTTTTGCAGTTAACTGGGATTGGTAGTCTAAATCACGGGCTGTCTTTGCATGTTCCGGAGGAGCATTACCAGTCTCGTATCTGTGGGGCACATTCCTTTACCGCGGTAATTCTGGTTGAGTTTCCGTTGCCGTCTTTTTCCCGAGCCAACTTGTTTGCTCTGTCGTAGAAAAGAATAAATCTGTTTCATTTCGAATGTTCTTCAAAGTCTTCACCGTGTCTGATGCACATTTCTGACCAGAAGCTGCTGTCAATTTGGGGTTCTGTAAAGTTTTGCTCAGATAATCTGCGTGTCTGAGCACTAGGCGTGCAAGATTTACTCCCTAGAAGAAATCCCATTTTTGCATTTGGCTTCTGACTCCAGATGTCCTTGCTTTGGTTTCTGTATCTTTCACATAGTCGGTTTCTTCCCAAAGCTCTTGAAGTACTTGGTAGTTGTTTAGAACACTACCCAAATATGCCGCACGATAAATCTACCTAGTCGGGCATAGAACACGAAGACATTTTTAAGATACTGTAAGATAGACATTGTAATGATTGTATTCTTTCCTTTCCGGTAGAAGAGCAAATGGAACACTAATTTAATGCTTTTAATGATGAACGTAATCCGTACGTCTTCTGCATGTATACTACTGTACTAGGCTAGCCAGAGTCTTTTACTATGCTCGGCCCAATCATAACCATTATCTTAGCGACATTCCAGAGTTCACTAATACGCGCGGTAGATTTGACGCGCTGTAAAAGTTAAGACTGCCTGGGGCCACGAATAAAACGCCATTAAATACGTCATGTCGTTGATTATTGAACTTGTGTGCATATATTGCGCAATAAAACGAAATAAAACAATATAAAATCACAATTTGTGATAGAATTAAAGAATGATTTGGATTATAGTGCTAAATATATTCATTTCACAGGGGCCGTGGAGCAATTTTGAGGGGGGCATAGAATTTCAAAGTTCAATTAAAAAACCCAAAAGAGTGCTTCTCGTTTTTATACGACTTGCAAACTATTTTTTGAGGGGGATATTTTTCCTTCAATATTTCTGCAAAATTCAGACTACCGATATTATGTGATTTGCCAAAAAAGGGAATATTAAGGGGCAACACTTAAATGGATCATATTTATTACAAATGTGCAAACATAATACTTTACTTCAAAGTCAAATTTAAAATTCTACTTATTACCGGAAAAAGCACAACTTTATGTGGTCCAACTTTATGTGGACCATTCGATCATTATCGGGCAAATTATTGGTCCGACCGAGGTCGGAGTGGTCGAAGCGGTTCCGCCGCCTATGATCTTTTCCAGGGTCCTTTGTTGTTTGTAGCAAAGCTTTTGTTCCATGTCCTTAGAAAAATAGCGTAAATCAAGACTGTTATTTTGTTTCCCTTTGAAGTCTCTTCACATGACAAGCATTTTACAATGATAAAGCAACAATTGTTTCAGCTCCACTACTTCATAATTCGTCTCCATCATTGAGTCTTTAAGTGAATAGTTGATGCAAGGTCCTCGTTCCATACGTGAAGCACTTATGTATGTGTGTGTGGGGGGGGGTGGGACAGGGGGGGGGCTGAACACTTTCAAAAGTGGACGTATGACCCTTTGGAACCCGCTTTTGGCACCACTTAATGATGAACTTGATTCAAAGGATTAAACGCGTTTGTTATGAATGGTCTTCATGATCTCGTTCTTCCATTTCCAGATTTCTCCCATAAATTATTTCTTATCATTTTTAAAAGAATCCGAAAAATCATTTTTAGAAAAAGAGGCGAAAATATATGGGTAAGCCCCACGGGTCCGCAAAACTGTAGTTGCGCCACTGGTTACCTATCTCTGGAAATTTGACTCAAATTTCGTCTTTGTTATTTTGAAAATTAAAATTAAAAGTACAAAATTCTGAAGTATTTTCATTTTCATCGGCGCTTAGATATTTTACGTTCTGCTGGTACATCTCGGGAACTTTGACATATGCTTATCATATAGCGTATGAACTTCAGGCCACTTGCGAAGAAGTTGATACAATCGAAGTGCGTGACTTTTCCTTTTGCTTCACGATTTCGATGAGGGTTCGCCATTTTTCCAAAAGTACTTATAATTGAAGCGTCGTCTGCTACAATCGAGGAAGCGAGTAAGTAACCGAGTGTAATGACATGACTGTTCACATGACTGTCATTTTCTCTGTCGTAAAAATCTAAAGCACAAAACCAACAGGACGGGGAAGTCAGTAAGATGACGTACATTGTTGGTTAACTTCCCGTCGCACTACTCCGCGTCGTGAAATCTAAAGCTCCCTAATGTAGCAAGCCCGACGGTAATTGGACCTTTCGAATACAAGCATGACTCCTTAACTACTGAGCCACTGCACCTCAGAATTGACATTAAGCAGTCACAAATTGAAAAGAAATAAAAAATCGGTCGTCAATTGATCTGTCAGTCGGATTGTGCGGAACACGCATACGCGCAGAGCATGAATATTTGCGTGCTACCTTGTGCATGGGAGTGCGATATTTTAGATATTCAATTTTTTACTGACAGTCAAACGATCTTTGCCCAGCAAAGTGGTCAGCAGGTCAGGGTGAAGTAAGTATGCAGTGGCGTAACTAAAGGGGGCAAGAGGAGCAGCCGCCCACCCTTATTGGGCCCGCCCAGGCCCTATAAAGGGGTCCCATACGAAAAATATACACCCGTCCCCGACCCGTAGGGCCTTAGCTACGCCATTGTAAGTATGTGTGTGTGATGAGGAGAAAGGAGGGGGAGGGGGAATACAATTTGCATAACAGCAGAAGCATTTATAGAGAGAAGGGTTAACATAAGCATATACCTGTGCATGGTGTACAATTTTGTCTAGTGCAGCTTCTATAAGCCAACATATATGTTGTCATTTCTCCAATCATGAAACAGTGTGTGTGTGGGGGGGGGATCCTCCCTTACACACTACCAATCCCACTTTTGCCAATGATAATAATTGTGCCTTAAGCTTATTTATTGGACTTTATAGCTTAATACATCTAATGCAATAAATAATCAGATATCTATCCGTCTGCTTTACCAATTTAATTACTCACCATCGAGCACAATATTCAAATACTACATATTCGGCATAAAATAGTATTCTTGCCACTACGGCAGCTTTCTTTTCCACGTCTCGCCTTTGACCTCACCGACAAAATTATCTTCCTTGGTCAGCCTATTGCATGGTATGAAGGCGCCGCCTGTTGGCGGGAAAAGTGGTACATGCACAAATTTAGCCAACAGCTCGTTTCTGTTGCGTAGGAGGTCAACGTCAGCGTTGAGAATTTGTTGATTTCGCCTTGCGCGGGAAACCAGTGTGTTGCCAGGCAAACGTGTTGCTAAGTTACAAACAGGCAACATGTCATGTAGCTGAATAGGCAGTTTTCTTATTTTGTAATCTTGGAATACCTTGTTGGTATCAGGTTTGGATGTAAATGTTTTTAATAATCGATTCTCCTCTTTTTGTAACAATTTACAACGGTCCCGCTGCTTTATTGGCTCCTTTCTCTTTTGAAAGTTTTGTTTGCCGCCCTCATTTGATTGAGATAATTTCGTTTTGGGTTTTGTTTGTTTCAGTTTATCAACGTGAATTTTTTCAGCATTTGGTACCGAAAGCACTTCCTCAGGGTTCAAGTTGACTTCGGAACTTGTTACATCCACCATTACGTCATTGTTACGTTTAACCTCTGTCCTTCCGTCAGTGTCCCAAGGATTAGCTGTAAAAAAGGTCCCAATATAATCAACATTCGTCTTGTTGCATTTGGATTCGAAATAATCTATTTGGAAGTTCTTCTCTTCATTTTTAAGATCTTCCTTTTGCTTTAATTCGTCAGGGTGCCAAGCGTTATTGCGCAACATTACTGCTCGGTCAAGATCGGTGTCTTCTCGGAAGTTCGATTTCCATTGGCTGGCTTTCAAATCGTCGTATTCCTGTTCTAACAAGTCTATGTTCTTTATTACGTCATCACGAAGGTCACAAAGGTGAGGTTTATCTCGTCTCGGCCAAGAACCATTCAAACGAGGTTTTTGCCATGTGCATTGTTGCAGAGTAGTTGTGTGCTTCCGTTCATTTTGTGCGTCTGATGCGTTGTTTGGTTTTGCTCGATTGTCTGTGGAAAAAAAAAAAGGAATCAAATTACTAAGATTACAAAATGACGTATTTACGCTTTAATCAATTTGTGATCGCTGAAAAGTGTGTGTGCAACGTGTATCCATAATACTTTGAGGACCATCCTACGAACACACACCAATTGATCTAGGACATTTCGAGGACACTACACTCGGACGTCGGGAGAAAATTCGTGCATTGAGTTACATATAAGAACAGTATACCGTTTTAGCGACGATGAGTGAACACACAATTACAATGACGGGGTCGTCGCCTGCGTTTTCGGTTATGATAGTAACAATGCTATCGCGAAACGCTTAATACGACCCAGACGAGAACACAGGTACGACATACGGACAGACATAACATCGACAACCAAGTCCATGTCCACGGCCTTTGATAACCAGTTGTGGTGCACTGGCGTGTCTACCCAACCGTTTTAGCCTAAGGTCCCCACTTTTATATGAATTCATGAAAAATGAGAACTTTGTTCCAAACCTAAGTCACATGGCACGAAAGTATTTGCAAAGTACGCCCTTTGATATGTTGTGGGCCTGTTACTCCCGCGCACGTATGAGAAGACAATACTGTAAATCCAACTTTTAGTTTGTTAAAATATTAAAATCTTTGTTGTGATTTTGCTTCAACGTAAAATGGGTTTGCCCGAAAAAGAGGGGGTCATAATCCCGGGTCAAAATCTTCACTTAGTGAAAGTGTTGGAAATGGGATGGAGAGTCTGAGGACGGTCCCAGGCTCCTCCCCCAGCCCAGGTGGTATCGAATTTTTTATCAGATAGTCATACCTGTAATGTCTTCATGAAACGGCGATACTAAACTTCTTCTTGGTTGCCAGGGCGACCTCCTTTGGGGCTGCTGGGAAGTTTTATTTGACCAGTTTTCGCGGTTTGTTTCTAAATACTGTTTTCCATTCACTTTTAAACGAGCTGCTATTGGAGGGTCGGCGACCTTCTGTATTTTCTGCGCATGTCCACATAATCTGCAGATAGATCTTCTGCGGGACAGATGGTCAATGGGAGGGAGGACGGTTGGCAGAACATATGGTGCCGCTTCATGGAAGAGCTCTTTCGATACCATGTCATGATGGATGGACGGAAATGATGTCTTCCCTTTGGTGGTGGTCTTTTTGGTGTTTTGACCTGTTGATTTAATTCCATACTGAAGTATCTAAGGAGAAAAAGTTCAACACAATAATGAAATAAAATCGATGATTGTAATGTAATTCTTAGTGAAGGTTATGATTCTCAAACTGATTTCAGTTTTTATGTTAATTCTGATGATGATGATGATGATGATGATGATGATGATGGTGGTGGTGGTGATGATGATGATAATGATGATGATCATGATGATGATCATGGTGATCATGATGATGATGGTAATGACGACGATGAAGGCGACGACAACAATGAGGATGTTGATGATGACTTCGACGACGACGATGGTGACGACAACGATGATGATGACACAAAAGAGGATGATAATAATGCTGATGCTTAAGATTGTGACGACGCCACCAAAGAGGATGGTTATAATGGTGATTATAATTATGCTGATGATGCTGCTGTTGATGATGATGGTGATGGTGGTGATGACGACGACGAAGGCGACGACAACAATGAGAATGTTGATGATGACGACGACGACGACGACGATGGTGACGACAATGATGATGATAACACCAATAAGGATGATGATTATGATGATGCTTAGGATTGTGACAATGCCACCACACAGGATGGTGATAATGGTGAGTATAATGATGCTGATGTTGCTGCTACTACTGATGATGATGACGATGGTGATGACGACGATGAAGGCGACGACAACAATGAGGATGTTGATGATGACTACGACGACGACGACGATGGAGACAACAACAATGATCATGATGACACCAATGAGGATGTCGATGATGATGATGTTTAGGATTGTGACGACGCCACCAAGGAGGATGGTGATAATGGTGATTATAATGATGATGCTGCTGCTGATGATGATGATGGTGATGAAAACGACGACAACAATGAGGATTTTGATTACGACTACGACGATGATAGTAACGACAACGGTGGTAATGGCACTAATGAGGATGCTGATGGCGACAACAACGACGACGATAAAACGACGACCATAGTGACGACACCGATTATCAGGATGTTGATGACGACGGCAATGATAATAATGATACTGATGACGACGACGATGATGAAATTTATGACGATGTTGTTAATGATGAATTTGTTCAAAACACCAATGTTCTATAATTCTTGCCTTGACCTGTTTTGTGACCAAAAGTTGGGCAACTGCCCATGAAACCCTCCCCCTCTACGAAAAGTGGGGTTTCCATCATATAGTTTCATAAAATAAAATAAAAACTGCAGTAGCTTACTTCATTGATCATAAAGATTTATATAAGCATATATGGACGAGAATGTATCATCAGCTAATTTGTTATGATATCTGTTAAACCAGAAAGAAAAAAAATCAAAATCAGGAAGAAAATTTTAATTAAAACTATTGACTATTACGGCCTCTGCAAATCGGTACAGATTATTAAAATCGGTACAGATCATTAAAATCTCTATATCCATGTTTTGTTTTTATTCTTTAAAGTAAATAATCTATTAAGAACTGTTATGATCACACTTAGACTTGTTGTGACGTCATATCTTCACATTCCTTAAGTCTTTATGCATTCTATGATATTGTTCTGAGATTTTGTGGCTATAAACACATGACATGTTAGAAAAGTATTTAAAACAGAATCTAGTAATTATATCCATAATTCACCATCTGAAGATTTAGTAAAAAGTTTCAAATTCATCAAAAAGTGAAGATTGAGGACGCAAACCCTCCGCAATAGGTTTTTCACACTTTTTTTGAACAGGCAGAAAATACATGTCCCCTGAAAGTTGAGCCTCGGAAGAAAAAAATCTGGGTCAGCAGGACAAGCTTTAAACTAATTTAAAATATCAAAGACCCTGGAAGCTCTGTAGATTCGGCGTTTTTGATGCCCCAAAAACAGTTTCAAGTTAACACGGTGAAGAAAATCACCTTAGATATAAATAAAAAAACAAAAACATTAGGGTTTCCAATTCTAAACAAGCAGAGAAAATATTTTCCCCCAACTCCAAAAATGAGGAAATTTAACTTCAGTGGATATATCCCGCTGGCGAAAAAGCTATGAAACAGGTCACAAACAGACAAAAACATAAAAAGCGAGAAAGGAAAAAAAAAGTAATCGGCATATTTTGACAGTCAATTTTCGTCCCAAATTTGAATAAAAATCGAGCACAGGTGGGAAAAAAAAAAAAAAAAAAAAAAAAAAAACCCGTTATGGACTTGAATATGTTGAACACGTAAAAGGATGTATCTTCAGATTCAAAATAAAACACGTACGTACGTACGTACGTACGAGGGTTCTCAAAAATAAAAGACGGACATTGTTTGAAATCGAAGTCATCTGCGATTTTTTTTAATGCTGGTTTTTCATTTGAGGGCAGAGAAAAAATAAGGGGGAACATTCCCCCCCCCCAACCCCCTTTTTGAACAACGCCAAACTGCTCTAGAGTGCATACTATAACTACACGGTACCTCCTCAAAGACTCCTTCTGTTATGCGTCGATATTGATATTCCTGGTGAGGATCGAAGAACTGCTTTTTTGCTCGTCTTCCATCGGGCTTTGCCGGTTGCATTTGTGAGTAGAGTGCCTGAAAATTTCGAAAAATAAATATTTTTAATCTTTTGATTTTTAGCAAATATGCAAACTAACTCAATCAATTATACAAAGTTGTATTTAGCTATTGCATGTGTCAACAGTGTCGGAAGGGGGAGTAGCCACGTCCACCCACTTTTCAGGAAGTCTAGTTTTTCGTTTCCTTCCTCCCCCTTGCCCCCCAACCCCCTCTGATCATGCAAACTTGGATGAAAGATTTCATCTGGAGGATGTTATCACATTCACCCTCTGAAACAAAGTTATTGCGGGCGGCTAGGCGGGATTGAGGAAAGCAAGGGACACTTGTCCCCACAATTTATATCTTTCGTATGGTAATTTTGTATCATATCGTGATTTTGGTGATCTTGTCACCCACTTTTGACTTCTTTCCTCCTTCACACTTTCTGTATGCAATCCCGACCATGGCAGGCAGCTTGTGTTTCTTCCTCGCCCCGCGATTGACTTTGAACTGATCTTTTCTACCAAATTGTCTTTCTGAAAGAGTCTTGTTCAGTTGGATCACTGCCACCATGCTCCGTATAGCCTAACAAGTTTGGTTTCTCACCCCCCCCCCCCCCTCCCCCTCCCTCATCATTCTATAAAAATGAAAAAACCTCACTTTCTTACCAAGAAATGTTAGGCATCTTTGCCGTTTATCAGAATTTTAAATTCAAAATAAAACGTTCCGCATAATCAGTCAAAATGGTATCGATGAAATACGAACGTAAAACTTACCTATCTGTCTATTATTTGTAAAACTGGGAATGGAAAAAGACCACTACGGCCTTACATGTTGATTTGTTGGATATGATACAACTTTGACAAATGAATAGTTGTTGTAGACGAGAAAAGATGCTTACTGATGTGACGTCATAATCATTTTCATATAACGCATTTAACGATTATCCAATCAACAGAAACGAAGTGACACAACAATAAGCGCGTAGGAAATATGCTCCTTTTGTGTTTTCTTTTATTTTGGGCTTTGTGCAAGTAAAGTGCGTGTGACGTCGCATACAAAAAGGTTCAACGCGTACACATGTGAACTGCGCAGTGTATAAACAGACGTACATCCAACGAATTATATAAAATACGCATTTGTTTTAAAGTACATAACAACCCAAGTTACCAAACAAAATAGGATACAAATATGACATTCTGTTTACTGTTTGTACGTAAAGAGATTCATTTATTAGAAATGTTTAATGTGCGTATCAGTGTTCACAATGTACGATATGGGTATCATCTGTCAAAGAATAGAAAAACAAATGCGCCCATGGAAAAACGTTGGCAACGTAGTTATCTAAAATGGACGGAATTTGATCATGTGCACCACGCACTGTATGGGAAATACACCCTTTCACAGTTCCGTCCGCCATTTTGAGTTGCGAGTAAAAAAAGAAAAATCTATTGTTCTCGCGCGATGTACAAGTGCGTATTTCTAAACGACGCACGATAGTGGGAAGCATTAGGCGCAGATCGTCTATTGCGCATTTACGCTCCTTGCTTGATCTCAATGATTTGACAGTAGTGTATGGTATCTCTCATGACGTCAGTAGGGATGACCTCACACGCGCGCTTTCACGCACGCTAACTTGAAGTGTTAAAGGACAGTTTTTCGCGAATTTCTGGTTTGCTCCTATGTACGTTTATCATGTATTTCGAAAGAAAAAACTAACCTTGTTTTCTTTACAATCAGTCGAGTAATTATACCTTTGGTTCTTTTGAACAAAACTTGCAGTTATCCGCCAGGTACATGGGTGGACTGGATTAACTACCGGGAAAATAGGTGAAATGAGCGCAGCCCCCACCATCTGCCTGAAAACTGTTCGTGCCACGCCCTTAACATTTCCTTGAAAACGCCCTTCATGGTAGTACATGCTAGTGTGAAACCTTAGGGTACAAGTGGCAAAGCTCCCGGAAGTTCTAAGGCTATCTTGTTTTCGATGCCCCTAAATACTTAAAAATCAACACAAAGATCCACAAATTGAATTGATGAAAAAAGACCATGTTAAAATCTAATCAGATTAGTTATCATTTACATGTTTACAGGCAGAAGAGAAAATTCCCCTGGAAATAAAGAAAATTCGGGCAAAATTGTGGGGTTTTCATCGATGAATGCCAAGTAGGGGTTTAGGGCCCGGGCGACGCTCTGAAGATTTCTTATTGCTGATGCCCCAAAATAGTGTTAAGGAGTTCTCGGTCAAAAAGTGCGGGCGTGAAGTGAATGGGATTTTGAGAGGAATTTTGAAAAACAACTGCAGGTCTTATTAGTACTCATCAGAAATAATTGTTAATTCAAACATTTGTATGAAAAGTTTTCAGTACCATCACGTGTACGAAAAGTGTGTTCGAATGTTCTTGAGACTCAAGAAAAATACGCCCTCACCTTTCGGTCGTCCGCAGTTCCTTTAAACAGTTAAAATCAAGATAGGCCTATACTAGAACTTTAAAAATAAATTCACTTGATAAAAAGAAGAAAATTTTCATTTTAAATTCAAACAATCAACTAAAATAAACATTTGGGGATCAGTAGATCAGTAAAGAAGAAATTTCTCCTGTAAATGGAGAACATTTCGGCAAAATATATTTGACATATTCGGGTCAAAAGCTGTGAAAAGGGTCCAACAAAATCTGAAGAGTAAACAAATTATTCACTCAATTCTAAAAACTTTTACAAGATATTTATTTATTTTTGAACCAAATTTCGGATTTCGTCCATGGTTCCTTGACTGTACAAAGTCAATAATACAAACAAAAAAGTTTCAAATTCACATGTCATTCATTTATCATAAGATAGCAATAAGCCAGTCTTTCAAAAGTACAAAGTGCTGAAAATTGAATGAAATATTTCTGCAGATTAAATATTTCTGAAAATTAAATTCTCATCAATCAAATTTATTGTTATATAGTTTTTTATGTAGCAAAGGGGCGCACCGGGAAAATTTCCGGGGGCTAATTTTTCCCCAAACATGATGCAATTGCACTCACTAGAGTTAAGTTAGGGTTGGGGTCCAGAATCTAAACCAATCAGACAAAAGGAAATTTGAGTCATAATGCTATCCTGTTAGGTAAAAAATTGCATTCCGGTCCGCCCCTGACCCTGTATTATTTTTGTGTGATGAAATGTTTTCCCCTGTTGTTTTTATCATGAAATTTTAGTCTTTTCCGTATATATCTACATGTAAATATGTCATGATTTGGCCTATAAAACAAAACAAGAAAGTCACGTGATCATGAACTACATCTACAGCGGCTTCAACAAATTCTTACTTTGGTTGAAAATTTATAAGAGATACAATTCAGAAGTAAGTGCTTTACTTTAAAAGCAGTTATAGGATTAGTTCAGTGGTCCAGCAAGTCCATCTTATATGCAAGAGGACTTCAACAGATACAAAATGTTGAAAAAAGCATTGCAAAATCTTATTCCGTTTTGGAGATATTAAAGGATTAATTCAGGGGTCAAGTAAGTCATCTTTATGAAAGAGGACTTCAAAAGAAACAAAATGGTGAAGAAAGCATTCAAAAATCTTATTTCGTGAAGGAGATATTAAAGGATTAGCTCAGGGGTTAAGCAAGTCTACCTTATATGAAAGAGGACTTCAAAAGAAACAAAATGGTGAAGAAAAAATTTATTCTGTTAAAGATATTTATTTAAAGTTTGGTATCATTTGTTTAGAAACGGAGATATTCAAGTTTAATGCCAGGACAATTTTTGTCCTGCGAGGACAAAAAAAAAGTAATTTAAAAGCATTTAGCCTATAATAAACAAAATTTGAATAACAATTAAAAACATTTTCTCTAAAATACATAAAGACCGAGGAATATGAGGCTGTGACGTCACAACTAGTCTGACTTCAGTCGTTTCTACAGAAATGATACCACACTTTAAAGTTAAATATCTCCTTAACGGAACAAGATATTTGAATGCTTTCTTCACCATTTTGTTTCTACTGAAGTCCTCTGTCATAGAAGATGAACATGCTTGACCACTGAATTAACCCTTTATTTTTTTTTTTAGGGCTGAGTTTTAATTATGCTGTCAAAATAAACGATCAATTTTAACGATTTTCAAAAAGAATGGGGGCCATGAATTCGTGTTGTTGTTGCCATAGCAATTCGTTGTTACCATCATTGCCTGCAGATGGGTGGAAGTAAGTTGTGAGAATAGGGTCATCCTTTTATACGTCTTTTGTGTTTATATAGAAAACAAGAAAACAACTGTTTGTTGCGCATTTTTCTGTTGTAAAATGGGTGCAACTAATTCCTACACCTTTGGTCCGGGTCCCACAACTCTCAAACCTGTGTTGGCGACCGTATTGGCACTATGTTTTACACTTGAAATAGGGACAAAATATATTGAAGGGAAAAAAATGGAAATTGCGAAAATCATTTATTTCTCAATTGTTTGTGCTTTTATAAGAATGTCATGTTTGTTTTATGTTGACGTTTTTGGTTACTTATTTTACCTGATTGCCTTCCGCGCTTTCAGTAATAGAATAAGGGTAGTTTGCGCAGTGGGCATGAATTATAATCAAGATATGAGAACGCGCCCAACTCATGCGCGTGTTACGTCACTTACACATACTTCCACGCATAGACTGGATTGCAAGGAAGGGGAGGGGTCATTATGTATTATGTTCTTCTTTGGTTACCATATTTGATTTTGTGACTGGAGGAAGGGACTGGGTGACTTGATATTCATGAAAACAGTGTGGAGTGCAGGGGAGCAGGGGGGGCAGAGGGGGAGGGAGAGCAGAGGGGAGCAGAGGGGAGGGGAGCAGAGGGGAGGACAGAAGGAGCAGAGGGGAGGAGGAGGGGAAGCAGAGGGAAGGGGTGGAAAAGAGGGGAGGGGTGGAGAAGAGGGGAGGGGTGGGGCAGAGGGGGAGCAGAGGGGCCGAAACTTCCAAATGTTACAATACTTCAACAGGGGGAATGAGGGAGGGAAAATTGTGTACGTACAAAACGCCGTATAACTGCGCGCGAAATTATTATTTTCATTATCCACATTTTCAGACCACTTTAAAAAATGGTTTAGCAGAGTGTCCGAAGTTCTCTAGATGGAACCCACTAAAGAAAGACCCCGGACAACATAAAGACGTTCCACAGAGGCAGAAGGGCGACACCTTGGGGTCAACTCGAAGTAATAGCTCGGGACAGGACAGAGTGGAGGGACCTTGTTGTTGATGAGCTATGCTCTATGCCGAGTACAAGAGTTTTGTAGCCCAAGTCCTCCCTATTTTCCCCGAAGGCATTCCTTATTTGACTCCATGACCTTCAAATTTGTGTCAAGGTCATCTATTTATACACTTCTTAGTATTCATGAGGTGAATCCACTCTGCACATTCTATGGATGTTGCAGGGTTTGATTTAGTGTGGTCTTGTCCACTAATCGTGGTCTTGTTAATCCAAATCATGGTCTTAAAACAAGAAAAAGTGTTCTAAAATAATCCTTATTTCATGATAGAGTTAAAAATAACAAATTTTTCTGACCAAGTTTCATACCCTTTAAGCAATCTAACATAATAATTATTAAAACTTTAATGCTACTACTAAATGGCACTATGGGAGCTGCCATTTTGATTTCAAAACAAGCAGATGATGATGTCATCAGCCCAGCAGGATGTTGGAATGCTTTGTATTTCTTTATAATATACCTCAAGATTTCTAGCTTATGAGAAGAATAACAAAAATTCTTGTCAGGGTCAAGGACATTTTTGTGTACACATGAAATTATCAAAACATTCTGTTAAAACTTTGTGTCCCATCATTTTGGAACAAAAACTTTAATCACATTTATAAAGAAATACATTATAATCCTTATTTCCTAGTGGGGAAATTACATCATCATGCACAATATTTCAATACAGAATTGGACAAAATGGCAGCCCCCATGTGTCAACTTCAAACATGAATAACTTCAGATAGGAATAAGATTTTGACTTGCTGTTTGTGGTAGTCGGTTAAGATTTGTATGCTCTATCATATGAAATAATGATTGTATTAGACTTTATGTCTCCTTTAGTGTTGGTTGAATTACAAAAGGTTTTCTTGAAAACTCTGCATTTCATGAGCACAATACAGGGTTTTCAAATGTTTGAAAGTCCTGCGACTTTTATCCTTTACCACTGCTAACAATTGTATGGTTTCCAGACTATTGTTGACCATTTTTTTACATCTTTGGTGCCATCTATGTGAGATAGTGGTGTTGTGAAGATCCTTTAAATTTAGGCACTGGGATGTAGCATCAAATATCTCCAGTTAATGTTCTTAAAAAGCGCTTCCCAAGATATTTATTGATGACTCGCGACTTTGAGAAATGGGTGGAGCCAACCATATACAATCTCAATCAAGATAGACCTTTTCAAACTGAGTTTAGATGAATGTGATTTCTTTAGCATTTTGACCAATCAACTGCTGGGGGAGTTTTATCTTTGTTTCCCAACCAATCAGGTGTAGTTTGAGCAAAAAATTGTAAGCAGCAATTACATTCATGTATGACTCACGTATGTTGTGCGCTTGAAAACATTTTTTTCATACGCTTGGTCCTATACTGTGCTTGAATTGTGCAGATGGCCAAGATTCCCCCAGTATTTGATTGGTTAAGATTCCCCCTGTATACAATTGGTCCATTATGGACACGTGAATCTTGGTCATGTAACATTACTTAAATTAGTTTTCCGGAAATGCTGATTCAGATTTGAAAAGTTCTATAATGGTGAGGTCAACCTCTATTAAGTCATAGGCGTAGCACCAAAGTTTCTTGAGTTATTGCTTTAAAAGTATCAAACACCATATATACAGAGGGACAAATAACAACATTCGTTTGAGTGCAAATCCGCCAAAGAGTCACACCCGCCAAAGAGTCACACCCGCCAAAGAGACACACCTGCCAAAGTGTCACACCAGACAAAGAATCACATCCACCAGTCACACCAGACAGAGTCACACCAGACAGAGTCACACCAGACAGAGTCACACCAGACAGAGTCACACCAGACAGAGTCACACCAGACAGGGTCACACCAGACAGGGTCACACCAGACAAGAGTCACACCAGACAAAGAGTCACACTAAACAGTCACACCCGCCAAAGAGTCACACCTGCCAAAGAGTCACACCCGCCAAAGAGTCACACCTGCCAAAGTGTCACACCAGACAAAGAATCACATCCACCAGTCACACCAGAGTCACACCAGACAAAGAGTCACACCAGACAAAGTCACACCAGACAGAGTCACACCAGACAGAGTCACACCAGACAAAGAATCACATTCACCAGTCACACCAGAGTCACACCAGACAAAGAGTCACACTAGACAAAGTCACACCTGCCAGAGTTACACCCGCCAAAGAGTCACACCCGCCAAAGAGTCACACCCGCCAAAGAGTCACACCCGCCAAAGAGCCACACCCGCCAAAGAGTCACACCCGCCAAAGAGGCACACCCGCCAGAGTCACACCCGCCAAAAAGTCACACCAGACAAAGAGTCACACCAGACAAAGAGTCACACCTGCCAAAGAGTCATACCCGCCAAAGTCACACCTGCCAAAGAGACACCAGAAAGTCACACCAGACAAAGAGTCACACCAGACAAAGTCACACCTGCCAAAGAGTTACACCCGCCAAAGAGTTACACCCGCCAAAGAGTTACACCCGCCAAAGAGTCACACCCGACAAAGAGTCACACCCGCCAAAGAGGCACACCAGACAAAGAGTCACACCAGACAAAGAGTCACACCAGACAAAGAGTCACACCCGCCAAAGAGTCATACCCGCCAAAGAGTCACACCCACCAGTCACACCACACAAAGTCACACCTGCCAAAGAGACACCAGAAAGTCACACCAGCCAAAAAGCCACACCGGCCAAAGAGTCACACCCGCCAAAGAGTCACACCCGCCAAAGAGTCACACCCACCAGAGTCACACCTGCCAAAAGAGTCACACCAGACAGTCACACCTGCCAAAGAGTCACATCAGACAAAGAGTCACACCTGCCAAAGAGTCACATCAGACAAAGGAGTCACACCCACCAGAGTCACACCAGACAAAGTCACAACAGGCAGTCACATCTGCCAGTCACAACAGACAAAGAGTCACAGCTGTCAAAGTCAAGTCACCAGACAAAGAGTCACACCTGCCAAAGAGTCATACCAGACAAATAGTCACACCAGACAAAGTCACACCTGATAAAGAGTCACACCTGCCAAAAAATCACACCAGAAAAGTCACCAGTCAGTCACACCTGCCAAAGAGTTACACCAGACAAAGAATCACACTTGCCAAAGAATCACACCAGACAATGTCACACCAGACAGTCAGGCCTGTCAGAGTCACACCAGACAGAGACACACCTGCCACAGTGTCACACGTGCCAAAGAGTCACACCAGATAAAAAAAGAAAAGAAAGAAACACAGAAGAATATTTTTGAGGATGAATCATGTTACTGGTTTCTTCATTTTTTCACAAGTCTATATATATATATCTATATATATAGCACAATAGGGTACCAGTTCACGTTGACATACCTCACCTCATCTGATCAACCCTCAACGCACCCAGCCATCCCTGACCAACATCAGGACAGGCCGAGAGCATCACAAATTCAAATCAATTTCATCATTACAAAAGAATATTTACTCCACTGAATTATACAATTTGGTATCTTATTAAGGAAAGTGATTACTTTCTGGTTTTTAATTATTCTATTCGAGAGGATAATCAATTCAAGTCACATAGGGTTTGGAGACAGCACTAACATAACATGGGTAACATTTGGGGGTCGCCCTAGCAGGGGTACAGCCCCCTCCTCCCCCTGGGGACATCTATCCCCTGTTTCAGGGAAACAAATCATCTGAATATATTGTGGAACAAAAGATGTTGATTGTAAATAATACATTCCTTAAATTGAGGTCCCTCTATCCAGCAAGCCACTATTCCCCCACCCCACCGCTCCCCACCCCACCCCCCCCACCCCACCTTCTCCAACAAATTTTGGTGTCATATTGATAATCTCTTTCATCACCTACTACAATATAATTCAAAATAAGTGTGTCTATGGATTAAGTAATACCACTTCTAATGCTAAATATTCTTTCAGCAGGTTGTTAGGTATGAAGGGAAGTCCTGTTTAGATTTGTAAGGATTCTTTAATCTGCTTAAAATACATGAGGCAAAATACTTAGTGGGTATTAAACCTGTCCAATGGTGTTACGAGGCAAGATTACTTTTCCCGCTCATCATCGTTTATCCCCTACACTTTTCGTTACTCAAAACTGCTTGATGGAGCAACCCCAGGTGAAAGAAGAACGTGAGAGGGGCTGGCACACCCCTCAAAGCGTGAACTTTTGAGGTAATAAACACCAACTCCCCACGGGCCACAAACATGATAGCTGTGCCACTAATTGTTATAGCATGAAAGAAACAAATCCTTGCTGTTTACAATACAAGAAGATTGGTGGTAAATAAGACTACAATAAAACAATTCAAAATTGAAAAAGTAACCAACTTAAAAGAAAATGAGTACATGATTCATAAGTTAGTAAGTTTATCTGTGTGTAGTCGATGGACTGTTAAAATCTAATTTATATGAACATACATATAAAATGATTCACAGCTCCCCCCCCCCACCCCCCCCCCCCCTTTATTTTGCAAATTAGACTCTGACGTATAAATATCAACAATAAAAAAACATTTTAACCTTCATCACATTAAATACCACCCTGCATGCAATACATTAAAGCGGTGCATTGCTTTAAGTCCTTGAACTTAAAGCTGACATTAAGATCCATCTTAAACACCCACATGATGAATAACTCTGGCTATAAATTTTCAGTCCAATGAATCCAAACTCACCAGAGTGTTTATAACTCACTGATGAAAACATCCTTTTAAAAGTCCAAATGAATCCTCAGCCCCACATTACACGAATGACTTGGCCCTGCAGTAACCAAATCCACAATACCTGGCTCTTCACTATAAGTTCCATTGTGTGCATATAGATGATTGGGAGTGTAAATACTGATGCGTAAAATCACTGAACTATCTGTGGTGGGTTTCTTAATTGCTTCTAGCAGTCTAAAAGTTATGCACTTGTTAGTTGTAAGACTCATCCCTACTACCCCCGGCAATGTCAGTCAAAGGTAAGTCATTGACATATGACATAGTGACTCACATGTGCATCATTGTATCAAATTGTCAGTCACCAGAGTGACTCTGGAGTGAGTCAATTTACTTCAGACCCATTGACTTTGTACAAGGTGATTGATTTGGGGTAAGTCATTTCACAAAAAATGTCAGTCACCTAAGTGACTGAGGGGTGCGTCAATGTACATGTTTTTGTCACCAACTTTGGTGCAATGACTCACCTTGCCCGGGGGTGTAGGGGTGAATCACAAAATTGACAAGTGCATTATACCTTCTGAAACAGAGGTCCTTGCGGGTAAAATGACTAAAATTTGTAGCAAAGATTGGGCGTAATGCACGTTTACCCCCCAAAAGCTTATCCAACCGCAAACCACTTAAATCAGTCCTCCTGGCATTTTCCATTGCACTACTACCCATTATGTGGCGCCAAACCCATCACATAACATACCTTAACCCTAACACCCTAAATTAATAAATACCATTAAATACATTTCTCTCCCCTTTTACATTGGTCAGGAAATTCTTTGTTCACGTAAACATCACATTCAACAGCCGTCTCTCTCCGACACAAAACTAAAAAAAAAGAAACATGAAACTTTCAAGCCAAGCGGGTTACGTACGACCAGCACTATTCGTCTCTATACAAAGTTTGTTGGTAAGTAATGTATATATAACAAACCCGTATGGTTTAAACGCACAACTGCGTTGTGTTTTCATCAAAACAGAAATAAATTCTACCCTTGTTTACAATTAAATCTCATATGTACACATTTCTAACTTGCAGAAATTGCATAGACTCGTTGAATCATATCTGAAATAAATGCTTTTTTTTCTTCTTTTTCATCATTTCTGATGACAATCACAAATCTAATTAAAATATCAAAATTAATTAAGGAAAAATAACAATTAAGAGACACAAAAATAGATATAAAAACATAACAAAAAATGTAGCTACCACAGAATTACACAGGGTTTGAAATCAACGTTAATACATACTATCTGCATACGTGCGTTTGATAAGCAATTTGAAAATGTTATAACAGAAACATTCTAATTTTGTTTTAGCACCATTCTAAAATGATCATTTTTGGATAGAATGCGGAGAAATATCAATCTTTCCTCAAGATTGTAATCCAAAATATCCAAAGCTTTACTTATGGAACTGCAAAAACAGTTTTGATGTATTTCTATTCAACCTCCAAAGAAATGTCATATAGGTGTGATTGGGCTTGTGAGTAGAGATCTAATTTGCATATAGGATGTAGCTAATTTGCATAATGGGAGTAATTAATGAAATCTCAGAGAAACAATGTTATAATTGTCTTAATTAATATAATTATTGACACAATATTTTTAGATGCTAATTTTCCAGAAAAGCTGTTTTTACTGAAGGTATAGTGTCAAAGATTTACAAAAAAACATTGATTTACCTAAAAAAGAAAAAGATTTTGCAAAGAGGATAATAAATTTGCATATTTCTTTGAATAAATTTAATCTGAAAATGAAAAACTCTACAAGTATTAAGTTCTAATTAAAGTTCAGAGATTTTTAATCTTTTTCATTGGTTCAATAATTTTGAAAAGTGAAGCTAATTTTTACATGTGTTAACACACTGTGATTGGTTAATCACCATACTGTGCATTGTGCAAATCCTCCAATCCCCGACTTCCTTTTGGTTTGTTTCAAATACTTAAAGTTAAAGTTTTGCTTTGGTAAAGACAATCTGAAACACTTTTCTTAGTCTAGCCTCTTTTTAAAAGCAAGACAATCCAGAGAATGAAGTGATGATTGATGGCTTGTCACAAAATGTCACTTCACAGAGTTTCAAATTTGTCACATAAATGTCTCAAATGTCGCATAATTTGTGGGACCTTTCGCAGTGTCATATCAGAGTTGCCTTTGTCACATTTGATTGGCATAGATTCACACATCATGACCAGCTGACCAGTGATACTCATGAAAGGATCATTTGGTTATGTCTGTTTCATGAAAAATGGAATCCACCACTAAAATGCAACATAAAATTACCAATGAGTCGAGTGACGGGGCAAAGCATGTCCCAACATGTCAGGCAAATTTTAACACATCTGTTTAAGATCATTTTATAACAAAATGTCACAGATTTTGGACAATGAAATTTTGTCACAAAATGTCACCATGTCACTTACACTTTATTCTCTGAGAATCCAAAAAGGTATATCAGTCTCTCGTAATCTTACCGTGTTACGGCCGTTGCACACGAATGCGACGGCGAGTACATTTTTTGAAATATTACACAGGAAACAAATATACGAATATGTTTTAACATCTCACTCACGCACGATTCATCTTACAATTAAATATGGGAAAATGTGCTCAAAATGCTTATTTTGTTCAAATTGTACAAAAATTTGCATTAGTAAATCATAATTTTCTGCTACAATGTGAATTTCGCTGCAACGGGCGTACAAACGCCCCTTGATCAATTTTCATCTGCAAGGCCATACGATGGCAACAAAAACCAGACGTCAAAATGTTCTTTTGTTTTGTTTTATTTGATTTTGTTTAAAATTTGCTCGCCGCAAGACGTACAGTGGCAATGGCCATTACGGAGAAACTACAGGCAGTTGTCAATTAGGTAAAATCCTATCAAGCCAGTTCTTATATCTGGTTTCCATGGTGCTAAGCAGATAAGAGTACATAACTCCCCTGGAGGGGACACCAGTCCATCACAGGTTAACTCACAAGTACATACTGGTTCCCATTTCACAGCTGAGTAAATTGGAGTAAATGGGATAAAGTGCTTTGTTCAGGGACAGAGTGCAGCACCCTGGTTGAGATTCGATCCCGATACCTTTTGAGTACGTGACCAACACTCTACATACTGGGCTAATGCACACCCCAAATCAATTGTCAGTACATTCTAGTACAAACTGAACGCAAATATTGTTAAAAGAAGGCATCCCTACAACCTGGTGTTCTGTTCATTTTTGAACCAAACCTCACTGCTTGATTAACATAAATTTACCGAAAATTGATAGTTTTTACTGCAAATTCCCAAGAAAATTTAGTTAAGATCTTTAAATATAGCTAAGACTTTTAAATTCACTTTACAATGATGAAAACTGCAAAAGAATTTCACCTCTATATTCACAAATCAATAAAATTGATTATCAACATACAAAAGGTTATGATTCAAGAAACGTTACAATCAACAGAGTTAAATTTATTGTAAAAAATTGTAAAAAAGTATACCAACTTGTTCCTGGAAAACTTTGCAGCAAATCTTAATAAAATTTCACTTTATCACACGTCAAAGGGGTGACATTCTAAATTGCAAAGATATCGTCTTTCCAAAAAATAGTGCCACTTCCAGTTCTTACAGTTTTTCTCTCCCCAGTATAACCCTTGTTAAATGTTGCCATTTCTTACCGACACCTTTCTTTTCAAATTTTATCCCAACATTGGATAGGGATCAAAGAGGAAAAACTGTTGTCAATGATTGGAGCTCAAGTGATCATTTATTATGGGGGTACCAAAAACTATGCAATTTATGCAAAGCACCGTGAATGTCATTTATGGCTGACACTGGCACTTTACAAGAACGCTGATTGATTGATACCAACACTGCAAAGAAGAAGTGATTGATTACATAATTTACTCCCGCTTGAATTGACCCAATCGGAAAATGATATATTGCCCCACATACAGGGAGGTTTTGAAGCCTAACCCTAAATCTAACCTGTTAGGATGAGGATAGTTCTGCTTCAGAACCTCCCTGTATGGTGGGCAATTTATCACTTTCCAATCCTATCATACTATTACTTATTCTATATTTAGATCTCTTCCCAACTCTTATGCACCATCAAAGATCTCCATCTTTGCCTGTCTTGGTTTCGCTTATTTATTGAGTACCCCCCTCCCCCCACTCCAAGTGAATCGGTTCTCCACAATTCTGCATGTGCCACTTATGGCAAAGCAGTGGGAGAGCATTATGTCCAAACCAGTGCATCGCTCTCATTAATTTTCTTACCAATGCTCTGTAAGCTATTAAACGATTGAACTCAAATTACACACTCAAAGTATCATAGATTGTTCCAAACACACAAACGTACCCACATTCTAATATTTTGTTTGGTACGCAGAATCTCTCATTTAATTCCCCTGATGATGTCATGAAATCTTACACAAAGGACAAACGCTCTCACGTGGGACAGTTCAAACAAACAAATTTGACAATCGAACTACGCACGACTGATTGCACTTAATTTCTGATTGACGACCGTGCACATGAACGTTAATACTGTTATATTCTTGAGACAATAACGAATGCTTCATAATATTGCTTATCACACGGATAAGGGTATGTGATTGGATACAAACTGGTCATGTGACAACATAAACCAACATTTATTGGTTATGACATCACAAATCCATGTTTTCTTGAACAAGTTTGAAAACGCTGCAAAATGCAATTATGATTTTTGAAAGCTTGCAATAGACTGGAAATAGTTATTTATGTCTTAAATCTTTATTACGATTATCTATAAGGGAAATTGCACGACTCTTTTCACCCCAAGGCTACCCAAGGCTTTTGTTTAAGGCCAGATAACATGTTAACGTCGAGATCAAAATACACGACAATCCAACGTTCCTGATTGGTCGAAATATATACACAATCATGCGTCGGATTTATTGGTGACAGGTCATGTAAATTTTACAAGAGAAGATTCTCTCTTTAACCAGCCACTAAACTTTACCAATTTGCTCCCAACATTTACTTACAATCTCGACTCGCAATAAATAAAAAAAACTTGTCGATGCACTCACAGCTAAATCCATCGACCCACTTGACTCACGATTTGATCAGACTTGACAAAAATATAAAATATGATGATGTATGTTAGTGCATACAGCAGTATGCGATGTATGTTAGTGCATACAAACAGTAACTACAATGAAAAAACAACTACAATGATAAAATAAAATTTCTACCCAAAACTTAAATGGGTTGCACACATAAATAAATATTCTCTGAGGTCTGTACAAAAACAAAAAGTCAAAAACATCGACCACAAACACATTTTATAGACCTTTTCAAAGCAATTTTAGCTAAACATGATGACTCCAACACGCCGACCAATCAACTGCTGAGGGAATTTTGTAATCCAACCAATCAGCTCTAAGATAGCATATTATCCTCATATAGAACGCACATATACAACGAGCGTATGCAAGTAATTTTTTCATATGCTGGTCCTATATGGTGCGTGAATTGTGCAGATGGCCTATATTTCCCCAGTATTTAAATTGGTCGATAAGATTCCCCCAGTATACGATTGGTCCATTAAAGTCACGTGAATTTCAGGCCATGTGATATTATTTTACTTAGTTTTCTGGAAATCAACGATTCTCATTTGAAAAGGCCTATAGCTTAAGATAAGATTCTTAGAGACAGTCGAAACCAGTAGATTCTGGATAATACGTTCTCATGAATCTACTGCTGACATTCTCGGAGAAGGATTTTAGATACACAATGTTTTGTACAAAACTATCAAAAAAACTGTCAATTAAAATTTGAATTACGTTGGTGGGTATCAAAATTGTTTATGCATAAATATCATTAACATAGAAAATGAGTTGCATGCACTCTTATAATTTTTCTGTGTAAGTTAATTTTTTTCTTTCTTCAAACTATTTTGCTGCATCAAGTTAAAAACCAATTGTTCTTTCTAAAATATATTTTTAACCATGTGATTTATAAGAATTATTACTGCAGTTTTGAAGGACCTATAGTAACCATTTTTTTTCTTAAATGCTACGTTGTAAATTTGTTCAATCATGTAAACAGAAATTTACATTATATTCTGACTCAATAATCAAAATAATGTTAACTGCGCAAACATGCGGGTGGTACACCTAAAGGAACCTGAGCAAAATTGAGACTGGGAACGAGCAACAACACTATTGTGTGTTTTCATAGGGCACCAATTTCCAAACTTCCTACAGGCTCTAAAGTCCCAATATTGAACTCTAAAAAAAAAAAAAAAAAGAAGAAGAAAAATAGTGTGTTAAACAGTAAACCTAAGAGGTTTACATACTACGAGGGTGAACATTTTTCAAAAATAAATGTTAACGTAAATTCTGATTGAACATTTCTCAAAAATGAATGTTAACGTGAATTTTGATCGTTTTAGCAGGTTTTTCTTTAATGAGTAGAGAAACCATGGATGGTGCAATAATCATCGTTATCTTGTTGTCCCTACACGAAATGTGGTACTTGGAAGCCTTATCAATCATGATTTGCCAGATCTCGTTTGTATTGAGTCCTGTGTCTTTGGCAATGATGTCAGGATACCATGATTTGGGTGTCCACCAGAAGGTACCCAGAAGATCAATGAAAGACCCGTTGAGTTTGTCTCTGATAGCAGAGGAATGTTGTTGTATATTTCCATATTTGTAAACTGATGCCGCCAACCGATTGATAAAGGATGGAGCAATTGATGATCAATGTTTTGACTGTATTGTTTGATTAGAATGGTCGATAATTTGTTTGCTACACCCCACCTGTTCCTCTGCCCTACCCTACCCCCACACTCATGTAATCCTGAAATGACCCTTCCATCATCTGCAACTTGTCATGACATACAGAACATATATCAAATTAATCATATAGTTACATAAGTGAGTTTTTAATCAAATAATTCTCCTTTTAAACAAAAGCAAGGTATTCTTCATTATGGCAGTAGTTTGATATATATATATATATATTATATATATATATATATATATATATATATATATATATATATATATATATATATATATATATATATATATATATATATATATATATATATATATATATATATATATATATATATATATATATATATATATATATATATATATATATATATATATATATATATATATATATATATATATGTGTGTATATATATATATATATATATATATATATATATATATATATATATATGTATATATATATATATATATATATATGTGTGTATATATATATATATATATATATATATATATATGTATATATATATATATATATATATATCATGATTTACAGATAAGTACTGTATCCAATCACAGCTGATCTTTTCAAAATGGACCAGATGCTTGCTTCCGATTGGGCAACACAACCTAACCATATTCATTGCAAAAAAAAGAGAGATTTGATTGCTTAATGATATAATCCCCAAATGGACTTTAACAGGATCCACAACAATTATGCTATATCTCTGGTAAGACTACAAAAATCATTCATCTGTCTCAAATCATTCTTTGTGTTCAGATATGGCCCCTGGTATAAATCAGATTTGATAACAATAATAATAATAATACATCGATTCAAATAGCGCTTTTTGCTAAGGCCTCAAAGTGCTTAAATCTTTATATTCCAATGTCTAACAAACTCTCAACCTTCATAATATATATGGGGATCAAAACAAGAAATCTTTCATTCTCAAATGAAATGATATCCATACACGTAACAATACCAAACGGCTTTCCATATACCCCAGATAGCAGCAACCGTTATACACTGCCTCATTCCCTAGAGGTAAATACTTTCCTTACACAAAACATGTTACATAGCCTCATATCTGTATAGTTTAATTGTTTTCATACTAACATTAAAGCTTCACAGGCACCTTAAACTTATTTCTTCAAATGACTCAAACAGATCTTCAAATAATCTTAAATCAACTTAATGATTATTTTCTCATGACTTAAACATGACATCACCCTTACCCCTACCAAGCACCCACCCTCGACAAACGTCGATCAACATAACATTTGGATTATCAAAAGAAACCAGTGCTTAACTCATGTCGGTATCACACAACGCCAATACAATGAATCTTAAAGTAATAATCTCCAATATATAATTTCACTTTTCGACATAACATCTCTTTCTGTTACACACAAAAAAATATTGCTTCTTACCAATTTTTTTCAGACAAGAACATTTACGGTCCTCGATATAAATAGATTAAGTACATTCATAGGACCCTATATACATTGAATACATGTATCCAAAATGAGCTGTGTTGCATTGTCTGTTAACGACGATGACAATAGGTTAATTCTTTGTCTACTCAAAGCCTCAGATAGCTATCCGCAGACCCTTTCTAAAATGCCATCTCAAAGAGCCATCATATTTCTTCCCAAGAGAGCAGCATGGTTCACTAGTCGTTCTGGAAGGTCCCTGGTTTCAACTTGAGAGTCAGAACAGGCGTTTGTCCGCATTATAGCTCGGCATGACTGAGGCTCACTAACAACTTGGTCAGTGGACCACAAAACTTGGTCCAGTGGACCACAAAACTTGTCAGTACCTACAACGGAACAGAAAGATATTGTTACAAATGACATTGCATCATCAGACCCTAGTAATTATTACTTGATTTAGGAATCAAAATCCTTTGTTGGGACTTTAGAAAAAAAATTGTCACTTAGTTTGAACCATTCTGTAAGATGTTCAGTACTGATCATTTCTTAGATCCTGCACAATCATGAGGAAATAAAAATCCTTACGAGGAATCATTCATGGGTTTTGCACAAAGTCCTCCCAAGAATATAATGTATATTTAGGCTCAACCAAGAACTAATCTGATTCGCTCCACTGAACAGCAGTTATGTGGCTTGAGCCCCAGATAAATGACCTGTTGTGTACAGTGTAACAGTAGCTGGTGCTATCAAGTGAACTGTGAATAGACTATGAAGATGCTGTCAGTTAAGAAGGTATAGATTACCCCTGTGGTGTAACAATAGTTGGCTGCTAGTCAATGAATTGTGAAGTCTCTCGGGTTGAATGGTGTGGATTACCCCTGATTTGACAAATTTGAGGATGTCAGGTTGGAGGGGTCTAAGGGCCAAAAATTCTTAATGTTATGTCAGAAAGTTCTGTACAAATGTCAGAACTTTGTCAATTTTCTGGATTTCATTTACTGTAACCAAAACTGATTTCAACCAATCACATGCAAGAATCCTGTCACATGTTTTTGGCTGCAGATCAAATGTTGGATCTGGTATTTAGCCTAACATCAAGCTGTAAATGGTGATTATTTGACATTTTTCCTGTTATATCTGATTTTCTGTGACAGGTCACATTCACTGTATCATCATATTTCTGCAATTTTGGATTATTTGACTTAATAAATCATTATTTAGTATATTTTTGAGAATCTTTCGTCTTTCAGACCAAAGATTCTACAAAGGTTGAAACCTTTAGTGGATTAGTTCAGGGGTCAAGTAAATGACTGGTGTAGTAAGTTTGCTATGGAAAGTTGGCATCTTCCTCCTCACATTCTTAGCAATTGTTAGTGTATTTGAAAGAAAAATGTATTTAATTTTTTCACTATTTAAATTATTTTTCCTTGAGCTTTTTTCAGGTGGTATATTATAAATACCCTTATTAGATTCAGTTTTACCACTTTCCTGACATATTCTATGTTTTTTAAGCCACAAAATCGCAGGACAAAATATGATAGAATACATACAGACTTTGAGGAATCTGAGGCTATGACATTACACCTAGTCTGATTTCAGTCATTTCTACACAAATGATACCAAAATTTAAACTTAGATATCTCCTTAACGAATAAGATTTTTGAATGCTTTCTTTACTATTTTCTTTCTTTTGAAGTCTCTTTCATATAAGATGGACATGCTTGACCACTGAACTAATCCTTTAATATCTCCTTAACGGAATACATTTTTGAATGCTTTCTTCACTATTTTGTTTCTTTTGACATTTTCTTTCATATAAGATGGACATGCTTGACCACTGAACTAATCCTTTAATATCTCTTTAACGGAATTTTTTTTTGTAATGCTTTCTTCACTATTTTGTTTCTGATGAAGTTCTTTTTCATATAAGATAGATATGCTTGACCACTAAACTAATCCTTTAATTCATCCATCAGAAAGACGAGACCCGCATTACCATCTGTCGTATATCTTTACCCCTCTGTCCAATTACATTAACATTATAGCACAGATACAGACTCTCCCATCAATGACTGGGAGTAAAGAAAGAAATTTTAAGAATTACATAAAGACTCTGAGCTGTCCGGCCAGACATGGATCACAAACCTAGCATAAATTGAAACTTGATCAACCGTAGCTCAAACAATACAAGTGCCATCTTCAAAATACAGAACCTGATCTGCTCAGATTGTCTTTTAAACCAATAAGAAATTGTTACATGTGTAAAGACCTTTAGTGATTTGGAAAATAATCATTAAAGTATGCATTGCCCAAAGAAAAACATAATATAGTCATATAATCATTTCTTAATTATGTGCATAAACTTGACATATTTTAGTGATATAATTACTTCATGAATATGCACATAAATTTGGCCTACTCACCTAAGAGAGTTTTTGAGCCTCTACCAAGATGTCAGCAAGAGTACATCCTAACATTAGTCATATAATTAGTTCTTAAATGTGCACACAAATTTGGCTTACTCACCTGAGAATTTTGAGCCTATACCACGGTGTCAGCAAGAGTACGCCCTAACATTAGTCATATAATTAGTTCTAAATATGCGCATAAATTTGACATACATTAGCTATATAATTACTTCTTAAATATGCACATAAATTTGGCTTACTCACCCGAGAGTTTTTGAGCCTCTACCATGGTGTCAGCAAAAGTACGTCCTAACATTAGTCATATAATTAGTTCTTATATATGCACATACATTTTACATATAAGTCATATAATTATTTCTTAAATATGTGCATAAATTTGGCTTATTCACCTGAGTGTTTGAACCTCTACCACGGTGTCAGCAAAAGTACATCCTAACATTAGTCATATAATTAGTTCTTAAATATGCGCATAAATTTGACATACATAAGTTATATAATTAATTCTTGAATATGTGCATAAATTTGGTTCACTCACCTGAGAGAAGAGTGTTTGAGCCTCTACCACAGTGTCAGCAAGAGTACGTCCTAACATTAGGACTAGGAACACTTGAAGATGGGGTCCCTGGTGTTGAGGGTGTGTTTGACCTCGCAGGGCTCAGAGTATTTGTTGGGCTAGAGGTCTGACTGTTTGCTTGAGTTGCATTAGGGGAAGCAACCTGGTCATAAAAATGAGAAATGGGATTAGTGTTTGAAGAACCGATATCTGATTAGAGTTTGGAAGAACTGATATCTGATTAGTGTTTGGAAGAACCGATATCCAACTAGTGTTTGGAAGAACCGATATCCGACTAGTGTTTAGAAGAACCTGATATCCGATTAGTGTTTGGAAGAACCAATATTCGATTAGTGTTTGGAAGAACCGATATCCGACTAGTGTTTAGAAGCGCCGATATCCAACTAGTGTTTAGAAGAACCAATATCTGATTAGAGTTTTGAAGAACTGATATCCGATTAGTGTTTGGAAGAACCAATATCCAACTAGTGTTTGGAAGAACCGATATATGACTAATGTTTAGAAGAACCGATATCCGATTAGTGTTTGGAAGAACCAATATTCGATTAGTGTTTGGAAGAACCGATATCCGATTAGTGTTTGGAAGTACCGATATCCGATTAATGTTTGGAAGTACCGATATCCGATTAGTGTTTGGAAGAACCGATATCCGATTAGTGTTTGGAAGAACCGATATCCGATTAGCATTTGCAGACATGTGAGTGATGATTTATAAAAGTACCTGAAATTGATCAATTTTCGCATTGAAATATCTAAGTATTGTCAATTATGCAAAAAATAGGTGAAATTAGTTTGGAAAATAGCTGAAATCAGCTAAATAGCTAAAGTCTCACATTACTCTTTGGAAGAACTGATATCCGATTAGTGTTTGGAAGAACTGAAATCTGACTAGTGTTTGGAAGAACCAATATCCGATTATAGTGTTTGGAAGAACCGATATCCAATAAGTGTTTGGAAGAACCAATATCCGATTAGTTTGGAAGAAGCGATATCCAACTAGTGTTTTGGAAGAGCCAATATCCGATTAGTGTTTGGAAGAACCGATATCCAACTAGTGTTTGGAAGAACTGAAATCTGACTAGTGTTTGGAAGAACCAATATCCGATTATAGTGTTTGGAAGAACCGATATCCAATTAGTGTTTGGAAGAACCAATATCCAACTAGTTTGGAAGAAGCGATATCCAACTAGTGTTTTGGAAGAGCCAATATCCGATTAGTGTTTGGAAGAACCGATATCCAACTAGTGTTTGGAAGAACCGATATACAATTAGTGTTTGAAAGTACAAATATCTGATGAATGTTTAAAAGTACCGATATCCAATTAGTGTTTGGAAGAACCAATATCCGATTAGTGTTTGGAAGAACCGATACCCGATTAAAGGTTTGGAAGTACCGATATCTGATTAGTGTTTGGGAGAACCAATATCCGGTTAACGTTTGCAGACATGTGAGTGATGATTTATAAAAGTACCTGAAATTGATCAATTTTCTCATTAAAATATCTAAGTATTGTCAATTATGCAAAAAATAGGTGAAATTAGCTTGGAAAATAGCTGAAATCAGCTAAATAGCTAAAGTCTCACATTACTCTTTGGAAGAACTGATATCCAACTAGTGTTTGGAAGAACTGAAATCTGACTAGTGTTTGGAAGAACCAATATCCGATTATAATGTTTGGAAGAACCGATATCCAATTAGTGTTTGGAAGAACCAATATCCAACTAGTTTGGAAGAACAGATATCCAACTAGTGTTTAGAAGAACCGATATCCGATTAGTCTTTGGAAGAACCAATATCCGATTATGTTTGGAAGAACCGATATCCAATTAGTGTTTGGAAGAACCAATATCCAACTACTTTGGAAGAACAGATATCCAACTAGTGTTTAGAAGAACCGATATCCGATTAGTCTTTGGAAGAACTGATATCCCACTAGAGTTTGGAAAAGCCAATATCCGATTATAGTGTTTGGAAGAACCAATATCCAACTACTTTGGAAGAACAGATATCCAACTAGTGTTTGGAAGAACCGATCTCCGATTAGTCTTTGGAAGAACCGATATCAAATTAGTGTTTGGAAGAACAGATATTCGATTAGTTTGGAAGAACCGATATCCGATTAGTGTTTGGAAGACCAATATCCAATTAGTGTTTGGAAGAACCAATATCTGACTAGTGTTTGGAAGAAGCAATATCCGACTAGTCTTTGGGAGAACCAATATCCTGAGGACATTAATTTCCACTTGTACCTGGTCAGAGAGTGAGTGTTACTTTTTGCCAATTGATGTGAATTATGAAATAAGTGAACTTTGTGATAACAAAATTTGAGTTTTGAGTTATTAGAATGTTCTGACGATGGAATTTTGGAATTAAAGGGGTTACTGTGACTCGGCTTTGAAGTGGTTATGAAAATATTTCACCATATGTATTTAAGAGTGGTTTAAGAATACTTGTATCTAATTTCATCTGCCATTTTTTGGGGGAGCAGTGGCGTATCTAGAGGGGGGTTCTGGGGTTAAAACCTCTCCCCCTTCGAAAAAGTCCCAACATTTTTCATTACTCCAATAATAACCAGAACCCTCTCCCTGTGATTTTCCTAGATCTGCCTCTGTCAATGGCGGATCTAGAGGGGTTCTGGGGGTTGGAATCCCCCTACCCCCTCCCCGAACAAGTTCCAACGTTTGTCATTACTCCAATAATAACCAGAACCCCCTCGTTATAAATTTCCTAGATCTCTACCATCAAACCTCAACGTGCGAAGTTTATTATCGTCAAGGCGTGGGGTGTAGCGAAATTTTATTTACTAACAGCAACAGCAGGAAGTCTTCTTTTTAAGGTAGTTTACATTATTTTAGTGAACACATTAATTGGCGAATGAATGACTTAAGCAACTATTAAGAACACCAATGGAACTTACTGGACATTCAAGTGAATGAATTTTGTGATGACAATTTTTGAGATATTAGAATTTTGTGACAATAAAATTCTGCGATAATATCATTTTGTGACAGATCTTTTTGAAAATATAATTTTGGGCAAAATAGATTTCAGAATAATATTTTTTTTTGATAATGATATTTTTTTTGATAATATAATATTTTGATAACAGAATTTGGTGATAATATAATTTTGTCATATTAGATTTTGGTGATAATAGATTTACATGATAATAGAAATTGGTGATAATAGCATTTGGCCATAATAGAATTTGGTGATAATAAAATATGGTGATAATAGAGTTTGGTGATAATAGAATCGCGTAATAATATGATTACGTGATAACAAAATTTGGTGATAATATGATTACATGATAATACAATTTTGTAACAATAGTTTGTGATATTAGAATTTGGTGATAATATAATTTTGTCATATTAGAATTTGGTGATAATAGATTTACATGATAACAGAAATTGGTGATAATAGCATTTGGCCATAATAGAATTTGGTGATAATAGAATATGGTAATAATAGAATTTGGTGATAATAGAATCGCGTGATAATATGATTACGTGATAAGAGAATTTGGTGATAATATGATTACGTGAAAACAGAATTGGGTGATAATATGATTACATGATAATACAATTTTGTAACAGAAATTTGTGGTGTTAGAATTTGGTGACAAGAGGCAACGTCTCTCCCAAATCTACTGATTTTTAAAAATTCTATGGAAAAGTGGGGGGGAACATTTCCTGGGAATTACGGCCGTCACTCATACAAATTACACCCACACTCACAGATCTCGCAATTTGTCCTCTACCACACAATCCGATCAACCCAAATTCTTTACAAGTTCACTAAGCTTCCAATCATAACACTTCCCTATTGACCTCCACCCTCACCTGTGAACTTTGACCTGCATAGTTCAAAGGTCGTGCTGCAGGTGACCCTGGTGGCAGTCTACTGTATGGGTCGACAGTCTCAGGCATTGCACCCATTTCTAGTGGAATCTTCTCTTTTCCCTTTGGTGGGGCGCCCTCTTTGGATTTGAACATTCGTCTCCACGAAGGGCCTCGCTTGAATTTACCAGACTCACCCTGCACAGACGGAGAAAATGGTACATTATGATTGACGGCGGGGGAGGGAAGGGAGGGGGAAACATTTGAAGCAAAATCTTTCGTCATGAATTGCAGAAATGAAGAGATCAAAAGAGAAGAGTGATAGTTAACCAATGTGTGTGTGTGTGTGTGTTTGTATATCTGTGTGTGTGTGTTTGTATATCTGTACTATCGAGGACCTGAACCTGATAGCACATCGATCAACCGAGGACTTTAAGGTTGACCAAGGACTTATTTGTTTGTTTGATGAGGGTTTAACGGCACCACAACAGCAAGGGTCAAATTGTGCCTGAGAGGTTAGATCATTCCAGAGGTAGGAAGGAGAGTAAACAGGGGGAGAGAAACACGAGAACTAAAAGCCAGAAAGCTGGGATCGAGAGAGGGGGTGTATGGGTGGAAAAAATTATGTAGAGAGAGACGGGGTGGGAAAGGAGGACTGAATATGGTTGCACAGGGAAGCATGATGAAGGAAGGAGATAAATTTATCCGGAGGATTTTTGTGGAAGAGCTTGGCTACAGAGTTGTGGGCAGCGAGGGAAGCTCTGGGAGGGTTGTACAGGGGGCACACAAGGAGAATGTGGTGGCCTGTGAGGGTGCAATGGCAGGTCCTTAGAAGAAACTACATGAAAACGGTCAATTGAATTAAATAGGGGCATCTGGCACTATTTGAGAACTCTTAGTTATGCAAAAATTTCTGATTCAGTGTTAACTTGACAACATGTTTTTCATGAAGATCTCACAAGAGATGCATAGAAAGGTATATTTTATTTTATTGTCTTGCATATTTTCTAGTTTACTGAAATACACACATACCAGAAAATGGATCAATGATGACTGATTGCTTGTCACAAAATTTCAAATTTGTCACATAAATGTCTCAAATGTCACATAATTTTTGCACAGAATGTCACATCAGTTATGCCTTTGTCACATTTGATGATGTCAAATTCAGATCAATTATTGTGATCCAAAGTAGTCCCCAACTACTTTGAAGTTATTTTCTAGCTTATTTTCTTGTTTACTGAATTTTCAATGGATTGATGATGACTGTGGCTTGTCACACAATTTCAAATTTGTCACATAAATGTCTCAAATGTCACATAATTTTGTCCACCTTTTGCAGAATGTCACATCAGTTTTGCCTTTGTCACATTTGATGGTGTCAAATTCAAATCAATTATTTTGGTCCAAAGTAGTTGGGACAAATCCCCCTCTTTTCCTCCCTCAATGTTGAAAGTTGCCGTTCCCAGTTTTGTAAAAAGCGCCCGTCCTGAAGTCACGTCTGAGATGGGCACGTTATCCATATGGACAAGACTAGACTCCCCAGAAATCTGTTGGATTGGAAACCAGAGTCTTTAGGTGCTGCGCAAAAAAAGGGAAGATGCAGGACCCGTTGGATGGATGTCGTACTGCAAGATGCTGAGGTGGTGGAAATTGAAAAGAAGGATTTGCAACCGATTGCACAAGATCGAAAGAATAAAGGCATGTGCTTGCACAGTTGACGTCGTAGACGCGATGTTACCGGAGTGAGTGAGCGCACAGTTGACGTCGTAAACGCGAAGTTACCAAAGTGAGTCAAATGATAATCAGGTAAAAGTGTTTTTCCTGGGCTGCTCCTCCAACAATAATTTGAATGGCTTTCAAACATGCTCTAAAGACACAATTATTTATTCAACATTTTTATGTCTGACTACATTACCTACTCCTTGGCTTCTTCTTTTGTTTTATTGACCTCCGCCAACGAAATTGGACGGAGGTTATGTTTTCGCCTGTTTGTTTGTTTGTCTGTCATCAAGATATCTCAAGAAGTGATGATTGGATTTGGATTAAGTTTGTTGTGTGGTTTTGTTACTGCTTAAGGAAGAAGTGATTAAAATTTGAGACATATTGGAACAGGGGAAGGGTGAAAATGTTGGGAAGGGATATGTTTTTGCCCTGTTTGTCTGTCATCAAGATATCTCAAAAACTGATAATTGGATTTGGATTAAGTTTGGGGTGTAGGTTGTATTACTGCTCAAGGAAGTAGTGAATAAATGAGATGAGGTCTGTCAAGACTAAGTTGTCAAGACTAAGTTGTCAAGACTAAGTTGTCAAGACTAAGTTGTCAGGACTAAGTTGTCAAGACTAAGTTGTCAAGACTAAGTTGTCAAGACTAAGTTGTCAGGACTAAGTTGTCAAGACTAAGTTGTCAAGACTAAGTTGTCAAGACTAAGTTGAAACTTTCCAATGGAATGTGCTGAACAATAACTTTGCGCTCTGAATGAAGATCCAAACAATTAATTTTCTGGACTCAAAGCGACTTACATCAAGTGTTCTCTGGAATCAAAGAAAATGAAACAATTGGGTTTCTGCCATGAATGGAAAATGATGGACTGTGAATCCTGGCTAAATAAAGAGCGCTGAATGATGCTTCACTTGAATAAAACTGAAAACAATGGCATGGCCTTGGAAGAAATCCAGTCAGAAGATAATCTTCAAGTGTTCAGATTGCAAATGATCATTACAGCTCAAAACTTGAGGAAGAATCTCGGTGGGCCTAGGATTTCTAAGGTAGATTGTACTGGGTATGGAGATCAAATGAACTCTTAAATTATTCTAGGCATGTTGGATTTGCAACGGAGTGGAGGTATGCACTCTAGAGAGTGTTAATATTCTAGTTTAATTTGTTTTTCCCTCTTTAAGGTATATATTTTTAATCAGGTGAAAGAGCATTAAAATCTGAGCACTTCATTCTTTAAATGGCCACAATAGCCTTTATATTTAGTTTTTAAATTATTACAAAAAGTTTGTACAAATTTTTCGAATGTGAAAAAGTGATATGATTAGGAATTCAGCTCGCATTCTTTGATGTAACTCTTTGAATTTCTTTCCCAAATTTCAAGTATCAAAGGTTCTCAAAATGCACTCTAAAGGTAAATATGGATCAAGATTTTAATAGTATCCAATTTCCTGTTCACTGAAGCCAACTTCTACCATTCAATTTGGGAGAACGACCTAAAAACAATACATTAACATTAGCAATTTTCTAGTTGTCCCATTCTGAGGTCACAAAATACTGTGCAATTTATGCAAATTAGCTACATTGCCCATATACCTCTAAGTTACCATTGTAAAGTGCTTGAGTGATTGATTGATGAGGTCTTAACGGCACCACGACAACCAGGGTCAAACTGTGCCTGAGAGGTCAGACCATCTCAGAGGTAGGAAGAAAAGAAAACAGGGGGAGAATAAAAGAAATTCAAGAACAAAAGCCAGAAAGCTGTGATCGAGAGAAGAGGTGCATGGGTGAACCAAAAACAAAGTAGAGAGGGGGTGGAAGAGGAGAATTAAATATGGTTGTAGAGGGAGGCATGATGAATAAAGGAGATAATTGTAAAGTGCTTGTGAGCAGGCTTAATTTGAATGAAGCCTGTTGCTCTGAGGCCATCACCAACAAATGTGCAGGAGAAACTCTTTGACACTCTAAAGGATCTTTGGGCAATGGCAGTTTTCATCGATAGTACTGCAATCAACATCTTGAGGGAAGAACGATGAAGGAATGAAGTATTGTAATAATAATTGAAAGTGGGAAGGAGGCAGAATGCTGCCAACATGCTGTGTAAATACCGTTACTACAATTTATGAAAATATCCGCTGTACGGCAAATTTCAGAAAGCTTAATCTTGCTGCATGTCAAAAACCACAGCCACTTGTGTGATACTAGCCCTGTCTGAGCGTTTCGCTTGCAGGTGCTGTGTATTTGCTTGCCTTATTAGTTCAGGGTGATGAAGCAGAAAGCTTACTTAGTAACAATAGTTGGCTGTTTAAAGCATTTGGAGCTAAGTGATTTGTCCGGAGAGAGCATGCATGACTAACTTTAGTTGTATTTTTTTAAAGATATATTTCAGCACAGAGCCTAACGGCCTTTACTCCTCATGAAATGATTTGAACAATTTGGTCTTGCCTCTTTACAGCCACGATTGTAATTTTCAACCACGATCACTTACAAATACCGTATTTGACGTAATAACCTATATAAAATTGCACCACTTTTTAGGCCCGAAGTTTTCTCCTAATAAATGCCCAAGCTCAGGGCTGTGTACAGTGTGCTATTCCAAGTGCATGGTACATATATGTGAACTGGTTCTATACCAGCAACATAAAAACATTGCGAGCATCAGACGCAATATAGGCAAAGAATGAAACAAAGCATTTTAAGTCTTAAAATTTTTTATTTTTTATTTTTATGTTATCAGTCATAAAATGTTGGGTGTGTGCGTCTTAGCTAGCTAGCTAAATCCATCCGAGCCATTATAGGCTCATTGGGCCAGTACTTATCCCCGGTTTACATGGCGCAAGCGGATTAGAGTACATGACTCCCCCTGGATAGGATGCCAGCCCATCTCAGATTAACTTCCCAGCAGTGCTGGTACTCATTTTACAGCAGAGTCGACTGAAACAAGTAGAGTTAAGTGACTTGCTGAAGGACTCAATGCAGCGCTCACAACGGGAATCGAACTCAGTACCTCTCTAATACGAGCATGACTCCTTAACCACTTAGCCACATTACCTCTTGGGTGCGTCTTAGATTAGGCGCTTAATACATCAAATATGGTACGTAGTATTGTAATAATGATTCAAAGTGGGGAGGAGTGGGAAATGTTGCAAAAATTAATTGGAGTAATTTTGCCTCAATAATTTTGGCAACGATTGTATATTTCAACCCTACCTCTTCCATTCTTCTCTCAGTACCGATGGAAAGCAGATTGTTAAACTCCTTCTCCAGTACCTGCCTTGCCTGGATGTTTTGCGTTGGAATTTGAAGAGCTAGCGCCAATGCTACCGAGTCGTACGTTTCGTCTAATGCTAATAAAGACCCGTGCACTCCACTCTCCACCAAATTATTTGCATATTCACGAAGGCCAATAGATACAACCCATTTGATAACCCTCTCGTTGCTCCAAACTAGAACGTCTGTAACAGAAGAGAAAAGTTGGAAAATGGAGAAGTTTAAACAAAGGTTAGTATAAAATAAGAATTGGTTGTGATAAAAATAACTCGCTCAATCTATACTCCTCGCACTAATTTTAAAAAACGAAGACGGCCATCAGCCTGAGAGTTCCCTCGCTGTTTGACATTTTTTAGTTCCACCGTACATGGCATTAGATGAAAGAACGCATGCACTCTAGGTTTGAGAGTGCACTGTGCATGCACTCTGTAGGTTTGAGAGTGCACTGTGCATGCACTGTGTAGGTTTGACAGTGTACTGTGCATGCACTATGTAGGTTTAAGAGTGCACTGTGCATGCACTCTGTAGGTTTGATAATGCACTGTGCATGCGCTCTGTAGGTTTAATAATGCACTGTGCATGCGCTCTGTAGGTTTGATAATGCACTGTGCATGCGCTCTGTAGGTTTGAGCGTGCACTGTGCATGCACTCTGTAGGTTTGATAGTGCACTGTACATGCACTCTGTAGGTTTGATAGTGCACTGTACATATGACAGAAAGAGTTTAGCATAAAGAATAATGATAGCTAGCAGTTTGTAACTTCATTCCATATTGCATTTTTTGTTGACAACGATCAAATGTGATGTCTCCAAAATAGTTGAAACCTGGGTTTTAGGAACCAACTTTAAACACAAGTTATACGACCAGTTCATAACCCTCACTCTACCACGCGGTGATAGTATCAAACCCCTTTTTCATAAAAATAAAATCGGGACTTTACCACAGTCTTATAGGAGTAATCTTGGTTTAATTTCAAAGTACTCAGATATTTCTTTCACAAAATGTAACTTTTTATAAGGGTCACATTGCAGAATTTTGAGAAAAAGTACATTAAAAAAGGGTAAAATTCAAAAGTTGCTAAAAGATTTACTAATTTTTTCCCTCTTTCGAATCTTACAATAACTTCAAGATCACATTTTTGCTTCAAAATCAAACACGCAAGACCTAAGACATGATATTATTGGTTTTTGGTCTAAAATCTATAATCCCTACCTGCAATTTTCTGTTCTGGAGACATTTCTTCAAAATTTCATGAATTTCTGCCATTTTTGACCTTTTTTTTTCTTAAAAAAAAATCGTGTACCCAAACCGTACATCGCACATGCTTCAGTAAATCGCCGTTCGAAAGCGCTTGAAATTTCCCTTCATTTGATATATAACTAAAGGCATACCCCCACTATTTAGAACCTTTTCTATAAGAATTATATTTCACCTCTACAATTTGAACAACTACGTGGTGCGGAGGAAATGTATGCGGCTAGCACGCGAGCACTCCAGGTTCGAGTCTCACCGTGACCACTGCGTAATTATTTTTCTGCTGCAGCTTTCAGGGGTCTTTTGACTATAATCATTTAAGATGTTTTTTTCATCTTTCCTTTCTTTCTAAAAATTATGGAGTAGTATCATTGGAAAGGAAATTTCATAAAGAATCTTAATGGGTAACACAAATCTCTGTTTTCAATATTAACAAGATCTTATACTTCTGCAAAGATTGACCATTTGTTGACCAAATTTAGCTAAAAATTGCTTAATTTGCATATTTTTGTCCAATATTTCCTAAATTGGCTTTCATTACTGAAAAGATAGATATCTTAGCCTCTATTTCAACCAAACTTGTAACAAAAGAAAATGAAAGGAAAGTTGTCAGAAATGCATATGAAAAAAAAAGTTACAAAAATTGGGCTTGGTTTTTTTAAAGCCTTGGTAGAGTAAGGAAGGGTTAACAGTTTCAAAATGTGTTTTCAGGAACCCAATTTTAAACTATAGTTTAAGGACAGTATTGACAATGGCTTTAAACCCCTTTTTGAATGCTCGCTTGAGACCCCAACCCCCTTTTGAATGCTCGCTTGAGACCCCAGCCATGGTTTTTCGACCCAGTTTAAAATCCCGATTTCAGAACAAGAGTTTCGAATGCAGATTTTAGTGGCAGCTATTAGAAGCTTAAAGACTCATTTCCACAAACCTGATAATTCATTTGCACTTTCTTCTCTCCTTGTTGCCAAGTCTCTTCTGTCATAATTTACTTTCTTTAAACATAATATACCACACTGGAAGCTATGCCTGTAAACGAAAGAAAGATTTGATTAACGCAACTTACTACAAAATGAATGATAAGGGCAGCTAGTTACATGGTCCACCTGGGAGGAGGGAGTAGGGGAGGGGGTGGGGGTTGTCATGCAACTATCTCTATCTGGAGAACCCATCTTAAAGCATAGCCGATATTATAAGTAAGAGGAAAGTTGGTGTACCCCGAGCAAGAACCTACAAAGCCAGGTGGGAACCTACGAAGCCAGGTGGGAGCCTACGAAGCCAGGTGGGAGCCTACGAAGCCAGGTGGGAACCTACGAAGCCAGGTGGGAACCTACAAAGCCAGGTGGGAACCTACAAAGCCAGGTGGGAACCTACAAAGCCAGGTGGGAGCCTACGAAGCCAGGTGGAAACCTACAAAGCCAGGTGGGAGCCTACGAAGCCAGGTGGGAACCTACGAAGCCAGGTGGGAACCTACGAAGCCGCGCACTTGTGTTAACGTCACAAATCTTCAAAAATCTTTAAGAAAGTTAAAAAGCATGTACCTCCCTGTCTCTTCCAATTCCGCCGCCCCTGCACCTACTTAATACATGTCTTCAATTACTGCCAACCATTGAGCTGACACTTACTTACCTGTGGAAGCTATCAACCATATTGAGCTGACTCCTCTACTAGACATTCCATAAAGTGAGAGAAGAACCTGAGTACCCGAACAAAAACTGACCTTGCCAGAGTTTAAACAGGTATTTTCTCAAATTTTCAAGGAGGTGCCCCCTTTGTTTTCCGCCCCCCTCTCCCCCTCTCCTACAGACATTATCAATCATCATAACTGACACCTACCTGTGGAAGCTATCAACCATTTTAAGCTGACTTCTTAAATCTTTCTTGTTGAGGTGGTCTAGCATCCGTGCGTCTACTAGACATTCCATAAACGTGCTCCTGTATTGCGGCAGGCCGATGCTTGGCAGCCATTCATTCCCAATCCACTCGTGATTCATTTCCCCAAATGCTAATGTCTGTAAAAAAAGACAGAAAAATTGCAATGAATGTTTGCTGAAACAAAGAATTAGCCCAGTGGTCCCAACTAATTAGTCCAGTGGTCCCAAATAATTAATCCAGTGGTCCTAAATAATTAGTCCAGTGGTCCCAAATAATTAGTCCAATGGTCCCAAATAATAAGTCCAGTAGTCCCTACCAATTAGTCCAGTGGTGCCAAACAATTAGTCCAGTGGTCCCAAACAATTAGTCCAGTGGTCCCAAACAATTAGTCCAGTGGTCCCAAACAATTAGTCCAGTGGTGCCAAACAATTAGTCCAGTGGTGCCAAACAATTAGTCCAGTGGTCCCAAACAATTAGTCCAGTGGTCCCAAACAATTAGTCCAGTGGTCCCTAACAATTAGTCCAGTGGTCCCTACCAATTAGTCCAGTGGTCCCTACCAATTAGTCCAGTGGTCCCTACCAATTACTCCAGTGGTCCCAAACAATTAGTCCAGTGGTGCCAAACAATTAGTCCAGTGGTGCCAAACAATTAGTCCAGTGGTCCCTACCAATTAGTCCAGTGGTCCCAAACAATTAGTCCAGTGGTCCCTACCAATTAGTCCAGTGGTCCCTACCAATTACTACAGTGGTCCCAAACAATTAGTCCAGTGGTCCCAAACAACTAGTCCAGTGGTCCCTACCAATTAGTCCAGTGGTCCCTACCAATTACTACAGTGGTCCCAAACAATTAGTCCAGTGGTCCCAAACAACTAGTCCAGTGGTCCCAAACAATTAGTCCAGTGGTCCCAAACAATTAGTCCAGTGATCCAGCAAATTGATCTAGTACAAAAGAGGACTCTAATAGCAACAAAATGGTGAATACCTTATTCCATTAAGGAGATATTCAACTTAAAATTTTCTCTCATCTGTAAAGAAATGACTGGTGTAGTAAGTCTATTAAAAAGGGCTAGTGCCCCGATTCTCACTTTCTTAACAATTGTTTATGTATTTTAAAGAAAAATTATTTACCTTTTTATTATTTGAATTATTTTTCCTATAACTTTCTTCAGGTGGTACTACCGTCTTAATTCTTTCCTGACATCCATTGGTTTTTAATTTAAGCCACAAAATCGCAGGACAAAATATGATAGAATACATAAAGACTCTGAGGCTTGTGAGGATGTGACATCGCGACTAGTCTGATTTCAGTCGTTTCTACACAAATGATACACAACTTATAAACTTAGACATCTTCTTAACGGAATAAGATTTTGGAATGCTTTCTTCACCATTCTGTTTCTTTTGAAATAAAGTTGATAATCCTTTTGCAGCTCTTGTACCCAACGATTCTCTTTGACCTTCCCTACCCCATTACCATATCCCGTGACTTACTGTTCTTGATGTCGGTGGTGCTGATGGACCGGTCAAACTGACCATCTCTTGTACAAGAAATAACCCTTACCTTTCTTTGACCTATGACCCTCCCTTACCCCATTACCATATCCCGTGACTTACTGTTCTCGATGTCGGCGGTGCTGACGGACTGGTCAAACTGACCATCTCTTGTATAGCTAACCTCAGTTTCAGTCTGTGTAATGGATTGCTTATACCTATCTCTCGTTGAATCTCCGTGTCCGACAAAGCTGACATGATGGCGCCACTTTTGACGTTGGCCCTGCAAGCAGCCACATACCATGCGGGCATGCCGACCCAAAGTTCTAACCATGCAACGACTGTAGGACCATTCCATAATGCAAACGGGGTGCCATGTTTAACTGCTTCAGCGAGAAGTTCATGCCTGGATAAAAGCAAACAAAATCCTTCAACAGATATCGAAAACATTTCTCTTTTATCTCTTAAGTAACATAAGGAAAATCAGTGCACTAGCTTTGCCGTTTCACCGCTGTTAGCAAGCCCCGCTCCTCTCTGCCTCCCTATTGGTCCGCCCTGCCCCTCAGAAAAAATGTAAACAAAAAATGATATTTACATATATATTTTTTTTTATTCCAAAAGATTCTTTATAAACTTAATTAAACTCATGAAATAACTTATATGGATACAGAACACAGAATGATAACATAGTAAGCAATTGTCCTGTATGGCTCATGACTGGTCCTTATCAGTCATGACTGGTCCTTATCAGTCAAAATAGTTTCATTGACCAGGGGCTTAAGCTTTAAGGGGGGCCCTTGGCAGTGCTTTGAGTGCACATTAATGTGCCCCTCAACATTTATAGCACCGTGCCCCATTTTAAATCAACCTAGGGGTCGGAAAATCATAGATTTTCTTGTTGTGATCTCAAAATATAAATAAAAATGCATAACTTATTTAAAAAAACAAGGTTTTAAAATTCAAAATCCTCTAAAAATGATCAATTTCTAACAGATTGAACATAATAATAATAATAATAATAATAATAATGATAACAATAATAAGAATAACAATAATGATGATGACGGCTAATACGGATAATAATAATGATAATAATAAGATAATGATGATAATAATAATAATAATAATAATAATAATAATTTAAAAAATGATATAAAAAAATAATATAAAAAAAATAATAATAATTTTGTATAGCACATTTCCTTCAATTAAGCTGAAATTGCTACCTGTCCATAAATCTGAAACAATATGGAAAGTCAGAACAGTAAGCAACCTAAGGCAAATTACTTCTAAATATTAATTTCTTAATTACGGACAACAAATTTGGCTTACTTCTTTTTCCGCCTTCTATCGTTGTCGCGTTGACCTATATTTGCTCCTATAGATTCTTGTGAACTGGAATCTTCAGCAAAATGAGCTGTGAAGAAAGAAAAGGGGACTTCGTGAATGATGAGACAAAAACAATGCTATACTATATGTACAGCTGATGCACGCTACTGAATATTCATGATGCTGCATCATGACGATTCAGAGTTTTACCAGCACCCTTATAATAAACAAGTTCTATGACTGATATTTCAAACTAGACAAGAATTGTAGTTAACTGTTAGCTTTTATTTCATATCCCGTTTTGCTCATCATGTTTAAAAATCAGTTTAATTAATGAATATTCTTAAAGTCATGTGATGCTGCATCATGACAATTTAATTTTACCAGCACCCTAATAATAAACAAGTTCTATGACTGATATTTCAAACTAGACAAGAATTATAGTCAACTATTACGACTTTTATTTCATATCCCGTTTTGCTCATCATGTTTAAATCAGTTTAATTAATGAATATTCATAAAGTCATGTGATGCTGCTTCATAACAATTCAGAGTTTTACCAGTACCCCAATAATCAACAAGTTCTATGGCTGAAATGTCAAACTAGACAAGAATTGTAGTCAACTATTAAAACTTTTATTTCATACTCCGTTTTGCTCATCATGTTTAAATCAGTTTAATTAATGAATATTCATAAAGTCATGTGATGCTGCATCATGCCAATTTGGAGTTTTACCAGTACCCCAATAATCAACAAGTTATATCACTGAAATGTCAAACTAGACAAGAATTGTAGTCAACTATTAAAACTTTTATTTCATACCCCGTTTTGCTCATCATGTTTAAAAATCAGTTTATTTAATGAATATTCATAAAGTCATGTGATGCTGCATCATGACGATTCAGTTTTACCAGTACCCAATAATCAACAAGTTCTATGACTGAAATGTCAAACTAGACAAGAATTGTAGTTAACTATTAGCTTTTATTTCATATCCCGTTTTGCTCATGTTTAAAAATCAGTTTAATTAATGAATATTCATAAAGTCATGTGATGCTACATCATGACAATTCAGAGTTTTACCAGCACCCTAATAATAAACAAGTTCTATGACTGATATTTCAAACTAGACAAGAATTATGATCAACTATTAAGACTTTTATTTCATACCCTGTTTTGCTCATCGTGTTTAAATCAGTTTAATTAATGAATATTCATTAAGTCATGTGATGCAGCACCATAATATTAAACCAAGAAGTGGACACAACTAAGATTTCTCCTTTAGCACATTATCTGATTAAAATACTTTTTACCAACCTTTTTTTTTTTCTTTTTCGGACAAAGAAAATTACAAACCACGAATCTATACCATGAAAACATGGCACTATAATGATCTTTTTCTTTCTCCCCCTCCTCCTACAAAAGAAGAATGTTTTTTCTTGCTATATTCATCATTTTGCCATTTAATTGTAATTAAAAGGCTTTCTAAAAACTTGTATACATTCTGGCTTCACCATGATTCTTTGTTCTGTTGTTTGATAATTTCAAACATTTTTTTTTTTTTTTTTGTGCAAAAATGAAATTATTCCTAGCCCACTTTTCATTCACATAAACTAATTTATTCTCAATTGTTATCTATCGATAAAATCAATCAATATTCAACCAGATTTATCCCTAATGATATCAAACTTTACAATAATTGTATCAATACTTCGAAACACTCTCACAAAATCAACAAGTATTCAAGCACAAATCAACAATATTTCCACAAACTATTAAACACAGGTCACTAAGGGATTATCCAACCGGAAGTCAAAAGCATAAATAAAACTGACGGGCAAAAACAGGATAAAGCAATTTACAATTATACACACAGTTCAACTTCACAAAGAACACCCGTATAAAACATGTACACTGATATGAGCCACGGCACAGCTTTAACGATTTTTCAGCGTTTTTTCTTTTCAAGCGGCACAAGCGCACGGATTGACAGAAACACAATTAAGCTGAAATTAAAGCAATTAATTAAAAAACATATGTGAAGATGTTCTTGCATTCTTGCAAGTATCCACAGGAACAAAAATCACCACAGAGCTAATATTTCTGACAACGCCGCCGACGACGAGTGAACACACAATTACAATGACGGTGTCGTCGCCTGCGTATTCGGTTATGATAGTAATGCTATCACGAAACGCTTAATACGACCCGGACGAGAACACAGGTACAACGTACGGACAGACATAACATCGACAACCAAGGCAATTTCTGACAAAGAATACTCAAGTCTTAAATATCATCTCTCAAAATCAAAGATTTTTGTAACTTGAAACAAAGTTTGATTACTGTACACTCACAAATCTTCTCAGCTATGCACACTTCTGTGTTACCCATTACTACACCGAATGAATTACAAAACCTGAAAATTTGATGAGATTTTAACGAGCGAGGTGATTTAATTTCCTTGATCTTCGCAATGAACCTTAATCATGTTGACATGAGGGTCTTAGGAGATGAAAAGCTGAGGGGATAAGTGCTTTGACTTTGGCTATGTTTGACACAAAATGACATAATAAGTGTGAAGAGAACGTTCTCGTTAATTAAAAGTGGAAAGACCCCTGATAAAAGTTTAGCGCATCTGCATGCTAATGAGAAATCTTGTAGACCTGGGATGTTTTGAGTTAATGGTTTATCAACAACTGCAGAATATTTCTACTATATTTCTAGGTCCAAATAAGCAAATGTTTTTTATATGAATCTACAGTTATGAACTATCAGACTCTACTTTGACAGTTAACAATGCTTTATAATCCTCTGAAAAGAATCGTTTGAAAGAGAGAGATTCTGATGTAGACTTTTGGTTGGTAAAGTTTAACGGCACCACGACAACGATCGTCAAGTGCTTAGCCAGACCCGTGCCATTCTAAACATTCTATAAACAGGGGTATATTCTAAAACAATTAACATGGGAGGAGGGCTCTGAAAAAGCAATGGTGGATCTAGGGTAAACAATCAGAAATGTCCATTTTTTACAAGAAAATATTAAAGAAAAAAATCTTTGAATTTTGACTTTCTGGTTCACTCCCAAATTTCAGAAAAGGGCCCCCATGATCAGAAAAGGGCCTCCATGATCAGAAAAGGGCCCCCATGATCAGAAACAACAAAGTTTGAAAAGAGGAGCTCTCAAGGTAACCAATTAATGTATACAATTGCACACAATACCACAAACAATTAGCAATTATTCCAAATCTTTTGAGCAATTGAGCTAAGACATTTCCCTAAAACTAATAGGTTTTAATCACACAATGTTCCGAACATTACAAACATGAAAAGATCCCCAAAATGAAGGGGTTAAAATTGACATACATCAGAGTAGACAGGAAGAAATACCCGCACGGAAATCACAACTTCCTCCAACCTGACAGCTGTTTTTGTGGATTGCTGAGGATACGGGTCACCATAATAAGGTTTATGTACTGTAGGTGTGGGGTATGTGTGTACTTTATGTGGGAATATGGGTAGACCAGCATTAGCAGCTAACTAATGATGTATATGATATGAAGACATGTTGATATGCACATTTTACAGAGTACTGTGGCATCAAATGTAAACATTAGAAACTATTGTACCTAAGATTAAAGGAATATTATTATAAGTTTTTAGCTTGTGAAATGATTGTTCAAAATGCTTTAAGCATGATTGTAGAAAAGCGCTATATAAAACTGAATATTATTATTATAAGGCAGTGGCAATGCTAACTTAATTATTTCAAACTCTATTACGCACCATGAAAATAGCAAAAAGCGAAGCCAAAATTGGTTTACAATTGGCAGCTTTGTCATTTTGGAGAGTTTTCGTATGCAAATTTGAAAGCAGATTTGAAACGTGCAACGCACAAACAATTTTCCCTGCAAAATGGCTTCCAGTTGAATTAGAGTCACATGATGGAATCCCTCTATACACATATACAAACAACTATTCAAACTCTGATCTGCCATATTTGAAAACTAATTATAAAGTATACGCATGATCTAGGGTTGAAATGCCTTACAACAAACGATTGTAGCTGTAATTTCCACTATGCAAATGACGTAGGCGGGGTCAAGGTGTGAAATTTTGGTGCTTTTGTATTTTTAAGCACTGAAAATACATTAAAATTGATCCTGTATTTTGTTTATTAGCTGGGCATTAATTCCTTAAATATGAAGGTGGGAAAAAAAAGAAGGAAATTCACAGGAAGAAATGTTTAGTTTGTACCAAAAAAAAAAAAAGTGATTACTTCCCTCTAAGATTGACGGATTTCTTACGTTGCGTTCTGAAGTTTTTTCAAGCTTTAATGCTCGTTAAGTAATTCAACATCAAATGACACAAATTATGCAGTGGATAATGATACAATTTATAAATTAAATAACATTGGATTAATTTTATAAATTTAATTGATAAAATAATGGGGATGGAGATACATATACCATTTGAAATTATTTTGATGTGTGCTATTAACCTATTAACTATTTTGATCAACTCTAATAAATAATAATAAAGACATGTAAAGTCTTAGAGCAGGAACAGTCACAAAATAAGCAATTCAGACATTCAGAATATTAACTTACAAAACCTATGTAGATTGGAAGAAATCTAGATTGAAAATCTGAGATAATCATATTTTTTTAATACATACATTATAAGTACCATTATACAAATGATTTTATTTTCTCATTCGAAAGAGTTTCTAAGTACCGCACAATATAGGTATAGTACACATACACACTCCTGTTTATGCCTGAAGAGTGTTGTAGAAAGGTTTTGTGATTTTAAGGATGAGTTCAGGGGTCAGGTAAGTTAATCTTATATGAAAGAGGACTTCAAAAGAAACAAAATAGTGGAGAAAGCATTCACAAATCTTATTCCACTAAGGAGATATTAAAGGATTAGTTCAGTGGTCAGGCATGTCCATCTTATATGAAAGAGGACTTCAAAAGAAACAAGATAGTGAAGAAAGCATTCGCAAATCTTAATCAAGTTTAAAGCTCTTGTCTAATCTGTGTAGAAACGACTGGCGTAGTGAGTCTACCATGGAAGGTTGGCGCCCTCATCCTCACATTCTTAACAATTGTTAATGTAGTTTAAAGAATTTTTTTTACTATTTGAATTAGTTTTCCTTAAACTTTCTTCAGGTGGTTTATCATAACTATCCATACAAGATTATGTTTGAATACTTTCCTGAAAATTCCAATGGTTTTTAAGCCACAAACTATAATAGAATACATAAAGAATTTGAGGAATCTGAGGCTATGACATCACAACTAGTCTGACTTCAGTCGTTTCTACACAAATGCTACCAAACTTTAAACTTAAATATCTCCTAATGGAATAAGATTTTTGAATGCTTTTTTCACCATTATGTTTCTTTTGAAGACCTCTTTCATATAAGATTGACTTGCTTGACCACTGAACTAATCCTTTAATATGACCCATTCTAATATCTTTCAAAATAGCTGGAAAAAAATCTGAAACATTACATTGCATTTACACAGGCTTGCATTTTAATTTCCAACCTTTCATGGATGAATATTAAATTAGATGTCAAATTCTTGTCCTCAACTTGGAAGGGGGAGGGGGGCAAAAAAATGGAGGCAGAAGGAATAGAAGGCTAATTAGTAAAATATACTTACAATGATTGATTACCAAAGGGAACAGTCAATGAGTTTTGGGGAGATGGAGCGACAACAGGAATAATGTATTGTTAATCAACACATGATAGTTAGTAACATAATGGATACTGCTAAACAAATTGTTTGTTGGTTTGATGAGGGCTGAATAAATTGTATGGTATGAGATGTTGTCAATAAATGTGATGGACTTGATAAAAGCTATAAAAAATTTCTACTTTATTCCCAATAAAAAACAACATTAAATTCTGAATACTTATTAGAATTGTCTAGTTATCTTAGATTTGAAGAGGAAAAAAAAATTGTTATTCATATTTTCTTTGGGTTATCAACTTTAATATTTGAGAATTTTGGACACAAAATCTGTTGATGCACAAGTCCATGGCTGCTCACAATATTATTGCCAATTATATGAAGACGAGAAGCAGAGTATTTTCAATTTTTTTTTTTTACATAATATGACAATGATGTCTATTTGTTTGATGTTTGATGAGGGCTTAACGGCATCACGACAACGAAGGTCAAATTGTGCCTGAGAGGTCGGATCAAAGATGTCTACTTCCAAAACGGAAATAATACTGGATTGACAACTGCGAAAGATTTGTGTTATTTCGGACCTTTCGCACAATGGTTAGATTATATATGTAAATATGAATATATCATCAACAGAATTCAAGCTATACATGTATATCTGTGCAAAATAAATACTACATAACTTCAAAATCAATCATTTCTTCATACTTTATACATAAGCAAACAAAATTAAAAAGCAACAATTTATGCAATAAACCTTTAAAATAAAGCTGTGTGTTATTATGAGATTATTATCATGCAGCAAAGCACTAAAAATTATATCAGACAATAAAAAATATTTCTTTTGGATTCAAAACTTATTCTACCCACAATTCAATAGTTTTTTTATAGTTGTTTTTTTTTTTTTGGGGTGACAGAATTTAAGTTTTCTACTTGAAAAGCATGGATGATGTTTCAATATGGCACTTATGGCTATGAAAATTATTGTAAAAGCGCCTGGTAGCAATTATTCATTTTTTTTTTCTTGCTAAAAATTCTCTATTTGCGAATGAGTAAAAAGGCAAACTTAGTGGAGGAAAGTATTGTGGTGTTTCGTTTTTCATTTGAATGAATCTGTCAAAATTTTCCTTCAATAAAAAAAAAAAAAAAAAAAAAAATGGGCAAAATTCTGCACAAATCCATGCATGTTGAACAACAAATCACAAATCTGTATACCTTTTCACAATTTGATAGTGTTGGTTATTTTGCTCTGAAATGATTTTCTTTTTCTTCTTCAACTAACGTGTTTTGTCCGCTAACGTGTTTTGTCCGCTAACGTGTTTCGTGAGCTAACATGTTTCGTGAGCTAACAGGTTTCGTGAGCTAACAGGTTTCGTGAGCTAACATGTTTCGTGAGCTAACATGTTTCGTGAGCTAACATGTTTTGTGAGCTAACATGTTTTGTGAGCTAACATATTATGTGAGCTAACATGTTTTGTAAGCTAACATGAGCTAACATGTTTAACATGTTTTGTAAGTGAGCTAACATGTTTCCGCTAACATGTTTTGTAAACTAACATGTTTTGTATTAGAGCTAACATGTTTTGTTTTGTATTAGCTAGCGTGTTTTGAGCGTTTTGTAACATGTTTCATAACTTAACATATTTTGTACGCTTACATGTTATGTAAGCTAACATATTATGTGAGCTAACATGTTTTGTAAGCTAACATGTTTCATGAGCTAGCATGTTTTGTGAGCTAACATGTTTTGTAAGCTTTAATGTTTCGTAAACATGCTTTGTATAACATATTTCATAAAACTAACATGCTTTGTAGGCTTACATGTCTTTTTAAGCTAACATGTTTTGTAAGCTAACATGTTTTGTATTAGCTAATCTCTTTGTATTATTTACTAGCGTGTTTTGTACTAGCAAACCTGTTTTGTATTAGCTAACGAGTTTTGTATTAGCTAACGTTTTAAACTTGCTAGCATGTTTTATAACTTAAAATATTTTGTACGCTTACATGTTTTGTACTAGCTAACATGTTTTGTATGCTAACATGTTTTATAAGCTAACATGTTTCATAAACATGCTTTGTATAACATGTTTCGTAAAACTGACATGCTTTGTAAGCTGACATGTTTTGTGAGCTAACATGTTGTCCGCTAACATGTTTTGTAAACTAACAAGTTTCCTAAGCTAATATGTTTTGTAAGCTAACATGTTTTGTGAGCTAACATGTTTCATAAGCTAACACGTTTCGTGAGCTAACACGTTTCATAAGCTAACATGTTTTATAAGCTAACATGTTTTATAAGCTAACATGTTTTGTAAGCTATTATGTTTTGTAGACTAGCACATTTGAATATCAAAACTTAACACAATACTTCCTCCATCAGTTAGCCGATTCTAACTTCAAACAAGAATTTTTGACTTGCTCAAACAAAGAAGAAAAAATGAAAAAAAAATATTTGTTCATATTTCAAGACAGCACTAAATGACACGCAAATAATAATCAATACAGACTACAGCATTTGTCCGACAAAACACAGGAAACAATGTGTATACCTTGGAGGCGCCTCCAAAGATAAATAGCTGAAACAAGAGGATTTGAATATTCATTGAGGTCAAAGTTCATGTAACAAAATAATTCAGTAATTTCTCTAAGGAAAACAAAGCCTAAATCAAGCCTAAGAAAAAGAGGATTTAAATATTCATTGAGGTCAAAGTCCATGTGCAAAATAATTCACAGACAAGATTTAAATATTAATTGGGGTCAAAGTTCATGTAAAAAATCATTCGCAGTAATTTCTTTTAGTACAACAAAATTCAAAACAATCTCTGTGATGTTAGCTCTTAAAAACCTCCCGAATCTTGGAGACTAAATAATCCGAAAAAATATGCAAATTTATAATGTATTAAGTTAAATAGTGCAGTTTTCTGACATTCATCTATTTGAAAGGAAAGCACCCCCACCCCCTGGGACAAAAACCCTATTTGTCAAGAAAAATTGTGGTACATGAATAAAAACTAATATAGAGGTATGCCCATTCACACATTTGAATATTAAATAAACATAATATTAGGTGATAGACCAACAGAATAGGAAGAATTGCTACGACTCTCTGGAATCAGCAAAAGCTCCATGTACATGAAATAAATATATATAAAAATCATAAATACTGTACTGAGTGAGGAATTGCTATATAGAGGACACAGGAGCTTTCAGAATAACTGAAAATCAAAACGATAATTATGCAAAATTCAAAACACTACAAATTTATATACGATTTCTTTGCATACTAATGAGTACATAAGCTTTATTCTATGTGTATAGGTACACAATGCTAATATGGAGTGGCATACTCTGTACTGTTTTCTGTTGGATTGATACGTAGAGAAATAATTGTCAATAGCAACTTGTCAAATACCGTGCTATAAAAGCAAAGTTGACAATTCAACAAGTCACCTTTTCATACATGGGCTCATTAACACCTTTTTTGTTTAAAACACGAAGTCACCTTGTCACCTTGTATTCAGTTAAGAAGATATTAAAAGATTAGTACAGTGGTCAAGCATGTCCATCTCATATAAAAGAGGACTTCAAAAGAAACAAAATGGTGAAGAAAACATTCATAAGAGATATTAAAATAATGGTTTATAGCCTTTTTTCATGGTTTATAGCCTATTTTCATTGTTTATAGCCTATTTTCATGGATTATAGCCTATTTTCATGGTTTATAAGCCTATTTTTATGGTTTATGCCTATTTTTATGGTTTATAGCCTATTTTCATGGTTTATAGCCTATTTTCATGGTTTATAGCCTATAGCCTATTTTCATGGTTTTTAGCCTATTTTCATGGTTTATAGCCTATTTTCATGGTTTATAGCTTATTTTCATAGTTTATAGCTTATTTTCATGGTTTTTAGCATATTTTTATGGTTTGTAGCCTATTTTCATAGTTTATAGCTTATTTTCATGGTTTGTAGCCTATTTTCATGGTTTATAGCCTATTTTCATGGTTTATAGCCTGTTTTCATGGTTTATAACCTATTTTTATGGTTTATAGCTTATTTTCATGGTTTGTAGCCTATTTTCATGGTTTGTAGCCTATTTTCATGGTTTGTAGCCTATTTTTATGGTTTATAGCTTATTTTCATGGTTTGTAGCCTATTTTCATGGTTTTTAGCCTATTTTCATGGTTTTTAGCCTATTTTCATGGTTTATAGCCTATTTTCATGGTTCATAGCCTATTTTCATGGTTTATAGCCTATTTTCAAAATGTATTGGCCTATTTTCATGGTTTATAGCCTATTTGCATGGTTTATAGCCTATTTGCATGGTTTATAGCCTATTTTCATGGTTCATAGCCTATTTTCATGGTTTATAGCCTATTTTCAAAATGTATGGCCTATTTTCATGGTTTATAGCCTATTTGCATGGTTTATAGCCTATTTGCATGGTTTATAGCCTATTTTCATGGTTTATAACCTATTTTCATGGTTTATAGCATATTTTCAAGGTTTATAGCCTATTTTCATTGTTTATAGCCTATTTTCATGGATTATAGCCTATTTTCATGGTTTATAGCCTATTTTCATTGTTTATAGCCTATTTTCATGGATTATAGCCTATTTTCATGGTTTATAGCCTATTTTCATGGTTTATAGCCTATTTTCATTGTTTATAGCCTATTTTCATTGTTTATAGCCTATTTTCATGGATTATAGCCTATTTTCATTTTTTATAGCCTATTTTCAAAGTTTATAGCCTATTTTCATGGTTTATAGCCTATTTTCATGGAGGTTTTTTTTTTAGCCTATTCTCATAGTTGATGGCCTATTTTAATGGTTTATAGCCTATTTTCATGGTTTATAGCCTATTTTCATTGTTTATAGCCTATTTTCATTGTTTATAGCCTATTTTCATAGATTATAGCCTATTTTCATGGTTTATAGCCTATTTTTATGGTTTATAGCCTATTTTCATGGTTTATAGGCTATTTTCATTTTTTATAGCCTATTTTCAAAGTTTATAGCCTATTTTCATGGTTTATAAGCCTATTTTCATGGAGGTTTTTTTTTTTAGCCTATTCTCATAGTTGATGGCCTATTTTAATGGTTTATAGCCTATTTTCATGGTTTATAGCCTATTTTCATTGTTTATAGCCTATTTTCATTGTTTATAGCCTATTTCCATGGTTTATAGCCTATTTTCATGGTTTATAGCCTATTTTTATGGTTTATAGCCTATTTCCATGGTTTATAGCCTATTTTCATGGTTTATAGGCTATTTTCATGCTTTATAGCCTATTTTCATGGATTATAGCCTATTTTCATGGTTTATAGCATATTTTCATGGTTTATAGCCTATTTTCATGGTTTATAGCCTATTTTCATGGTTTACAGCCTTTTTTCATGGTTTATAGCCTAGTTTCATGGTTGATAGCCTATTTTCTTCCAATTACACTCAAACGTTGTTGCTACCTGTCCATAGATCTTCAAATTAGATCATCTGAAGCACAAAGTATATTCTACAATTTCCCCCCCAACTGGGGTTGACTTGGTACTAAAAAAGTGTGAACTTCGTAAAGCTACCATAATCATTGAGAGAAACTGACAGAAATATTGAAATAAAATATATCTATACATACCATTATACAATAAAATGTAAAAAGTATTGGAAAAAAAAAATGCATATAAAAATCTTTCGTGTATATATACTCTTCTTGTTCATATTGTAGACACGTTTGACTCAGTAAATATTTGTCTTAAATATAAAACGAGGATATCTGAAATTTTATTCAGAAGGTTGTTCGACTACATTTATTTTAGAGGGACAAAACAAAAGCGCAACATAAAACATAAGATCGTGTTATACATTTACCATTGAACAACATCATGCGTATGTAAATATGCAGAGTACGACAACCAATAGAAATCATGCAGAATATTTTAACTGGATATTTATGCGTGAATATTCATAAGCTGGTTATTCAATATACAAAACATGATATGCATATTTAGTACCTTCTAAACATCTCCAAAGATAAACAGCTGCAAGGGCAGTGAAAACAAGCCAAGGTGAACAGGCAGTGCAGCAAGTAAAAAGGCAAAGAGAAATATGCAAAACGGTTCTATGAATATGCATTAATGAATATGTAACACACTGAATAAAGAAAGCAACACATGCAGCAAGCTTTAATCAGAACAAAAATGTATCTGATGCTATGGTCTACAGGCTGAAAATGGGGTGGAGGGGGAATGCAAGAAAATGAGTAAAACATCATTCTTAAAAGGATTAGCTCAGTGGTCAAGCAAGTCCATCTTATGTGAAAGAGAACTTTAAAAGAAACAAAATGGTAAAGAAAGCATTTAAAATGAAGGAAATATTCCAGTTTAAAGCTCCGTCTCATCTTTGTAGAAATGACTGGTGTAGTAAGTCTACTGTGGAAGGTTGGCCCCTTTATCCTTACATTCTTAACAATTGTTGATGTACTTTAAAGAAAATATGTCTAACTTTTTTCCCTATTTCAATTATTTTCCCCAAAACTTTCTTCAGGTGGTAAATTATAATTACCTTAACAAGATTCTGGTTTGCTACTTTCCTGACATATCCAATGGTTGCTAAGCAACAAAACCGAAGGACAAAACATGATAGAATACATAAAGACTTTGAGGAATCTGAGGCTGTGATGTCACAACTAGTCCAATTTCCGTCGTTTCTACACAAATGATACCAAACATCCAATTAAAATATCTCCTTAACAGAATAAGAGTTTTGAATGCTTTTTTTGCCAATTTGTTTCTTTTGAAGTCCTCTTTCATATAAGATGAAGTTGCCTGACCCCAGAACTAATCCTTTAAGAGATCCTCCGCAAGACAGTGATAATAACTGAAAATGCATTCGTAATTCTTAAAACAAAATGTGCTCGAAAATTGTTTGGAGGCATTTAACTAGCAGTGCGTACAGGAGAACATGAGGGGGTTAACCACGAGATTAATTGAAAGTTTTAACTTTAAGAGCAGACGGAGAACTTGTTTCTATTTTAAGCTTGAATTTGTTGGAAAAATACATTTGGATGATTCTATATATATTATTCGGGTTAGTAATTTACAATATTTTTGATATTTATTACAAGGCAACGTAAAGACTAGCATAGTGGGTTCTTTACCTCAATGGTTGAGATAGCGGAAAGGGATGTATTTGTACTTGAAAATAATCATCATGATAATTAAATATAAGGAATATCACCTACTGTATTTAAAAGGTTTATGTCGCTACCATTTCTGTTATTATCAAGTTAAACAAGTTTTCATTGGAATTCACAACTTCACTTCTAATATGATTATCAACGTATCTAAATGTCTTATTACTTATCAATTTATTTGGAAGTTTTACAGACTAAGTATGTAAAATTGTTGTCATATCAAAATTTAAAATCTAGCAATCTAAAAATTTGGTAAAATCCTCATCATAAACACTTAAGCTTTCCATATGAACACATTATCAGCAAGGCTTAAATCTGGCTTTTTCATCAAAACTATCAATCTTGTTTTAACTAAGATGAAAAGTCTTAAAATGGAAAAAAAAAAAACCTTACATTAAAAAGTATAAACAATGTTGGAATCAATAATAACTCGTCTGCATTAATTAGCCAACCCCATAATACTAAATAGCACCAATGTGGAACAGTCTAAGTTACATATACAGACAATTTACAGATGTGGAATTAATTGTACCAACATTTAAAAGAAATCTTGAAACATCTTGAAAGCAATAGTAACTCAAGAAAACAAAACAATTTCTACAGCAAATGCCTACACACATTGATGCAAAATATTAAACTTTTATTGGAAAATTAACTTGTCAAATATTGCACAACTTTAAAGGAATATTCCCATGTTTTTAAAGGAATATTCACATAATTTTAAAGGAATATTCCAAAGTTTTCTAGAGGAATATTCCCATGTTATTAAAGGAATATTCCCATGTTTTTAAAGAAATATTCCCATGTTTTTAAAGGAATATTCCCATCTTTTTAAAGGAATATTCCCATGTTTTTAAAGAAATATTCCCATGTTTTTAAAGGAATATTCCCATGTTTTTAAAGGAATATTCCCATGTTATTAAAGGAATATCCCCATGTTTTTCCTAACCTTTCATAAGAGAAAAATGTTAGAAACAAACTTGGTGCAAAAATCATGTTGATATGTTATTCCTACCAGGAGATATTCAAATTTAAGGTTAAATAAAAATGTCAATAAACGCGAATAGGAAAAGGCTCAGTATAACATCACAGCAACACATTCTCCCACAAAGTTGATGCATTTTATTAAAACCTATCATCGTTTTTATTAGTAAAATCTACTAGAAAAATAAATTGATGAAAGTTAGGTATTTATATACATTGCCAAATATACCCTACTTCAATAACTTTTGGAAAGTTGCTTGTTAATCATACAGAAACAACCAATTAACGTTCAAAGAAATACATAAACATTTGTAATGGAATTGCCTCTATGACATCATCAAACACAAATTCATCATACTGTACAAAAATTTTAAAATGCAATTGGGAAATCTTCAAAAATCCATATCTCCTGAATGGAATATGATATCAACCTGATTGTTGTACCAAATTGGCTCTAAAATTATGCTCTTTCAAATACAATTTTACAAAAACTGCTACAAACTTTGTTATTTCAGTCAAAAACAAGAGAGTTATCAAGAATAGTCTATGATTAAACCCAACTTATTTTTAAACCATCCATAGTGACATGGACTCGAAGGATGGCATTGTTGTAAAGCAATAGTATACAACAAAAGGAACTCTTATTACAAGAATAGTCTATGATAAAAATAAAACCATCCAAGTCACATGGACTCGGAAGGATGGCATTGAACAAAAGGAACTCTTAGGGACAGATTACAGACCGTCAATGATGCAGTGGCCCAACATACATCAACTAATAAATTGTGATGAAATTTGGGAGAAACTAATTAAAAATACTCAAAATGACAACAAAAAAATAAAAAATAAAAATTATTTTTAAACCATCCATAGTCACATGGACTCGGAAGGATGGCATTGTTGTAAAGCAATAGTATAGGAGAACCAAAGAATATTATTGAATAGCTTTGATTACATGAAATTTGCCAACTGATTATCAGGTGTGAAAACAGGGCTTTAACGAAAACTACTACTGCATGGCCGTAGGTAGGAGTTTGCTTCTCTAGCCAACCCCTAACTCCCCCAATAATTTGCAGTGGTATAGTACAGTCATATATATCATATTTATAACTGAATAATACCATATAGAGCGGAAGCTCAAGCTTATCTGTCCAATAATGTAAGGTCTACTCAGGGGTGAGTTATAGATAGCCCCCATGTTAAAAAAGGACTGTCTTTGCCATCAACTTGTAAGTCATTTTTATGATACATAAATATCTTCAAAAAGTGTTTCTATACAATCCTTTCCATTTCCCTCTTAAAATTATCAGCTACTCCCCCCCACCTTACAACGATAGTGCTTATCTTAGGGGGGGTAGGCTTCTCAGGTGCTGCAAAGAGGTTGTGGGTGCTCACAAGCACAGCCAATAGGAAGAGGTAGCTTTTAAAGGTCATATGCAAATGCACACAATGAATATTCATTAATAAAAGCAAAAGCAGCAGAAAATGGGATTTTTTTGCAGGAAGAAAAAAAAAAAAAACTTATAACTTTTTTTGGTGCTATTTTTAAGGTTGATATACGCAAATTACGTTCAGGTGCCGACTACAAACTACGGTTGTTTCGTTAAACTATCTAGATATACGCTACACAGTGCAAACTAAAAATTCTTAAATTTGAATATATTCATGGAAGAGGGACCAGAAAGTGAATAGAGCGAAGGGGATGGGAAAGAAGTAAGTTATTTACAGTTAGAATTACAGCATTGGCTCCAACCAGGGCATTTATCAAACACAAAAGAGAGAAAAAAAGAAAGAGAATGGATTTCGGTTCTTTATACTAAAGAGAAAAAAAATACATGGTGACGTGATCGAGAGACGGTGGTGATTCAGAAATTATACTCCAGACACAAAAATCTTCAAAATCACACTTTTTATATCAACAGGAACACTGAACGGGAGTTTACGGAAAGAGGGATAATTTTCTTCTGCTAAGGTAAGACCATCCATAAAAATTTGTTGGCTTGGTGTAACGTACTTGGTTGAAAAACACTTGGGTAAGTAGGTAAGGATGTTTTTTTTTTTTTTTTTTTTTGGAGGGGGTGAAATTTTTTAAACTTTTATACACTACAGTGTTATCATTTCGGGTTTGGTTGGTTTGGTTTGTTGATGTCTAACGGCACCGCGACAGTCAGAGTCAAAAAAAGACACATATTTGAGTAGGTTGCAATATTGTTGGGTAGGTACTGCTATTCCAAACAAACAAATTTTTTAAGGATGGCCTAAAGGGCAATTGCTTCATAAATGCAGAAAATGTCTTCATCATAGGGATAAAGAAAACCATATTTTGGGAAACTTGAGTTTTGCAACTTTAGAGAAACCAGCTTTTAAGATCAGGGTGTGGTTGGCCTGATTTTAGCACCAACAACATTTAAAAATCCCTAAATACAATTTCATGACTTAATAAATAAAAAACTACAAACATGAAGCTTTTGTATAACATGCAATGTTAATCAGCAACATAGACACAGCTGAATATTTTAAACACAACCAAAATAATTCATAACCAAAGACATATTTTGCATACTTGAACTAACGCTTTGGAGTATAATTTCTGTAACGTCACTCACTTTGAATGAATAAATCTAGTCTTGAACGATCGTGCACAACGAACGGTTGAAATGTTCATCGGTGATGTTTGAGAGGAAAGGAAGGAAGGCGCCACCAATTCTCGTAAGCCACACCTTCTTGTAAGCCACACCCCTTGCTTGAATTAACTCTTACCACTATTCTTCATCAATTTTCAAAAAAAAAAATTTGGGATTTTTCGAAACAGATAATTTGATTAAACAAATTTTAACTGGCCTGAATGGAACATTTGACATCAGAATTTGCACCCTAGCCAACATTTTCATATTTTGCTATCTGGTACCAGTAGGGGGCAAAGAGGTCCTCAAAAGATGCCCTCACCCCGAAGATAAGCTAGAGCACTGACTATTGTTTTTATGTAAATTAAACTGATTTATGCAAATTAAACAATTTTATGCAAATTAAACCATTGAATTGAAAGTACTAGTAGCACCTAGAAAAATAACCTGATTGAAAAATCATTGGTACGTCTGTGTAAGTGGGAAGGGTATCTATCTAATTGAATTTTTCCTTCTTCAATTTTTACACAAATTTTAAAATTTTGAAATGAAAGATTTTATTAGTTACAGCAGATCGCTAAGTAACAAATCTGCTCACTTTATTCAAATTTGTGAGATATAGTTCATGAATAAATAGTCATGGATCTTTATTTGAGTAAAATTTGCATACTTTTTACAGATCTATGGACAAGGAGCAACAAAGTGACCTTTTAATTGGAAGAAAATAGGACCATAAAAATAGCAAAAATTATTAATCAAAATCAGTTAAAGGAATATTCCCATGTTTTTAAAGGAATATTCCATGTTTTTAAAGGAATATTCCCATGTTTTAAAGAATATTCCATGTTTTTAAAAGATTATTTCCATGTTTTTAAAGGAATATTCCCATGTTTTTAAAGGAATATTCCCATGTTTTTAAAGGAATATTTTTTTAAAGCAATATTTTCATGTTTTTAAAGGAATATTCCCATGTTTTTAAAGTTTTTAAAGAATATTCCCATGTTTTAAAATAATATTCCCATGTTTTTAAAGAATATTCCCATGTTTTTAAAGGAATATTCCCATGTTTTTTAGCACCCTTTAATAAGAAAGAGAATAATTTGATAAACCATTTAGTACAAAAATCATGTTGATATGTTATTCCTACCAGAAGATATTCAAATTTTAAGGTTCACAAAAAATGTTAATAAACGAATAGAAAAAGGCTCAGTATGACATCACAGCAACACATTCTCCCACAAAGTTTATGCATTTCATTAAAACCTATCATCCTTTTCTATTAGTAAAACCTGCTAGAAAAATAAATTGATTAAAGTTAGGTATTTATATACATTGCCAAATAAACCCTACTTCAATAACTTTTGGAAAATTGTTTCTAATCATAAAGCAACAAGCAATTAACATTCAAAGAAAAACATAAACATTTGCAATTTAATTGCCTCTATGACATCATCAAACACAAATTCATCATACTGTACAAAAACTTTAAAATACAATTGGAAAATCTTTAAAAATCCATATCCCCTGAACGAAATATGATATCAACCTGATTTTTGTACCAAATTGGCTCTAAAAATATGCTCTTTTGAATGACATTTTACAAAAAATCCATGGGAATATTCCTTTAAAATTGACTATTTTAAATTTTGAATTTTAAACTATTTTAACATATCAACATGATTTTTGTACTAAATTGTTTATCAAATTTTCTCTTTCTTATGAAAGGGTGCAAAAAACATTATTCCTTTAAAAAACATGGGAATATTCCTTTAAAAACATGCCTTTAAAGATATATAATAATAATAAATTATAATAAATTATGCAAATTTTAATGAAATTTTGTGACATCAACGTAGGAAGACCATGAGTTTCCTTATGTTAACTTATTGTTTTTCAAACTTTCACCTCCGTTAATTGAATGGGAGAAGTTGAATATAACAAAGAGGTTTCTATCATCCATCACACTGTCATATCCTTCTATGAAATTTAGGAGAAAACATGTCTCATGATTTTCAAGTGACTGAAATTTAGGACAGAAATTTGAAGAATTACATCAACAGATTATGACCTGTCCTCTTTTTCATATATCACAACTTTTACCTAAACTCAAAATTATTCTTCAACCTTTGATTAGTCATAACTCTAAAAATAAAGGTGCTGTCGACACAATTTAAAGACTATTCTGTGCAGAATTTACACTTCTTTCTGATGAATATAAAATATCTAGGCTGGCCAGATACCGTTGATTGTCATGGATGGGTAATAAAATATGACAAATGAGACAACTTTCAAACTTGATTATCCCTTTGGAATGAGACATTGGAATGGGTTTTTTTCTTCTTTTTAATTTTTTTTTTTTCTTTTCTCTCTGTAATTTTTTTTTTCTTTTTTTTTTCTCTGTTATTTTGTATTTTTTTCAAAATCCTCTTCCATATATGATGTTAAGATGAACTTCCTAAACAATGAACCAATCCTATACCCTTTCAAGGGCATAATATATATATATGTTTTTAACGCTTCCACTTTAAACGCTAAAGTTTAATATGGATATACGCAAATAGTCACAAACTGAATAAGAAACTTTCAAAAGATATCTGATGAAGCTGGATGCATTGATAATACGCACGTTCACAGTTCCGTCCACCATTTTGAGTTGCGAGTAAACAAACAATATTTCCTACTGACTGTTACAATAACAAATTTTTTAAGTCAATTTATTTAAAATTCTGTGGCTTCAATTTTTTCTTAATATGTTATGTAACTTTTGAGTATTCTAGGTAATATCAAGTCTTCAGGAAAAACCTGTGTCATCCAAAGTGAAATTTCGGGGAATTCTATAATTTTAGGCCATGTAAAATGTGCGTATTTCTAAACAACGCGCGATAATATTATGCAAAGCAAGAGCGTATTTTGCTGTGCGCTTAAGCTGATTGGTTTGTTAACTCGCAACTTGAAGGTGGTACGTCCTTGTGCGCATGAGCTGACTGGAGCTGTGAACGTGCGTGTATACACTTATAAATATATGTGGCAACCATCAGTCCAGGTGCAATAAAACATAAGCTACACCAGAAAACTATCTAAGGGACTTCATTAATTCCCATCGCAACAGATCACAATGGAGAAAGGAATATTTAATATAGACTTATTTTGTAATAAAATTATAAGGTGTATGAACAGACGGAGTTGGAAGTAAGCGATAAAATTTTCCGCAGTTCCAACTGAATGTGTCCCAAACGTTCCCGCGAAAAATTGTGGAAGAAAAAGTTTAATGAATTGTCATTTGATTTGATTTTTATTTATTGGACTCTTTTTTTTCCTTCTTCATTTTTTTGTAAATGACAAAATAATTTGAAAGTTTGTAATTATTGAATTCAATGGGTTTGTTTTCTTCCCATTTTTTTTTTCTTCTTAGGAATAAAATGTTACCTCCTGTATTTACCGGTTATAACCGCCGGAACTGTTTTTCCAACTCTTGTGAACAGATAAGCATGTTCTTGCAAAGTGCATGTTATACACAATGTCAATAATCATACTGCAATAATTGCTTCCAATAATTTGGAACCGAGCATTTAGTTTTCAAAGAAATACATTTAAAAAAACTTTAAAAAAACTGTGTTGGATCTGCATTTATGACATCACACTTCTACACACCAAGGATACTTTTTACCACACTCGCGAAATCTTCAAAATGCATTAACTCATCAGTGGAATACATAATATCATAATGGTTTTTGCATCAAATTGTTTCTTTAATAGTCCTCACATGAAAATAAAAATTCATGGGAATATTCCTTTCCTGCCATGATTTATTGCGATGAGAAGGATAGATTCCCTTATCAACTATAAATCTGCAGTTGACTTCTGCTGTATCAATGTTTGAAAAACAAGTCAAAACGTTCAGTGGTTCCAATGTTCAGTGCCCCAAACTTTAGCCACCCCCCCCTTCCCGGTCAATTTCAACACTGACATAACCTTACAGTCAAAGCTCTCATAATCGCTGAATACAAATCTCCAAAAGATACAACTTTAACATTCCATAGTTCGTTAGGTGTAAAAAAAAATAAAATAAAGGAGTGATAAAAATAGTTACATCAGGGTCGTAATTCTCTTTCACAAAGTGTGTGTGTGTGTGGAGGGAGGGGGAGGCATGGGTCCATATTTTCCCTCCACAAAGGGGACCAATGATTTTCAAAACGTAATGTAGTCTTGTTTTAAAATCTGCCTGAAAGTGGGGGTAGGGGGACAAGTCCACACTTTTCCCCAAGAATTACGGCCCTGATGTACTTTATAAGACAAATATGTAATCAAAAGGGAAATAAAATATTTTTCAATTGAAAGAATACTGTAATTTTATGTATGAAGTATTGGACACTTGATGGACATACAAAGAAGAAAATACGTAGAAGACAAGAAACACAAGTGAGGATGGAACAAAAACTGGACCAGTGATGATGATGATGATGATGTGAAGTTAAAGGACCTAGCGGCTGTAGAGTATATTCTTGAGTCTCCAGAATATTCTAACACATTTTTTGTGCATGTGATGATGCTAAAAACTTTTGATAATTATTTCTTACCACTACTGAAGTAATTTAAGAATAATAAAAAATCAAACTTGAACCCTGACAGTGAATAAAGCTTCAAATTAATTTACAGCACCAAGGAATAATGGAACATATTATATATATATTTATATTATTAAAAATCTTCAATTAAACACCCTTTTTCTCTAGCTGCATAGTAAATTAGAGCTATTCTACCATACTTAGTCATTTTTTCCCCTTTAATTATTGCAAAATTTAATGAGATAAAATCCACCTTAATAAATTATAGCCTGCCAATAGAAGAATAGTACAGTGAATAAAGGTTCAAATTAATTTACAGCACCAAGGAATAATGGAACATATTCTTCTAAAATTATCAACAATCTTCCTACATAGTATTAGAGCCTCCCTCCCTTAGATGTCATTCAGGCCAGTGAATGTTTTGTTTTGTTTTCCTAAAAAAACTACATTTGGAACTTTTGAAAATATATTTGAAAACATTTTGTTTTTATAATTAAATTATTTATGCAAAAATCCTATTTTACACAGAAAGAACTATTGGATTTGTGTTTTCAGTTCACTAAAACCTATTTTTCATCGTCAATGTGACACGTGGTAAGATATGAAAAAGCCCTGAATATAATGTTCACAAAGTCAAAATGACACAGGAGAAATTGTGCCTGATGCTTTTTCAATCTAAAATCCCCTCCCCCAAAATTAATAATTTAATAAAAAAAAAAAAAATGGCATTTGAAAAAATTTAAAATTGCAAGAAATGAACTTTTTTTGCAAGTCAATGCACTTTTTTGCAAGGTCAATGAACTTTTTGCAAGGTCACTGCATTCCATTTTTTTTTTTTGGCATGAAGAAAAGTTAGCTGAAGTGTTAGTAAAGAGTGTTTTTTGAGGCAGGCAGTGATGTTTGGTGATGTGTATACAGTACGACTGACAGACACCACGTTATCATCAGCAGAGTACTGAAGACATTACCTTTGTCAGTAGCGTCGCCTTCCTTCCCCCTCCGCAGAGGGCCGCCCCCTTTTTCCTTTTTCCCACCGAAAATTCTGCCCAAGGAAGTTTTGATACCTGTGTTGGGTTTCTTGGAGAGTTGCTTGTGTATGGAATCCTGGCTGCTCGTCGTACTACTATGGGGGCTGGGGGATGGGGTACTGCTCGCACTCTCGTATGAACCCCTGTGTAGAAGAAAGGAAAATGCTTTAGAAACAAGAAGATTAAAAGTACTAACTGTAATGTTATGATTTAACTTTCAGGAAAATGAATAAAAATGTTCATTTAACTCAAATCAATTAATTGAAATTAGACAAATCATAAGTGCAGATGACTGACTAAATGTTTCTTGTTATTTTGTTTCCGCAGTGTGGGTAAAAAGGGATTGGGACTGTTCGGACTGGCTTCGAAGACATATAATATAAGCGGGACTATATCCATCCTTTCATGCTAAACATTTTGACAGGACTGGGGCTTAAAGATTATTCTTAAAACTTGTTTGCAGTTTCACCACTCTCAGATATTATTTTAATATCAATGGTCAGTTTGAAAATATAAAGCTGATAATTTATTTGTTTTTTGCCATTTTCATGGTTTATAGCAAATTTTCTTCCAATTAAGCTGAAGATGTTGTTCCTGTCCATTTATTTTTATGAACAAACCTGCTGACTTTACCCAAGTTCTTCCCCTGGGGGGAAGGGGGGGGGGCAGGCCTACCCTACCTTCTGTTCTCCTCCTCCATTGCGTGCGCTTGTATAGAAGCTGCGATCTTCTCTAACTGCTGCGCTCTTGGTGACATCGGGGGGCTGGGTTCGCATCGTATAGAGGGTACATCTTGGGTTGACTTGGAATCCTTTGGCTAAAAGGAATAACGAGGTAAATGATGAGCATAGAATGACCAAAATTTGATCAAACTAAAAATGATCAAATCAGCTTAAATAGTAGGTCACAAAAAAGTGTATTTATTCAAAAAGAGGATAGATTAAACATCAAGCAGTTTATTCTCCTTTCCTCACCAAAAAGGGATTTATTATATCACCTTTACCTACTTGGTGTCTCCCCCTCCCAATCAAATTACCCCCTCCCCCCTCCCAACCGAAATACATTCCAATCCTTTAAAGACTTTCTGAGATATCTCACAAAAAAAAAATCAATCAAAGAAAAAATGTAATCATCATTCATAGATCTTCAGACGGAGACAAAAAAGTGATTGCCCGCTTATAAAAAACCCTTTTGACACCTCAGAATGCTTTAATGTCATTCCGGTGTCATGTGAATCTTCCGCCCCTTCAAATTTCTAACAAACAGAGGAAAGCTACACGGTGTAAAATGAGTCCAATCAACACTCACTTGTACTATGTTTACAGCGAAGTTGGAATTAGCTATAAATTTTCCGTGGTTCTGAATGAAGGTGTCAAAAATCTCCCCATGAAAAATTGCAACAGAAATAATATTAATGTAGTGATTATATCTGTATATACTTCCCTCTTTCACATTTTAATGTACTTTTCATCGCACAATTACATGGGGACACTTTTAGGGCACATATTTACCACATATACTGTTGCTTACTCAAGAATTTTTTTTTTTTTTTTAAATAAATAAGAAAACAAAATTAAAAAAGAATTTAAATGATTTTTTCCCCTTCCCGATTTTCCCGCAATTATACATTAACCGCCAGACAGCTGACTTACAGTTCTAATACTTACAGGATTAGCTCTAAGAATTTTACTGACTTGAGGCTCTTTTGCAAATATTTTACAGGGCTTTTTAGCCGTAAATTAGATGTTTTCTTCTACATAAATTGTGATGAGTGTTGAAAAGCTACCAATTTGATGATTATTCCATCTAGAACATTTATTACCTACCTATACAACATATGTACCCGAGTGAGACTGTTGACCAAAAAAAGGCACAAAAAAAAACCCAAACAAGTCAGCTTTTTTGAGAAATAATAAACAAATGATAAACATTAATGAAATGCATTAACCTTAAGCCTATAACCAATTATCTGCTAAAAAATGCAGAAGAATATCAATTGAAGCAACATAAATGTACCAATGAAAGTATCATTTCATTCTAAAATTTCTTGGACTGTTTTTCTTCACAATGACATAAAATAGAATTTAAACAAAGGGTGGAAGATGCAGATGAGGAAAACTTGATTTCTGGAATCCTTTTCATATCTGAAACTGATACCTCCAGGAATAATTATTCTCGAAAAAAAAAAAAAATCCATGCATTCACTATTTCTTCAAATCAAAGTACAAAGTACACAATAGGCACTTAACAGAAAATGACATCACTGCAGTAATAATATCTATGACATAATCTTTGATTCACTTGCCCCCACCCCATAATGGGTGTGGCTACAAGAAAGCACAACATCTGAGCTTTGCATAGTGACTGTAGCTGACCAAACTTGTCCACATCTGAGCTAATCTTCAGTAGTCTAACAATTCTTGATAGCAAGATTCATTAACATAAAGATGTACCCTGCTCTTCTCAGATTGCTTACATTTTGTTGACCATTTAAAGTATGACCAAAAAATGTATTTATATCAGAAAATGCAGATTTCCCCTGTATAAGTATAAGCAGCTAATGAGTACAATTCCTGGAACCATGTTACCTGGGGAGGGGGAGAAGGGGGGAGGGGGACTAACATGTGTGAGGTATACATATATGTGCCTTTTTTGCTTTATTGTCAAAGTATAGGTGTCTCTTTTCTTCACGTTTTCATAGTGCAGATGAAAAAAACTGTTCTACTCGGTTAGTTTTGTACTGCTGGTCCATTTATATAATAGTTTTGTTGAATACTCAAGGCTGCAGGTATCAAAATCGACTTCTTTTATACTGCGGGTATCAAAATTGTATAATTTTATAGTGCAGGTACCAACAAATCTGTCATACATACTGCGGGTATGTTTTTTTGGTTTATGGGCAGCAGACCCCTACCACTTTTAGCCTGAAGTGCCCCAACCCTTTCCCCTCCTTCATATGGGGTTGCAACCAACATCTAGGATCACATATGGGCCCCTAGATTAATCAAAGGGCAAAGCAAGTAAACCCAGCATTTCAGATTAATTTTAACTGGGATATAAAATGTTTTCATACTTTCTGCTGTCAATCTTAAAACTGAATATTCATATCTCTGCCTATGACATCTCATGAAACTGAATATTCATTTCCTGCCTATGACATCACATGAAATTGAATATTCATTTACTGCCTATGACATCACATGAAACTGAATATTCATATCACTGCCTATTTCATCATATGAAATTGAATATTCATATCCCTGCCTATGACATCACATGTATTTATTTATTTGAATCATGGGGGCCACTCCCCCTTGCCCGAGAGTAAGGAGGAGGGGGAGGGGGCAGGGTAGAGGTGCCCTTTTAAAAGTCATCCTAGTTAGAATTATCCTAGCATGCATTTACATTACTGGAACTAAAGACTATATCTGTTTCAGATCCTCATTAGAAATCTTCAGTAAAGAAAGTGCCATCACTGGATTTTCAGCCACCCCATCCCCTACCCTGAATTTCTTCCTTCAACAAAAGATTAAAGATCAAATTTTCCCACTAAAACTTCTTTTCTCATTTCACACCAATATAAAATTACCTTGTTCAAAAATATATCACACAAAACAGATTAAAATTGCACACAACAAAATATCACCATATCAAAAATAAAGATTGGAAACTATTCAAAGAAAAACACTTGCTGAAGAGATGACAAAATCAATTAAATCAAAAAAATAAGGGTGAAAGGGGGCCACTCAAATGAATAAAAAGAGGGGGGGGGGGCACTCAAATGAATAAAAAGAGGGGGGGGCACTCAAATGAATAAAAAGAGGGGAAGAAGTGGTGTAGTAATTAAATTTGGATTCATTTCAAATTCTCGAGAAAAAAAATAGAATAAAGAAGATTCAGGCTGTTAATCTTACCGATCAAAATGAAGAAGGATGGCGACATTACAGATTATCGGGGTGAGAGAAACATAACGGCAAAATGCTGAAGCGTGTTTGCTTGTGAAAGAATGTGGTAAATGCATACTGTTGCTGAATACAATGTGATGGGACTATAGAATCATTAACTAATCAACTATAAGACATTTTTTTAGTGTGATAATGACTTTTTTTTTGTTTTCTTGCATTTTTATTTTCCCTAAAAGCTTGTAAATGCTTTAAAAATCAATTCCTGTTGTATATAGGTGCTAAAAGCCCTCTAGTAAATAATCTAAGAGTCTTCTACACCCGCTTGAACAAAAATGTCAAAAGTAAAATATATTTTGTTATTTTTTTGCCATTTGCTGGGAATTCAAGAACTTTTATGTAAAGCCAGGTGAGAAAAGATAATACCAGGAGCGAAAAATGTACAACAGCCTGTTAATTAAGAGTTCACCGTTTTTATTTTTTCGACTCAAAAAACTTGGGAATTTCTAGCGTTTTGGGCAAGACTTCCAAAAATGTGCAATTATGGCATATCTTCACATAAAAGAACGTAAAATGTAATAGAAAATCACTTTGACCCAGCGAAAATGGGATAATCTTTCATTTTGGTATTAACATGTGTGCAAACCTATAGTTTGTTAAGGTTTGATGGCACTATGACAGTCACGAGTCAAATGTGCCAAGTGTCTGCAAAGTTATTAGAGCCTTGAAAATAAAGCAATTTGAAAGGAAATTGAGTACTTGAAACTAAAACGTTAAACCATAACAAATGCTTTGAGAAACAGACAACAAGGGGTAATTTTTGATTTTGTAGTTTCGCCCACTTTACTTTTGGGATTCAATTCTCTGCAATAATTTAGTTTTTATTTGTATTTATTTATTCATTTTATTTTCGTAAGAGCATTTGACAAAATCCTATCAAACGTTGACATTTTAAGAAGGTTTTAGAAGATTAACGTTAATAAGGTACAACTATTAATCGTGAATGTACAATTTGTGGATCTCAGCAGTTAAGATTAACAAATGGTAGCACTACACTAATATTACTGTGAGTCTATTTTGGCTTTGTGAATTACTAATCCAAGCATTATAAGAGTTTTCATTTCTTTTTGGAAGGTTAATCTTCTACCAGTAATGTCTAAAGTGTAATATAATTTCATGTATGGTTAGTAACTATGTAGCTTCTACACAAAGCTCATATCACACAATTTCTCCTTCAATATTAAACAACATAAAATCTAAATATTCTACAGGGCATAAAACATTTCATTCTCTAGGATTTTTATTGGTTCGGAAGACCTTAATTACTCAAATGTAATTGGTGGTTTACATTATGTCACTTTCCAATCATAAGCTATCATCAATTTCAAAATAGTTTTCAAATGCTGCTGAATTTTGGTTCTATTTACTCCTTTGTATAAATGGTAGCATAATCACTACAGGCAAGGTGAAGGGGAACGTCAACATTTTTAAAGAAAATTTTGCTTGAATGATTCACAAAAATCTCAAAATGATGGATCATGAATTTGAATTTGCAGAAAATGTTTCACAAAATCTGCATTTCTGTCCACTTTTTTTTTCTGTGTGCAGAAAATGCCAGAAATTTTGACGGAAAAAGTAGAATACCATACAGGGTATAAAATTAAAGTTTTATTTTCTAGCAATTTTACTGACAAAGACAACCTAAATTACTCAAAAGTAATTGGTGGTTTACATCAAGTCACTGTCCAATCAAAAGCTACCATTAATTTCAACGTCTTTGGAAGCTGCTGAATTTTGGTGCTAATCCGTTACTTTCTATAAAAAGTAGCATAACTACTAAAGGAAATTCTTGCATGATTTTTGCCTAAAAAGAAAACTTTGCTTGAATGATTCAGAAAAATCTCAAAATAATGAATCATGGATTTGAATTTGCAGAAAATGTTTAACAAAATCGGCATTTCTGTCCGCCCTTCAAGAAATTGAGATATACCGCTGAACATATTTAATATGACATTGAATAGCGATTGAAAAGTTGTGGGTAGACATTTCACAAACGAACAGTGTGTATGGTATGGCAAATAAAAACATTTTAAAAGTAATGTTGATGGTCAAGCAAACGTAATCTTCAAGGTTTATGTTTATTTAAAGGATTAGTTCAGCGGTCAAGCAAGTCCATCTTATATGGAAGAGGACTTCAAAATAAACAACATGGTGAAGAAAGCATTCAAACATCTTATTCCGTTTAAATGATATTCAAGTTTAAAGTTTAGTATCATTTATGTAGAAACGACTAAAATCAGACTAGTTGTGATGTCATAGGTATTTTAAAGAAATTTTATTTGAATTTTTCACTATTTAAACTATTTTTCCTCAAACTTTAGTCAGGTGGTTATTATAAATAACCTTCCTACATTCAGTTTACTATTTTTTTAACATATCCCATGGTTTTTAAGCCACAAAATCATAGGACAAAATATGATAGAATGCATACAAATTTTGTGGAATCTGAGGCTATGACATCACAACTAGTCTGACTTTAGTCGTTTCTACACAAATGATACCAAACTTTAAACTTAAATATCTCCTTAAAGGAATAAGATTTGTGAATGCTTTCTTCACCATTTTGTTTCTTTTGAAGTCCTCTTTCATATGAGACAAACGTGCTTGACCCCTAAACTAATCCTTTAAAGACCACAGAGATTTTCATAAGGCTCCTTACAAAAAAGAAAATTTGAAATGAGAAACAAATTTGTGTCGGAAAGTCAAACCTAATACCTATAGGTGTAGAGGTTACATGGTTGTTACGTCCCCCCCCCCCCACCCCCCCTCCCAATTTTTTTTTGGTTCAAAAGGTCCAAATTTTGACAACCTTTATAAAGACACAAGTTTTAAAATTTGTATATAACCATGAAAAATCTCTAAGAATTTATTTGACAACCTATTTATACTTTTTAGAAAGGTTTACCTGTGGGATTGATATCACTGTTAGATCTATTTTTGTAAAATAGGAAAATTCTTTAGCTCAGAGATGGTTGGTTTTGCTAGCAATACAGCTATCATTAATGTCACACAAGTTGGTTTGCGGAATCATTTCTAAATATTTACTAAAAACTTGAAGTAATCTTTCTACCCAAAGGAGAGTATAACTAAATCAGGGACATCGATGTAAAAACTACGGTACCGTTCAATGAATGTTGCCTTTTCGCTATAGATTCAAGAAACTATATATCGCATACTAAAAACTTGATCTAATCTTTCTACCCAAAGAAAAGTGTTATCTAAATCAAGGACATCGATGTGAAAACTATGGTATGTTGAACGAATGTTGCTTTTTAGCTACAACTAAAGATTCAAGAAAATATATATGCATACTATGCCTATTTTTTTTTTTGCCTGTTCTTGTGGAAAATTGATTGTGAGGTTTTTTTTTTTTTTTTGCTCTTTCTTGTGGAAAATTGTAATGAGGGGCAGCCAAAAAAAACAAAAACATATATATATATATATATATATATTTTTTGCTCCCTCAGGATTAAGTATCAAGATCATTTTCAAAAACAGAATTAAAACACTTCACTTCATTTTCAGATTGTTGGTTCCTTTTATTTTGCTCAGTTTTGATATCTCACTCATGCTTTTTGTGTGATTTGGAATTTTCTTTCCCTTGAATGGCACACTCATTACAAACAGGCAGAACATCTTTTCTTTTCTGAAGTTCTTGCTGGCAAGGGGGCACCATTTTCTCCGTAGTAACAGCAACATTCAACAGGCAAAAGTTGCTGCCACGCCATTTCGTAGGTATTTTTTACGAAGCGTCAGGATTTTAAAAAGAACGCCGCCCCTATTTTTTCAGCGAGTTAGGGGCGGCGGAGGAGGGCAAATGAAACTTTTTTAGGCCCTATACTGATCAAGAGTCGCCAAAACATTTTGCTAGTTTTTGCTTGATAATCATCAGAGGTCCCAAGTCACAGCTTTTCTGATGCCAAATCGTCAAAGCAGATCAAAACGAAGCGTACATAATATATGGATGCCACATACATTTATTTGCCAATTTAATTTCTTGGTTGTCAAATCACTCACTTGGTTGCAAATTGAAGGTGTATGGACAGGTACAAACACCAAGAGCTTAAATGGTTGAAAATAAATTAAAAACCATAAAAACAGCAACAAGTCCCATCACAATCGGTTAAAAATTGACCAATCACAGCATTTTAAAACTTACGATACCTAAATAGCCGCAGAAATTGTGCAATATTTTGTGACCTCAGAATTGAATGGAAAATTGCTCATGTTAACTTATTGTTTTTCGGTCCTTTCCAAAAATATTTTGAATGGGAGCAGTTGGCTACAGTGAACAGAAAACTAGATATTTTTATAACCTTAACTAAGACTTAATAAATAATACAATGCAATTTTTAGAACCGTATGATATTTGAAATTTGGGATTGAAATGTAAAGAATTACATGAAAGAATTTGAGCTGTATTCTTGTATATACATCAGCACTTTTGCACATGCAGAAATTTATTTTCTAAACTTAATTTGTCATAATTGAAAACTATTAGTGGTACTGTAATCATTTAAAGACTATTCTCTGCAGATGTTAATGCTCTTAAATCTGGGTAACAGATCTCGGCTTGTCCATACACCTTTAAGCAACCAAGGATGCCAAATTTGCAGCCCCGTACAAATCACATGAATACAAATGAGCTTGAAGCTAATTTTTTTTTTTTTTTTTTGAAGAGGTGGGAATTGATAGACTCATGAGGTAAACACAACAATGCATGCACAGTGACTCCGAAATGGAAAAAAAAAAGAGTCACACTAAATGCAAAATGACAAGGCAAAATGGATGCAGTCTCGCTACGATATACAAACACATCATCACCTTTTTGCGTAGTTCCCACACAGGCTCCTTGAATGTCGGGAGTCAAGAGAGGAGGAAACAAAGATACGTTAGGTTACGCTGAAAACGAAACCTGATATGTGAGGTTACGACGAAAAACAAAACCCATCGAAGAAAAGATAAACCAATTAAAAATCATTTCCGTAATGATACTTAGATCGTAAACTAGATATAAATACATTTAAAGTGAAAACTTTATAACTTAGAATTGACTCTTTGGCTGTGGAGACCATACTAACTGCATGCTTGCAACCCACTACCTACCTCTATAATCATGTTATTAACCTCTTGACTGAAAACGCAGTACATATGTCCACTTACAATACAAAACCCTAAAGGTTAATATCTGTTTGACTGATATCACCTTACAGACTACCAGATTTTAACCCACTAACAAAGTCAAACGTTAAATTATAAAACATTTGACTAAAAAGACCATCCACCCTCAATCTGTTGCTGCAGTCATCGGGATCATGTACTGCAGACACAGGACAAACTACTGGCTTGAACCCTACTCTGCAATCCAGGGTTAACCACTCCACAATCTAGAGGTTAACCCACTTTGCAATTGATAAGTGAATACACAGAGCATTCTTTACATGAATTGTCTAAAAGGTTGTCTTCAATAAAATATGTGAGTACAACATATTTGCAAAAATATATACAAATATGAGAAACTGATAACTGTTTATACTTCACTCCAAAATATGTGCAAATATGGGAAACTGATAACTGTTTATATTTCACTCCAAAATATATGCAAATGTGAGAAACTGATAACTGTTTATATTTCACTCCAAAATATATGCAAATATGAGAAACTAATAACTGTTTATATTTCACTCCAAGATTACAAGTGCATGAATGCAAAGAAAAAGATGTCAAATAAGTCCCACTCCATTAGCTAGCTAAAGCTAAATCCATCCGAGACATTAGGCTCATTGGGCCGATGCTTATCCCCAGTTTCCATGGCGCAAGCAGATGAGAGTAAATGGCCCCCGTAGATGGGACACCAGTCCATTGCAGGTTAACTCCCCAGCAGTGCTGGTACTCATTTACAGCTGAGTGGACTGAAGCAAGTAAAGTGTTTTGCTCAAGGACACAATGCAGCACTCACAATGGGAATCAAACTCAGTACCTCTTGAATACGAGCATGACTCCTTAACCAATGAGCTGCAGCACCCCTCTAAAAGGGTAAAAAAAAAAGCAATTGCAAAAGTGCTGCTGGGTAAATCTCTGAAAGAATGTCTGGTAAATGATTGACTTTGAGATGATCACAGCATAACTAAAATGATGTGCAAACGTTCAAAAGATTAATCAAATCAATTTTTGAAACTACAATGACAAAGAGTAATTATTATTATTTTTATTTTTTTCCTTTTTTGTCACATGCCATTTGACATAGAAATTCAAAGGTTTTTGTAAGTCTAGTTTGAGAGATTCATGGAAGTACATTTGATGAATGATTTAGAATATATCAAAAACTACCATAAAAGAAAAATTTTCCAAGAAAAATTAGGAATTTTACATTTATTTTCAATTTGTAACTATTTGTTATATACAAATATGCAGTCGCCACCCTCCTCCCATTTCCCTCCTCCCATTTTCATGTAGATAATATTGTTTGTTTTTTAATCCTGTGAACAAAAATCGCTGATTCTGACAAAGAGTTTTTGGAGCCTTATTGTACCTAATGAACGTTTAACTGGAAAAGTTAATTGAATCAAGTAAAATTATTTAGAAATAGAGCAAGATTGTGCGTCATCTGCTAATTCAAAAATCACTATTTTGTGCGTATGCTGAAACTTCTTCAAACATAACTTAAAAACATGTTTTGTTTTTCTTTTAAACTTTATAATTGTTCCAGTTAACACTCGGATCTCTTAGAAACTGGTTCGTTTGTAAGTGTTGGGGGTAGGAAGTGAACCTTTCATTACGACGGTAGTTTAACTTGAAATCAAAAACAAAATTCATTGCTGAAGTTCTGTGGGCTACTTTCAACAAACTTCATCACAATTATTACATATTCAAAACATTTAAAACAACTGAACAGATACCATCCATACACTTCAGTTTCATTCCAAGATTTAAAGGATGCAGTTATAAAGAAGATGAAATAATGATTAAGATCTGCCGTCAAGTGCAAGAAATTACCGTGAATAATGCAACTGTAAACGAATATCAAAACTACAAATTTAGTTTAAGAGTTCGCAGAAAAAAAATTGAATTAGTAGAACGGTGAGGAATGTTTATGAAGATTAATTGATTGATCTGATCAATAAATTGATTAAACTTATTTATAAAAATGATGGTATTGATATAAGCATATATCAATAATAATAATCATTTGAATGATGGTGAATTTATTGATGATTGTTTCACTGATTGATTCACTTATTAAATATTTACTGAATACATCAATAAAAGCGTAATAATCATTTAATTGATTGATCAATAAATTGATTAAATTTATTTATATGAATAGATGCTGGAATGATGGTATTGGTATAAATACATTAATATTTATTGATTGCTTTGTGGTTTGATTTATTGATTGATTGATTCACTTATTAAATGATTTACTGTTTAATTGGATTTATACATATGATTCAGTGTTCAATAAACCCCATAAATTCCCAAAATAAAGCGTCTTCTAGTAGTTAACTATTTGGAATGTTACATCTGTATGAAGATTAATTAATTGATCAATAAATTGATTGAATTTATTTATATAAATATATATAGATGCATACATAAAGGAATGATGGTATTGATATAATACACCTGAATACATCAATAATAATAATCATTTGATTGATTGGTTTGACTGGGGAATGATTGATTTATTGATCGATTGGTTTACTGATTGAACACTAATTAATCAATTTACTGTTTAATTAATTTATATATATGATAAAGTGTTCAAAGAACCATAAAATCCCAAAATAAAGCGTCTTCTAGTAGTAAACTATTTGGACTTAAAATCTTGGATAGTACAGTTATATTCTGATTGTTAAATTGATTGACAAATTTAGCAACCAATCATTTTATAGATTGATTCACTGAGAGAATAGTTCATTGGTTGATTGATTGGCTCATTAATTAACTGGTGTATTTAATGATTGGACTTATACTGTAGACATGGGAAGACAATTTTCTAACAAAAAATCTGAATCTATCGATCAGATCTTAATTTATAACTAGATAGTACCCATTTCTTTGAATAATTTAGACTCAAAGCCTTGAAAGATACAGTTATGAAGAATATGTAAATTTTGATTTCAATTCTTCATATAATTTGGTCGATAATTTGATGATCCTTTTTCTAAAAGATGAGTACATCCATCTGATATGAACAAAAGAAAATAGAAGGAACAAAGCTGTAAAGAAAATATTCTCCATTTCAGACAAAAATTCCTAAAAATTCCTCAACACTGAGTCTTTAAAATTATTTCTTATACTTCTTATGATTTTGAAGATGAGATTTGAATAACTACCAGCAATGATGGCAATATATCTGAAATTGGGTACAAGTCTCACACCTTAGCAGGATGGTAGAATATAAAAAGGTCAGAGGTCACACACCTTAGCAGGATGGTAGAGCATATATAAAGGTCAGAGGTCACACACCTTAGCAGGATGGTAAAATATAAAGGTCAGAGGTCACACACCTTAGCAGGATGGTAGAGCATATATAAATAGATGTTCTTTGAGCAGTTTCAGTGACCTTTCAGAGTAAATACTATATTTGAAATTGGGTCAAGAGTACAAAGGTTGCACACCTTAGTAGCATGGTAGAATATAAAAATAGATATTCTTTGAATTCCAGTGACCTTTCAGTATAAATAGAATATAAAGGTCAGAGGTCATACACCTTAGCAGTATGGTAGAGCATATATAAAAAGATATCCTTTGAGTGATTCCTCTGATGACACGCAATGATTTGACACACTATACTCATTCTAATAATTAGGCATTCTATAACAGGACACACTCCTTCGAAAACAAAAGTCAAAGTTCAACTGTCACATACCTGTTACAACCAAGGTTGTCGAATGGAATTGCGGGGGAATACCTGGCCCCAGAGAATCCGGGCCCCTATATAACTTACACGATCCTTTATGAATCAAGCCCCCTAGAACACCGGTTCACCCCCCCATGTTGGCGGCCCTGGTAACAACGCTGTCAAATCGTTCAAACTAGGGTTGAAAAAATACAGGGGGGGGGAACTCTCCAAACTTGGTGAGGCTTGATAAAGTGTGGTGAGTACCACAGTATATTATAACATTTCTACTCGCCACAGGTATTTTTTGTTCCCCTATGTCAAGCAGGCGAGTGAGTTTCTCCAACCCTGGTTCAAACCCCACTCGTTTTGTTGTAGCCATGTTTTCAGCATGGCACCTTGGATAGGTATCTATGCGGGTCAACACAGACCAGAAAGATGGGGTTGGACAGGGGCAACACTTGGTAACCATGAGCTTTTATCCCATGATTAAAAAGGTTGAATTACATAAATATATATGTCTGGCCTTGTAAGATGTTTCATTCCTGATTGCCCCATGTCCTTTAGGGACAGTGGAGGGGGGAAGGGGACCATGTTAATGGTTAACATAATCCTACCAATAAAGCCATTACAGACTTGTGGGAGGCCAGGGGCAAAGAACATAGAAACCCTGCCAAGTGGAGCAATTTGTAGTGCAAACAGATAATTATTTTGGAAAGCAAATTGCAGGGGAATAATATCCCGTGGATAATATTTCGATGGGGGAGAGGGGGGGGGAATACCATAATCTTGCCTCTGCCGCCCCTGTCATACAGGGCTATGCTCCTTGACAATTCTTTTTAACATTTGTCCCATCAAAGTTGACCCAATGAATGTGATTGCAAAATCATTAAAATAAATACAGTGTGTTTGCTTTTGTTATAACAGCAGAAATGATTGCATAAGTTCACACTTGAAAAATATGATATTAAGCAATTTTCAAACTTACATAACGGAAATTGTCAAATGCTGGAAACTTAAAAAACTGCATAAACAATAAAAATCCAATACATTACAATGCTATAATCATCTGTAACCATAGAAATGTTAAATGGCAAACATCAAAATGCTTATAAAGGGTGGTGTGGGGGAGGGATAATGTGCATAAATTCTAAGAGGTAAAAAACAATTAAAAAGTAACCATCATTCTGGGGATAAAAATAGTTTGACTATTTAATCTGTCATTCAAACGAAACTGTCAATCATAAATGGTATTAACTTCAAGCACATACTAACAAATGCATAAAACCAGGTCGAATGAACTTTTACAGTAAAAGAAAATCAACGTCTTAAATGTTAATCAAAATACTAAACATCTTTGAAACTCAAATCCAAAAGTTGTCAAACTGTCAATTTTTCATGCAAGTCATAATAATTATAGTTTATAATTTGTAATAGATTTTAAGGTGTCTTCTCCTGTGAAACATTACTATACCCTTCTACAAGATTTTACATTGACAATAAAATGTGTCAATTGCCAGGACTTCTTTGGAAAATGAGTGCAATTAGCTATAACCTGCTAAAGTCACAATATTCAAAGACAAATTGTGCCGACTTACTAAGAATACATAGCAGAAAAGTAATTTCAAAACATCCCATGGCCAAACAATGAGGGCATGTTTTTGAGTCTCACGATGAATTTAACCGGACATCGCAAACGATAAAAATCCCATCCACGCTAATAACATGAATTCTACCCTAATGTCACAACTGCCATCCCACCCTCTGTCCTGCATGATGTCCCTTCTACATCCCTCCCTACAGGAAATCATACAGAAATCCAGATACCATTCCACACCATCACCCATATGCCATCACATGCAATCAAAATCAAAATATGATTTTTCCATTGAGAGGACTCTCAAGTTTCAAGCTCTAACGATTTAATGAAGAAATGACTGGTATTAGACTGGTTGTGACATCACATCCTCATAATATCTCTGAAATCTTTGTAGTATTCTGAGTTTTTGTTTTGCAATCAATGGATATGTTAGCAGATAGCTGAAAGGATTTCCAGTGAAGTACCTGTAATCTGCAATTAATTATTATTATTTATTTATTTTTTAATATTATTTTTTGAAAAATGTATTCAGAAAAATAAAAATAAATCCTTTTTTTTAAATTTATATTAAGAATTTTTTTTACCATCCTGAAAAAAAATGTATTTGCATTTGTTAAAAAGAGGGTCTAATGTCACTCTTCAAAGTAGACTTTCTGCACCAGTCATTTAAACCAATCATCTTACATTCAAAACGTGATATCTCCTGAACGGAATAAGATATCAAAGCACTGTATTTGACACATTAAGCGCTGCTACTCTAAGAAGCACTCACCCACCATATTTTGACTGGTAAAATAATTAATTTAAAGATTAGAAACTCCAGTTTTGATACATTTTATTAATTGGAAGAAACTTCCGCCTAAAAAGTGGTGCAATTGTATTTTCGTAAGCCAGATACGGTAGCTTTTTCAGTTCTATTTGCTTTGGGAGTCCTCAATCACGCACGGTACACATCCTGACCCCTGAACTAACCCTTCAAATTCACGGTGATATTCCTATAAAGGATTAGTTCAGTGGTCAAGCAAGTTTATCTTGTATGACAGAGGACAGAAACAGAAAATAACTGGGGAAGAATCTACTTCAATATTTTCATCCATTAAGGAAATAATTAAACATTCCTTAGATTTAAGAAATATTCCTTAAATTTAAGAATTTTTCCTTAAAAGTTTGGTTCAGTGGTCAAGCATGTTTATCCTGTATGACAGAGGACATACACAGAAACGAAATGGGGAAGAATCTACTTTAATATCTTCATCCATTAAGGAAATACTTAAGAATCTACTTTAATTAGTTTAGTGGTCAAGCAAGTTTATCTTCATCCATTAAGGAAATACAAACATTCCTTAGATTTAAAATTTAAGGAAAAAGATTTAGTTCAAACATTTATCCTGTAGAGGACAGAAACAGAAACAAAATGGGAAAGAATCTTAAACATTCCTTAAATTTAAGGAATGTTCACTAAAGATTTAGTTCAGTGGTCAAGCAAGTTTATCCTGTATGACAGAGGACATACACAGAAACAAAATGGGGAAGAATCTACTTCAATATCTTCATCCATTAAGGAAATACTTAAACATTCCTTAGAATTAAGGAATATTCCTTAAATTTACAGAATATTCACTAAAGGATTAGTTTAGTGGTCAAGCAAGTTTATCCTGTATGACAGAGGACATACACAGAAACAAAATGAGGAAGATTCTACTTCAATATCTTCATCCATTAAGGAAATACTTAAACATTCCTTAGATTTAAGGAATATTCCTTAAATTTAAGGAATATTCCTGTAAAGAATTAGTTCAGTGGTCAAGCAAGTTTATCCTGTATGACAGTGAAACAAAATGACATACTTCATCCATTAAGAAACAAAATGAGGAAGAATCTATGACAGAGGACAGAAACACAAACAAAATGGGGAAGAATCAATATCTTCATCCATTATTTACTAAAGGAAATGCAAGTTTTAAACATTCTACTTCAATATTTATCCATTAAGGAATATTTCCTTAAATTTAAATTTAAGGAATATTCCTAAAAGATTAGTACAGGGGTCAAGCAAGTCTTATCTTATTTGAAAGAGGATTTTAAAAAATAGTGAAGAAAACATTCAAAATCTTATTTCCAGTAAGGAAATATCTAAGTTTAAAGTTTGGTCTCATGTGTTGAAATGACTGAAATCAGACTAGTTGTGATGTCATAGCCTCAGATTCATCAAAGTCTTTATCTATTCTAACATAATTTGTCCTGCGATTTTGTGGCTTAAAACCTTGGGATAATGTCAAAGTAGTAAAAGCAAATCTACGAAGGGTGTTTAAAATATACCACCACATGAAAATGAAAATTTTTTAAATAGTGAAAAAATTAAACAAACTTTCTTTAAAATACAATAAGAATGTGAGGATGAAGATGCCAACTTTCCACAGTATACTTACAACACCAGTCATTTCTACACAGATAAGACAGAGCCTTGAACTTAGATAATGGAGTAAGATTTTAAATGCTATCTATACCATTTTGTTTCCTTTTTTCCTCCTTCATATAAGCTAATACTTTAATTAAGAAATCCACTAGTTAGTTTCTCTTTGTGCATGTTAGTGAAGTCAGTGCTGGCTGGGGTCACACTAGGCATACAAGTCACATTTGTGCATCACGAATGATTAGTAAATAACGTATGTGCAAATATGGACACAACCACATATGTCTAAGGGAAGACAAAATTATTTACAAAATAATTTACAACGAATGAAGAAAAGTACTTATATGCTTTTTCCACCTGACGGTGTTGGATTGCGTAAAAAGAGCATAAATTCCCGGCAGAACAGTCTTGAATTCCTGATTCAATTCACTACAGAACCTTTACATTCTGCTAGTAGGTTAAATGCTCTATGAACCTTCTCACCTATTTTTCTACAGATTTTTCTCACCCTTTTTTTTACAGATATGTAGCAATTTCTACAATGTTTCAAAGAATATTGAAATCTAATAAAAGAATCAATTTTTTTGAATTTTGATCACATTTAGTTTTTAAGTTATGGCAAATCAAAGTTTGATCAATTTCTGGTATGATTAATTTGTGATGTTCAACTAGGCAGACACCTCAAAACCTTTGTGTATATCTTTAGAATCATCTCCTATACCTTAGTTCCTGTCAGATTTGTATTGGGGGCACAGCCTTAAATAAAAAAAATAAAAAAAACAAGTTTGGTCAAAATTTGTTGCGGTCCTTCAAAGAATTATGAAAGACATTTAAAAAAACAAAGGATGTAGGAATGAAAATATCAAGGTGCCCTGTAATACATCACAAAATTTACATAAAGTATGCAAATTTATGCCTGAAATTTCAAAACGCTGTAGAATGACCAATGCATAACTGATTCTTATGAATTGTTTTGCTAATATGATGTTTTTTAATAGATTTTAAAGCATTTTTGCTTCTGTGGCCTCTATGCATCATATACCTCTAAAATTGTGCATTTAAGTACCTAAACATATGTGCAGCTTTTTATTAAAATCTTAAAATGAAAGTGATGTATAAGTCAGCAGACCCCAAATCTCTGTAAAACAAATATCTTTTAAACCTCTGCTATTCAGGAAAGATCTAAGGAATCACATTAACATTTCAATTTTGTACCAAATTATACCACATTAATACAAAAATATATATAAAAAAAACACCTTTGCATCTCATTAATCAAAAACAAAAACACCTTGGCATTTATGTAGCTGAGGAACAAATGATATTTATACCTCAATAATAAAAAAATAAAAAAATACCTTTACATTATCTGTCATATAGCTCAGAAACAAATGTTATTTTTCAAATGTAATTCAATTTTTGTACCAATTCATACCTCATTAATAAATTTTTTAAAAATGAAATAAAACACCTTTGCATTTGTCTGCCACATAGCTCAGAAACAAATGATAATTTCCAAATGGAATTCAATTTTGTACCAATTCATACCTCATTAATTAAAAAATTTTTAAAAAAAAAAAACACCTTTGCATTTATCTGCCATATAGCTCAAAACAAATGATATTTTTCAAATGTAATTCAATTTTTGTCCCAATTCATACTTCATTAATAAAAAAAAAAAAAAAAATAAAACACCTTTGCATTTATCTGCCATATAGCTCAAAACAAATGTTATTTTGCAAATGTAATTCAATTTTTGTCCAATTCATACCTCAATAATAAAAAAAAAAAAATAAAAAACACCTTTGCATTTATCTGCCATATAGCTCAGAAACAAATGTTATTTTCAAATGTAATTCAATTTTTGTACCAATCCATACCTCAATAATAAAAAAATAAATAATAAAACACCTTTGCATTTATCTGCCATATAGCTCAGAAACAAATGATATTTTCCAAATGTAATAGACTGTTCTAATCGGAATTTTAATCTCCTTTACTGAATAATTAAAATACATAATTTTGTAGACGCAACAGTCTTGGCATCAACATGGCAAGTCTGGAATACTGTTTAAACAGTGGTACACCATTCTTACATTCCACAATACCAGAAGAAAAAAAACCTTTGAAAATTCAAATATAACAGATTAATCAAATCAAATAAATATTTATCAAAGCTAAAACAAAAATCACCTTCCAACAAAAAAGAAACAATTTTCAACGAATGAGACATCTTAAAATACAACTGATATACATATATTCCAACTGAAAGAGAAAGAATAGATAAGAATAGATAAATAAGAATAGATGTGCATCGTCTGGGAGGGGGCGGCTGCAAGCATTGTTACATTGGGAGCATTCGGCATGCATGACATGCAAATTAAGGTCATAGGTCATGCCCTATTGTTCTACTTCGCCTGACCTTATGCCAATAGCTGAGTTCGGATTCTGAGAGTGACATGGAGCGGATATGCGCTGCTTTGAGCTGTGACGGTGAAAGACGGTTGTAATCGTGGACAGGAAAATATCAGATAAATTAAGGTGGGTGACAAATAACTGTGATGCAATCGTTATCAAGTGTAAAATAAAGTGCAAAATAACACTTGAATCACTTCTTGCAAGGCTAAACGCTCTACCAAAAAAATTTACTTGACTATTGTGAAACTTGAAGCAATCTAAATTTATATTACTACTAAATTAGTATCATACTTACAAAAAAAAATATTTTTTTAAATCAAAGAATTTCTATCATTTCCTACAATTTCAGCATTTTGCTACAAGCTTTTCAGACGAAGATTAAATATACTTTATTCAGTGAATCATGCAATTAGCAAGTTTTCTATATTTCACTCCAATCTATTTTATTTTGTGCTTGTTTATTTATTTATTAGCAGGAAAAATATTTCTACATTTCAAAAAAATTACTTTGCATGAAAATTTCATCTTAGAAAGTAATTTGACAAGGTATTCTACCTGCAAAAAAGTTGATTTACAAAACAGGTTCACGAGATAAATATCAGATGGTGTAATGTGATAAAAGCGACTGGAATATAAAAACTAACAGTGTTTTCAGAGGTGTACCTTCAACGAACCACAAATATTTGCACAAAGCCTGGATCACATGAAGCGACAAGGCTGTCACTAATGGGGCAACCTTTGAACCTAAACGCCCCACCCCCTCCCCACCAATCTTCAAAGACATTAAATTTGAATAAATAAATCTTCCCAAAATTTTTTTTTTCCTGTTTTACCAACATTTTGAAATTTTTTTGACAAACTCTTAGACAAAATAATTATTCAAGACAAACTGATCAAATTTCTGAAGAAAAAAAACATCTGCATTTTTAAAAAAAAAAAAATTTATTCTTAACATTTATTAAAAATATATATTTAAGTCAAGAAAAAAATCCTTTCTGTAACTATACAATTTTCAAACCTTTTAGGATACAGAACTTTTAAAGAAAAAAATGATTTGGTACATCCTTATAATAAAATTTGATTAAAAGACAAACAAAAATATAGTTTGGAAAATGTTTTTGATCTAGGGTCAATTTTCCCAATCATGGGATCTTTGTAACTAACTTTTGATAAAAAGATTTGGTATATCCTCATATCAAAGTTTGGCGGAAAAAACCTAAAAAAAAAAAGTTCCAAATATTTTTGTGCTAGCGACAATTTTTTTAACTATTAGAAGGCAACCAAAAAAAGTAAAACAGCACATAAGGTTTGCTGGACAGGTAGTTTAGGTACCAGTAACATTAATCACTTTAAAAAGTGCCTACATTAATGACAGAAGCGCTAACTACAAAGACAAGGCAACATTTTTGAAGGACTATTACACGCTGCTCACAAAGCTAAATCTAGAAGCAGTGTTTGACAAAAACATAAAGCGACTTTTAACGACTCTGCAAACAATCAAAGCGTACGGCTGGCTTACCTGCTGTCTGGAATCATCTCCCTCACTATCGTAACCTCTCGTCGTGTCGCTATGGTAACCACTCATTGCAATATGGGGTTGACTATAGCTATGATGACCTAGGACGTAGCCATGGGATTGATGTCTATTCTCTGGGAGGCTTTAGGTGTGGATTGGCCGCTTGACGGCGGGGACCGCCTCTCATGATCGATCGGCATGACCATACTGCCAGGGAGGGAGCGGGTTAAGTTCTGGGGTCCCGGGCTCCAGTAACGTTGACGTGAAGTGGTGTTGCTATAGAGATCTATATTATCCATGCTTACATGGTGTTCTAATTCTTCAGCTCTTAATTCTGTTGTGGATTTTTCTTCTTGAATTAACCTTAAAAGAAATACAAAATTAGCAGTTACATTAAAACCCTCCGGAATATAAGTTTATAAAAATATAATTTTTTTTTTCATCGCTTAAAGGTGTTTGTTTGAAATGAAAAAAATATTATGTTCATCAGAAAAAACTTTGAATTAGCCCTAAAAAAATGTTTGGTTTGCCCTTTCTTGTGGGAAATTGTAAGATAGGGGATAGGGGCAGGCAGACATTTAAAAAAAAATTGCCCCTACAGATCACTGAAATGGAATTTTTCCTTAATGACGCTTGTGATCAAGACTGGTTCACCCAAGGTTTAATATAAAGAACATTTATAAAACAGAATTAAAACACTTCACATCATTTTCAGATTGTTGGTTCCTTTTATTTTGCTCAGTTTTTAAATCTCACTCATGCTTTTTGTGTGATTTGGATTTTCTTTCCCTTATAACACTCGTTACAACCAGGCAGGACAACTTTGTATTCTCAAGCTTTTGTGGGCAGTGGGCTTCATTTTCTCCGCAGTAACACCAACAGGCAAAAGCGGTTGCCACACCATTTTGTAGGGGTTTTGATGAGGAGTACAAAAAAATATATATATATTTAAAAAATCTGTATTCTATCACAAGCTCTTGTGGGGGGTGGGCTTCATCTTCAAGCATACAGATTTTTGAAGAAAAAACAAAAAATGGCATACCTATTTTTCAGTGAGTTTGGGAGGCAATTTTGGACCACCCCCTCCCTTCCCCATTGCTGTGACACCCACACTGTTTTGCCATGCTCTCACTGCACCTCCTCCACCCCCATGCCCACTCACCTAATTTCATTATTTATTGCATCCAATTGTTCCTGCAAGAGTGCAGCCAGGGTTTGTGCATCTGTTTGACCCTGAGGGGAAAAGAGATCGGTCGCCGAATAAACCGATTCTGCTTCATCCTCTGTTTGAGGGGCAGAGGTGGCGCTGTCCGTATCGAAGGCTTGAGCGATGTTAGCTAGGACGCTTGCTTGTTCGGCTTTCTCCCACTCTTGTTCATTCAACGTCCTCACCTGTAGATAAAACGGAACGGAAATTTTCACAAATGGATTAATGGAAGATGTGTGATGAAGTCATCGACACTCTGGAGCAGATTATCAATCATCCAATCACCAGCCAATAATTTATAGACCTTTTCAAACCAATTTTAACCAAACTTAATTATTCCAATAAGTTTGATCAATCAATTGATGAGGAAATTTTCCCTTTGTTTTCAACCAATCAGGAAAACAAATACATGCACATATTACCTTCATGTACAACGCATGTATGATAAGCTTTTGCAAGCATTTTTCTACACACCTAATCCCATACCATGCATAAATTATACAGACGGCAAGATATTCACCAGTATTTGATTGGTCGATAAGATTCCCCCAGTATCCGATTGGTCCACACAAACACGTGACTTTTGGACATGTGACATTATTCAAATTAGTTTTTCTGAGATTACCGATTCAGATATAAAAGGTCTATTGATTGATGAGTTGTCGCGACGATGACGACAAATAATTCCACGAGGGTCAAACAAAGCCAGATTGTTATATAATGCCAGTTCAAGTTCAATCGTAGCAAAAACAGAAATTAACAAATTGAACATTCTTAGATGGTAAACAAAAAGCCTAAAAATACAATCCAAACTTAAGATACAATTTGACCATTATTAAATTACTTTCCCGTCAAGTTTATCGATACGTCTAAAATTTAAATGCTACATGTGACATCTCCATCCCTCATTCTTTCATATCTACAATCTCGGACAAAATGAGTTGTTGTGTTTTACATTCTTTAGCCCCCGTGTACTCCATCATAATGTTGGAGTTACAGATAGTTCATCCCAGGACACTTTCATAATAACCAACAATGAAATCGGGTAGATGGGGGGGGGGGGGAACCAATTTTGTCCAAGACTATAAATCAATTCCCCAGCCCCTCATAGTCTTGATTGAAAAGCTATTATGACATTCTTCAACAACTTTACCTTGAACGGATCATCCTCCAGAGCTTGCGTCCGCCCCTTCAGGTCTCGTTTGGGTACCCTCGATCCATCCCCAGTGTTTGCCATGACAACATCGGGGACTGCTTGGGAGGTAGGTTTATCAGAGCTGCAGGATTAAAAAACATGAACTTAAACCTTTTAAGGCATGTAACTTACAACCAATCTTTCTTAAGAGTAGATTTAGATGGAACATGTGAAAGGTAGAATTGTGCAACTATATCCCCCCCCCCCCCCCTTCACATGCACAATCCCAACCTTTGAATCTTAAGTGCTCATCATCATCTGATGTCTATAGACGGAATAGTACAAACAGCTTTTTGTAGTTGCTTCTGATATTCGTTTGTTTGCTTGTTTGTTTGTTTGCCCTCAGGCTTAACAGCACCACGACAACGAAGGTCAAATTGTGCCTGAGAGGTCAGATCATTCTAAAGGTAGGAAGAAAAGGAAACAGGGGGAGAATGAGAGAAATTCAAGAACAAAAGTCAGAAAACTGTGATCGAGAGAGGAGGTGCATGGCTGAAACAAAAACAAAGTAGAGAAGGGGTGGAAGAGGGAAATTAAATATGGTTGTAGAGGGAAGCATGATGAAAGAAGGAGATAATTTTATCCAGAGGATTTTTCTGGAAGAACTCAGCAATTAAGTTGTGGGGAGCAAGGAAAGCTCTGGGATGGTTGTACAGGGGGCAAGCGAGAACATGATGGATTGTGAGGGTGCAGTGGCAATTGTTGCAGAAGGGTTGGGGGGAGCCAAGAAGGTGGGGTGAGTGAGGTGGGTGTGACCAATTCTAAGACGGGTAATATGAACGTTGTCGATACGAGAAAGGTTGTTGATGGTGGATTTGATCTGGACTGTGGGCTGGATGACATGGAGTTTGTTATCAATTTGGGAGTTCCATATTCGTTTGCCAGCGGTCACGAACAAGGGAAGCGATAAGCGGTTTGATGTCAGAGAGGGTTTTGGGAAAAGGGGAAGGGAGGAGGTTGAGGGCAAGCTTAGCGGCTGTATCAGCCCTGTCATTGCCAGGGATGCCAACATGGCTGGGTATCCAGAAGAAAAGAACACTTTTCCTGCAGAGGGTGGGAGAAAAGAGTTTCGGAGGAGGAGGTGGCAGGTGAGGTTATCCCATTTAAGATTGAGTAATGAAGTAAGAACAGCCTTTGAGTCAGAGAAAATGGCAAAGTGACTAAGAGGAGAGTACTCAATAAAGTTGAGGGCGAGGAGAATGGCCTTAGCCTCGGCTGAAAAGATGGATGAGTAATCAGGAAGTCTGCTACTGAGGGTGATGTCTTGGATGATGGCAGCAGCAGCTGTCTTGTTGCCTTCCTTGGAGCCATCAGTATAGATGGAGGTGTAATTTGAGAGTTGGTCTTTGATTTGGTTGTGGAGATTGATGAAGAGGTTAGGTGAGTTTGAGTTTTGTGATAAGTGGAGAGGTCTAGGTGGACAGAAGGGAGGGGGTGGCCCAAGGAGGAAAAGTGGGCCAGGAGTAGGTGCCGAGAGTGGCGGGTTGATGCCAAGATGGAAGAGGTCTGATTTAATGCGTAGCTGAAGGGAGGGGGTAGGGTTTTAGTCCTATCAAAGAGGGAGGAGAAATTGGGGTACCTAATGAGGTTGTAAACAGGGTTCTGAGTGGTGAGGACTCTAAAAGCAAGGAGAGGCTAAGCTTTTACATCTAAGTAGAAAGGGGGTCTGCTTTCAACATAAAGGCTAGTGATTGTTAGTCCTAGGCATAGACAAAGCCTGAGGGCTTCATTTTGGATGGTGTTAATGTGGTTGAGGTATGAGAAAATGTAGTATTACATTACTAGCATAAGTATTTCCTTGACCCTTACCTTAACTGTACTCCATGTTCCAGATGTATAACTTTTTCCCTCAGGGCATGAAGCTCCGCCCTCATTTTCTCTCTCTCCTCCGTGGCTTTGCTCCTTTCAGACTCTCTTTCGTCGAGTAGTCTTTTGGTTCTTTCTAACTCGTTATTTAATGAATTCTGTAAAAAATAATATGACAGATGGTGGAAATGGGATGTCATATAGCTCAAAATATGAAAAACAACAAATTTCAAATTCATACCATATTTCAATTCATAAGATTTCAATTCAAGGATGTTTCAAATTCATACCATATTTCAAATTCATACCATATTTCAAATTCATACCATATTTCAAATTCATACCATAATTCAAATTCATACCATATTTCTGTCCTGGGACAAATTCATACCATATTTCAAATAACCATATTTCAAATTTATACCCATATTTCTATTGCATACCATATTTTAAATTCATACCCATATTTCAAATTCAAATATTTCAAATTCATTTATACTTTTAAGGATACCATATTTCAAGACTCATCTTTTTCAAATTCATACTGAATAAGTTTTATACCATTTTTCAATATTTAATTTCTTGTTTTATTTTGATCTACCATTTTTCAATTTTATTTTAAATTCATACACCAAATTCTTTTTCAAATTCATACCATATTTCAAATTCATCCTGCAAATCTGTTACTTTTTGATATTGTGTATTAAGAGTTTGTCTATTCATACCATAAATTCATATCAATTTTATTGTAGAGCCAAATTCATACCATATTCCAAATTTATACCATGGGAAAGGCGCATATAATTTCAAATTCAACCAATATTTCAAATAATACCATATTTCAAATTCAAAACAAATTTGAAATTTGTAGCAAATTTGATATTTGTAGCAAATTTGAAATTTGTGTAAAAAATTGAATGTGGGGGCAACTGTCAAAACCCATCATAAATTTCAAATTAATACTAATTTCAAATTCATAACAAATTCCAAGTTCCTAACAAATTTCAAAGTTGCAAAAAAATTAAAAATTGAATTTGCAATTTTTTTTAGCTGAAGTCTGAAAATTACAGTACAGCGAAATTGGTCAAAAACCAAAGTTTGAGAACTTTTTACACTTTACATTTGTAAAAAAAAATCTAAAAAATGTTTTTAAAAAGTAGATTAGGTCCTGAACTTACAGTAGTATACAATGTTCCTATTCTCCAGGGTACCTTTTGATACTCAATAAAAAATCTTTTAAAACATTTTCTTTTTGACCAAAAGTTGCTGAAAGTAGGACAACAGTAGCTTCTGAACAAAGCTAGAGGACCTTGTGGTTATGACTTTCTTTATTTTGCTTTTCATTCATCTCAATTTCACTAGAATTTAGCACTCTGTAGAGTGCTTCCCCCCCCCCCCCTCACTCAGCTCTAATATAATGTAACTCACAAGGTCCACTAAGTTTTTTTTTTTTTTTTATCCCAAAGAATCACTTCCTCACTTTTGATCTGCATTGCCCATTTGTTTTTTAAACACTTCAGGATTATCTACCTTCTGACTAATTTTTACCAAGGTTCCATGAATCATTGTTTTTAATTCATTTTTTTCCATCATTTTCCTTTCATGCAAGCAAACAACAGTTTAGTATTTGTTTAATACCAGAAACCACTTCATTTGATTTTCTTCAAGTCCAGAAAATTAATTGTCATTCTTTCAGAGTTCATTTTCAGCACAAGATTTCAACAAATTCCATCATTTTCCTAATTTTAATCACTACTTCCTTCAGTAGTAAACTAAGCACATACCAAATTAAATTCTAAATCATCAATTCTTGAGATATATTGATGACAAACAGATAACGCAAGCAAAAACATAACCTTCGTTAAACTTCGTTGGCAGAGGTAATAAGTTAAACAACCAGAACCAAATAATTCTGTGGTTCTGATGCTTTTTTCAGCTGATTGATTTTGTATTACCTGTTATGCCATTGCATATCATGAAATATTTGACATGACATGAATCGTTCTTGAGATATCGTGTTTACAAGCTTTTTTCAACAAAATCATATAAAGCCCCGCCCACTATGCATATTAATGAAATTCAAATTTTTGTACCACAAACATGTACACATTAGCTAACAACAAAACTACACCAAAAATGATACACAGCAGACATGTGGTTGTAAAAATATAAATATTTCAAGATATCTACATTAAACCCCGCCCACTAATTAATATGCATGACATTTACCACCAAGAACAATAGGACACATCTTCGGACCATGGGCTATATGTGTACCATAAATGGCATGAATCCAGTGTATGGATCTTTAGATATCGCGCTTACAATCTTGCTGTCACAGACACACATACACACACACACACATGTAAATACATGCACACCCTCACATACATACACCCACACATACACCCATACATATTCATACACATACATACATACACCTATACACACATACACATCAGCATAACTGCATAGGTTCCTTATGCTATTAGCATCAGAACCAAAAACTGCACAGAGTTCGAAGTTTGATGATCTTTTTCTTTATCTTTTCGCTTTTCATTACTTTAATATTTACAATGTTCCCAGGAGTTGTTTTCATCTTGTAAATATATCCCCCTGATTATAATCTGCCATGTGCGCTGCATACAACTGCCCACTAGCATTCTTGATGCCTCAGGGGAAGAAAAAAAAGTGATATATCTGATCTGCAGATCACGTTTAAAAGGTTTCTTCCGTCAAACCTCATTTTGATGGATTACACATCCCTGAATCAGCCAAAAAATATCCTTTTTTTACCCATAAATTACATGATGGCTTTGTAACAGAAATGACGCTGGCTTTGTAACATTAATGATGCTGGCTTTGCAGCATGAATGATGCTGGCTTTACAATATTGATGACATTGATTAATTTATGGGCAGCCGTCAAATCAAATCCTTCTGCAAGTTAAGTCATTTTACCAGGGGAGAGTTCAAACCTGTAATTTCCATCGGAAAAGTGACAGGCGCATGGATTATGTTCTGTTATATGAACAATTAGGCAACAATTTTCACGCTAAAAATGTACAAGAACTCGTGGCACTGGAGATCTATGAAGAACAACAGTACAAGATAAGTGTAAAGGTATATATTGTTTTTTTTTTACACAGATGAAAGAACATTATATTCTGAGCAGAATAGTCATTAAAGGTTTAGTTCAGTGGTCAAGCATGTCCATCTTATATGAAAGAGGACTTCAAAAGAAACAAATTGGTGGAGAAAGCATTCAAAAATCTTATTCTGTTAAGGAGATATTAAAGAATCAGTTCAGTGGTCAAGCAAGTCTATCTTATATGAAAGAAGACTTCAAAGAAACAAAATGGTAAAGAAAGCTTTCAAAAATCTTATTCCGTTAAGGAGATATTAAAGGATTAGTTCAGGGGTCAAGCATGTCCATCTTGTATGAAAGAGGACTTCAAAAAAACAAAATGGTGAAGAAAGCTTTCAAAAATCTTATTCCGTTGAGGAGATATTAACCCTTACTCTACCACGCGGCGATAGTATCGCCGTTTTCAAACCACCTTTTTCTAAAAATAAAATCGGGACTTTACCACAGTCCTATAAGAGTAATCTTGGTATCATTTTAAAGTACTTGGATGTTTCTTTCACAAAATGAAACTTTTTCATAGGGGTCATATTACATAATTTTTAGAAAAAATACATCAAAAAAGGGTAAAACTCAATAATTGCTAATAAAAATTCATTTTTTTTATTTTTCTCTTTTACATCTTACGGTAATTTCAAGATCACATTTTTGCTTCAAAATCAAACACGCAAGTCCTAAGACATGATAATATTGGTTTCTGGTATAATTTTTATAATCCCTACGTCTAATCTCTTTTTCTGGAGAAATTTCTTCAATTTTTTTCTTCAAAAAATCGTGTAACCCAAACCTTACATCACGCATGCTTTGTTAAACCGCCGTTCGAAAGCGCTTGAAATTTCCTTTCATTTGATATATAAATAAAGGCATACCCCCCTCTAATTAGAACCTACCCTATAAGAACAAAATTACACCTCTCCAATTTAAACCACCACGTGGCGCAGAGGAAATGTACGCAACTAGCGTGCGAGCGCTCCAGGTTCGAGTCTCGCCGTGACCACTGCGTGATTATTTTTCTGCTGCAGCTTTCAGGGGACGTTTGACTTTTATCATTTTTGATGTGTTTTCATCTTTTCTTTCTTTCTAAAAATTATAGATTAGTATCATTAGAAAGGAAATTTCAAAAACAATCTAAATATGTAACACAAATCTCTGTTTTCAATACTGACAAGAAGTTAAACTTCTGCAAAGATTGACCATTTGTTGACCAAATTTAGCCAAAAATTGCTTAATTTGCATAATTTTGTCCAATATTTCCTAAATTGGTTTTAATTACTCAAAAGATAAATATTTTAGCATCTATTCCAACCAAACTTGTAACGAAAGAAAATGAAAGGAAAGTTGTCAAAAATGCATATGAAAAAAAAGTTACGAAAATTGGGGTCGCTATTTTTAAAGCCCTGGTAGAGTAAGGGTTAAAGGATTAGTTCAGTGGTCAAGCATGTCCATCTTATATGAAAGAGGATTTCAAAAGATACAAAATGGTTAAGAAAGCGTTCAAAAATCTTATTCCGTTAAGGAGATATTAAAGGATTAGTTTAGGGGTCAAGCATGTCCATCTTATATAAAAGAGGACTTTAAAAGAAACAAAATGGTGAAGAAAGCATTCAAAAATCTTATCCCATTAAGAAGATATTAAAGGATGAGTTTAGGGGTCATGCAAAATGTCTAATGTAAAGCATTTTGATCCACTGGGTATGCAAATTTTATGCATTACAGGGCGACCTTTTCACTTATGCAAATACTTTTGTTTTTTTATTGTCTAACATAATTCTTGAAGGTAGTGCAGCAAATTCTGATCAAATTCAGAAAGCGGTTAAAAATGAATAAATAATAAATGACTTTGTGCGGGAATTTATTTTGGTATTCATCATGGTGTTTAATGTTGCCCATAGATCTTCTCCGAGGGTTTACCTTGTCGTTTATAAAATCGGAAAGTTGTGGACCTGTCCATAGGGTCTATAGACAGGTACACAAATTTCCTATTTTATTTTTTAGCAGATTTGACTACAATCTAGTTTATGCTGCATTAGCTTCATCATTGATGCTGTCTGATCAGCTACACGTCCATACACCTTTAACAATTTTCCCCTGGATTTGACCTTGTTGTCTGAGGCCAAGGATTCTTAATTAAATTTTTCGAAGAGCCATCATTTCACAACAGCTTCAGGCTGTGGGCCAATCGCATGGCAAAACCAGCGTCATGTGACAAACAAAACCTAATGCCATCCATCCCTCCCTCCCTGATGTCATCCATCCCTCCCTCCCTGATGTCATTCATCCCTCCCTTCCCAATGCCATTCATCCTTCCCTCCCTTCCCAATGCCATCTACCTCTCCCCTCCCCACTGCCATCTATTCATCCCCTGATACCATCAATCTTTCCCCAGCTGTTGCCATTCATCCCTCCCCTCGCTAATGCCATCCATCCATTCCTCCTTGATGACATTCATCCCTCCCCAATGCCATCCATCCATCCCTCCCCAATGCCATCCATTCATCCCTCCCCAATGCCATCCATCCATCCTTTCCCGATGCAATCCATCCCTCCTTCTCCAAAGCCATCCGTCCCTCCCGCCCTAATGCTATCCTTTCCACCCTTCAAGATGTCATCAATTCATCATCCTCCCCTGTTCATGCCATCTATCCCTTCCTCCCCGATGCCATTCATCAATTCCTTCCGAAAGCCATCAGCCTCCCTCCGCGAAGCTCTCCATCCATCCTCCCCATTGCCATCCATCCCTCCCCTCCCCGAAGCTCTCCATCCATCCTCCCCATTGCCATCCATCCCTCCCTACCCGATGCAATTCATCCCTCTGATGCCATCTATCTCTCCCTCTGTGATGCCATCCCTCCCTCCCTCCTTTCTCAATGCCATCCCTCCCTCCCTGATGCCATCTATTCCCCTCCCTGATGCCATCTATTCCTCCCTCCCTAATGCCATCCATCCTTCCCTCCCCAATGCCATCCCTCCCATATGTAATTACCATCTTACATGTTGTTCCTTAAGATCCTTATATTCAAGTTCTAAATTCCAAGTGCCATTTCTAATAGTGCAATGAACACTTCTGAAATTAGTCAAAGAAGCACATCTCATTGTTGAATGAATGCAAAAAAGTCCTGATCAAATAACGGTCCACCTGTAGTACATTGGTAGAAGTTACTTGTGTACTTGGACGAATGAAAAAAATAATCAACGGTCTATGTCCCTTTTCAAATGTAAATTTGTTTATTTGTGCTCATACATAAATAAAAGTCAGTTCATACAACAACTTTATGCAAATTAGCAGTCAACTTAATTAATTAAGGCAGAGTCGAATAATTTCCACTAAAAAAATTTTTAAACAATATTTCAGATATTTTAACACTTCTCAGTTGTTTTTAAACCTAATCATTTGTTATTTTGGTTACCATCTATGAAACGTACTGCAAATTTTAATTCAGGCATTATGCACATTCAATATATTTATTCCACTTTTAAATAATGTACATTTTCAAATGACGACAAGCTTTTAATAGACCTTGCTCCCCCGCTCCCCCCTTCCGAAACTTTAATCAACGCCGAGGTGGACGCCGATGCCAATGCGAACGCGGACACCAAGGTGAGTAGAATAGCTCCTACTACTCTTCAAATAGTCAACTAAAAAAATAAAGAATAACGAATTTTTATAAAACTTTGCATATCAGTAATTGAAATTTATAAATGACTTTTGAGGGACTTCTTTCCTTCTTTCATGGTATTTTACAGATTTCAATGTTGCCTCTAGACACTTTGCTTTACATTGTCGTCTAAAAGGTACAGTGGATAAGAAGTCTGGCTCGTATGCGAAAGGTGCTGGGTTCGATTCCCGCCACCAGCGTTGCATTGTCCACTTTACTTGCTCCATTCCACTTAGCACTGCTGGAGAGTTAACCTACTATGGACGGGCCTCCAGTTCAGGGGAAGTCATGTGCTTTCCTCTGCTTACGGCAAGGAAACCGGGGATTAATACCGGTCCTGTGAGCCTACAATGGTTGCTAACTAGTTTGTTTTTTTCTAAGTTTTTTTTTACTCATACTTTTTACGCTCGGTTGGCGTTCATGTCCTCTTGAAGGATTTTTGCCGACTTAACCGATTCAGATTCAGATGGATTTAAGTTTGAACCTTACCTTGTCATCTAAGGCTGACATGCGTTCCTTGAGATGGAGTTGTAACCTCTCGTTGGACTCTGTGAGCAGTTTATCCACCGTGCTCGACAGCCTCTTATTGTGTTCCTCGTTCATTTTCTCTCGTTCTCGTGCCTGTCGGGAGGTCAATGCTTACATAATCAATCATGTTGGGAGGTCAAAGGTTCAATCATCAATTGATTGAGGCGATATTGCTTTCGCCAATACCTCCATAGCATCAAAAACAAAATGATTTTATAATTAAAATTGCAATTGGAAAACTGGAATTGGGGTAAATGTACTTGAATGAAAATCCAGTTATGGTAAAAGGAATACTCCCGTGAATTTGTATTTTTATTTGCATAACAGATGACTACCAAAGCAACAAATTGGTGTTAACACATTTGAGTCCCGCTAGGTTTTAGTGGTGTGTACTTCCCTTCCGGCCAAAGGCTTTTCCAAGACATTAACATTATCATTGCTACACTTAGCATTTTTGTCTCGTTGTCTGTCAAAGTTGATCCTAAAATCACCATTATTTATTTATAGCCAATTGCTCTTCATCACTGTCAAAATCACTATCCCCATCACTATTCGTATCAAAATCTAAGAAATCAGGCTCCAAATTAGACTAATTGTTACTATCTAACGGTGGAGGATTGCCAATGGCCAACTAGTAACACCATTTTGTGTGTACATTGCCATATAAATCTCCGCTAGCTTCGTTCACAAAATTTTGTCCTGTGTTTAACCATTTTCTTACAAAAACAGGAAGTATGACGGACCCCTACACTTGAAAATAGGTAGACAAAATGTTTATTTACGTTAATTTTCAAAACAAAAAGGAAGTACCCCACCGATTTGAATCAATTCCATGCAATTGATGTTATGATTTCCGCCACGTATATGTGATGCTGGTACATAAAAGGAAAAATATATGGGTGCATATACGTGATGCTGGGACTCATATGTGTTAAAACCATGTTGGTGTCCTGGTTCATTTAGGCGTTTAATTTAATTTCAAATCCACCACCAATAAGTGACCAGTGCTGCATAGAGTGTGATGGCCTCATCCAAGACGATTTTGATGCATTTGGTAAAATCTTTGAAATGTTTTTTTTTTCTTCACTAATTTCTTTCTTTCATATTCGTTATAATCAATGAAAATTCACAGGGCTTTTCTTTCACAGAACCTTTTCTTTGACCAAGCCCATGTTTTTACTTTTTTTATTCTACTCAACCACTTTCTATATGGTTCATACAAGCACATTGAATACTAATCAAGTTTAAGATATTCATTATTCTGTCAATTTGTTTCTCTCCATATTTTGAGCAAATTTTCCAACAAATGCGCAATTAAAATATGATTGAAATTATGGCCACAATCTTTCAACACGAACCAACACAGATTTCAAGCTCACACTGCTCAAATTGTATACAAAACACATTCAAATTACAAAAGAAATTTATATACCTCCATTTGAGCATGAGGATATAAAGTAATATTTTTGAAAACCATGCAGCCGTATCCAAGTGAGTAACAACGGAATTATTGTTGCTATGGTTACCAATGCAGAAAGGATATGAGTCCCACAGCACCTGGAGTTAATATCCCGTGAGTCTCGTATCATGCATGGTCTACTATGCATGCACTGTCTTCTGCAAAACGTTGACGGTATTATTTGCAAATGTGACACTTTTTTTTCTCTTCTTTTTAAACAAAAATGAAAAATGCAGTATCAAAATCATATGAAAAATTTTATAGGAAGGATACCGACCTGTAATTTTATGGTTTTGTAAGAGTTTGCGTGGCTTAGCTTTGTTTTTGGTACGATGCACTAAAATAGAAGCTAAATATTCATGTCTTTTAGAGGCACACTGAAGTTTTTGGTACGATGCACTGAGAAGGCAAATATGCATCTGTTGTTTTACAGAAACACATTCAAGTTATTTTCTTTGATGCAAGTAACTCTCAAAAATCTTTTATTACAGGACAAGTCACGAAGGGAAAGGCAGGCGATTGGTCCACCCAAAATTGCTTTTAAGCAAGCCTTTGCCTAGTGGGAGGAACGGTAGTACCCTGAGAAAAACCCACGACTCCAGGTGGGTATCGAACCCGCATATGTGATGACACATATGTGCAGAGCCAGAGCATATGTGACTACACATAGGTGCAGAGCCAGAGCATATGTGACGACACATATGTGCAGAACCAGAGCATATGTGACGACACATAGGTGCAGAGCCAGAGCACGTGATGACACATAGGTGCAGAGCCAGAGCATATGTGACGACACATAGGTGCAGAGCCAGAGCATATGTGATGACACATAGGTGCAGAGCCAGAGCATATGTGATGACACATAGGTGCAGAGCCAGAGCATATGTGACGACACATAGGTGCAGAGCCAGAGCATATGTGATGACACATAGGTGCAGAGCCAGAGCATATGTGACGACACATAGGTGCAGAGCCAGAGCATATGTGACGACACATAGGTGCAGAGCCAGAGCATATGTGATGACACATAGGTGCAGAGCCAGAGCATATGTGACGACACATAGGTGCAGAGCCAGAGCATATGTGACGACACATAGGTGCAGAGCCAGAGCATATGTGACGACACATAGGTGCAGAGCCAAAGCATATGTGACGACACATAGTTGCAGAACCAGAGCATATGGGACAACACATAGGTGCAGAGCCAGAGCTTTAACCACTCAGCTACTTGATGAACTTCAGACAAGCCAAGATTGGCTGAATATTAAACCATTATCTCTTAACTCTTCAATCTTTGTGAAAAATTGAAAACGTTTTGCACAGACGTCTAAATCTTTCATATGGAGATCATATGCGTACATATATAGCCAAATGGGGAATTATGATTCATCAGAAAGAAGTGCGGTAATCGCACCTTTTGAATAAACATGGTGATATAATCAACTATACATAATGTGCCCAATTAATAACAAATGGAATAAACACATACATAATGGTTTTAACAAAAGATTGTAATAACAAGCAGTGATTAATAATATATGTGGTTAGATAAATGATCAGAATTATGAAGAAATTTTTAATTATTTTTATAAAAAAATGCAAATTGAATTTTTTTACTTATTTTTCAGAACACTTCGAACAACATGAATCCAAACTAAAAAAATTCAGGTTGAAATGGGAATAAAATCACCAAACTATTACCATGTTCTATGTTGAATGCATAGCACAGTGTGTGCTATACATGTGAGCTAAATAAATGTTAAACAGCCATGGAGTATGTACATTGTTATGACCCATGTAATAAATCCTGTTAATGCAGGACCATACAAAATTGGTTTATTCCATTTTCAACGCAGGTAATTTGTTTAATAAAGCAATTTTTCATGCATTTTAAACAATCTAAAACAAAAAATGTATAAAAAGATTAATGTTTTGACATCGTGTTTATATGCATATTTCATGCAAGGTTCATAGGACCTTGCACTAGTAAATGATCCTCCTAAAATCAGGCCAATGTACTCGTACCAAAGTCCTTTGCCCCATGCATTAAATATGCCTCAACATAAATCTTTAAATATAAATTTCCAAGGGCTGAGGAAATCTTGTTTTGTTCCCTGAGAAAACATAAATTTCATCTCATTGCTGCTTCCATGTTATCCTGTCGTGCATTGGGATAAATGTAAACAAGATTCTCGTGACATGAACAGCCCAAATACTCGCTTTCTTCTCATCATTTTATCTGGAATGATGACAGACAAAAGGATTAAAGAGAGTACTACGCCTATATGTGGGGGCGTATTTTCCTGGAGTCTCTAGAATATTCTAACACACATTTCGTGCATGTGATGGTTCTGATAACCTTTGCCGTGAATGTTCAAATCAACTGTAATTATTTCTAATAAATATTTACATAGAAAGGAATATGGTATTTTGTAAAATTTTATTTGAAAGAGCAAACTTTTAGAGCCAATTTGGTACAAAAATCAGGTTGATATCATATTCCGTTCAGGAGATATTGATTTTTAAAGATTTCCCAATTGCACTTTACAGTTTTTGTACAGTATGATGACTTCATGAATTCACAGGTATCAAGAATTAGACCAGTCTCCCCCCCCCTTTGTATTGATGGGGGGTGGACTAGGCCACCTCCCCTACTGGCTATTGATGGGGTGCTAGGCCACCTAGCCCCCTCACCCCTATGGCTATTGATGGGGTGCTAGGCCACCTAGCCCCCCTCCCATTAGACCTGTCTTTCTGCAAGTTAGCAAAAAGACAACCAATATTTTGACCAAGATCTCCATCAATAAATGTTATCACTCATGACACCCATCTAATATCGTTTTGTAAAGTTATGACAAGGTATGCACCATTTGCTGACAAACCTTGTTTTTGTTACAAACACAATATCGGTACTCTTTTGAAGTGTGGATAACTTGTGTCTGATAAATTCAGATTTTCTCTTTCGGAGACTTTTATATTTTAAAATAAAGTCGCCGTTTAATACCAATGGATGATGATACGGTGTATCTGAAGAGCATTAAATAATCATATATTACCTATTGGATGCAAGTTGCATTTATCAGTGGAAGAAGGATATATTGCCCTACAAACAGGGAGGTTTTTATTCAATGACAAACATAACTGTGGAAAACAAGAATCAATGACAGAGGGGAGTTGTGGAAAACATGTACTAGAGGGCAAGTATGAAAAACAAGTGCTAATGACAAACAGGAACTGTGGAACACAAGTTTAATGACAACAGAGGGGAGTTGTGGAAAACATGTACCAATGACAGAGGGCAATTATGAAAAACAAGTGTTAATGACAAACAGGAAGTGTGGAAAACAAGAATCAATGACAGAGGGGAGTTGTGGAAAACATGTACCAATGACAGAGGGCAACTATGAGAAACAAGTGCTAAAGACAAACAGGAACTGTGGAAAACAAGTTTCAATGACAGAGGGGAGTTGTGGAAAACATGTACCAATGACAGAGGGCAACTATGAAAAACAAGTGCCAATGACAAATAGGAACTGTGGAAAACAAGTTTTAATGACAGAGGGCAATGATAGAAAACAATAACTAAAGACAGAGAAAACAGGAACTGTGGAAAACAAGTTTTAATGACAGAGGACAATGATAGAAAACAATTACTAAAGACAGAGGGCAACCCTGGAAAACAAGTACCAGTAATAGTGGACAAATGTGGAAAACAAGTACCAATAAGAAAGGACAACTATGGAAAACAAGACCCAGTGAAAGGGGATGACTGTGGAAACAATTACCAGCAACAGAGGGCAACTGTGGAAACAAAAACCAGTAACAGAGAACAACAACTACCAGTAACAAAGGACAACTATGGAAAACAAGTACCAGTAAAGGAGGACAATTGTAGAAAAGAAAAATCAGTAACAGAGGACAACTGTGGAAAAGAAGTACCAGTAACAGAGGGCAAATGTGAAAAACAAGTACCAATAACAAATGATAACTATGGAAAACAAGTAACAGTAAAAGAGGACAGCAGTGGAAAACAAGTACCAATCCCAGATGGCAACTGTAGAAGAGAAGTACCAGTAATAGAGGGTAACTGTGGAAAAGAAGTACCTACCAGTAACAGAAGAAACTGTGGACAACAAGTACCAGTAACAGAAGAAACTATGGAAACAAGTACCAGTAACAGAAGACAACTGTGGACAACACAAACCAATGACAGGGAGAAACTGTGGAAAACAAGTACCAATACACACAGGGAAATAAACATCAATTCAAATGAATGTCAATCCATTGTCATCCTTAAATTCGTCGGATGTCAATTGAATTTGAAATCAATTCAACATCAATTTAAATGGGTGTCAATTCAATTGGATAACAATTCAATTGACATCAATACAAATGTCCAAGTTGAAGCTTTATTCCTGAGGATGCAAACAGCCATTCCTTAAAAGCCCACACACCTGATACATACTGTATTAATCAGTTTTGAATTCATTGCAAGCATTATTTTTTACCGCTTTACATACCCCCCACCTCAAAAATAACATCGCAAACAATACATCCAACAGGTAATGTGATCGTTAATAAGCATGCATGAAACAAGCGAGGGCGCTGGTTAGTCTCACCCGATCTAATTCCTGTTTACAATCTTCCAGTTCATTATGTAGTTGCTTCAGCTTTTCTTCAGCACTGCCCTGCCTTTCTTCAGCCTTTGAAAACAAAAATAGTAACAGAAATGCAGCATATGGCCCTTTTTTTTTTTTTTTTTTTTTTAAATGAGTATAAAAGAAAGTGCAAGTTTTGTGGACACAATAATCAAGCAAAGGGGTCACAAAAATGACCTGTAACCATTTACCACAAAGACAGACCATTTAATTATGGTTTCTGAAGATGTTCATGTAAATCTGTGAATCCCAGAAAGTCCCTTTTCTTCTGACTGTATTGGACCATTCTGTATTCTTGAGCCAAAAAATTTCAAAGATTTTTGTAAAATACTTAGATTGTTTAATAGACTCATATGTAGCGCTGCACAGAAATACAATGGTTTATGTTTTTGTGTTGAAAATATATCAACCACTCCGACAAATTATGAAACTCAAACTTTAAAAAATGTCAACTTTTTTTTTTCTTCCTTTTTTTGCTGCTAAGATAATTTTTATATGCTTCGATGTATCCATAAACCTTTATGCAGTGCTGGGTCAAACCACGAAAAAATATTATCGAAATCTCCACCGCTTTTCCAGCAGGTATGCTGTCACAGAAGATACAGGTGACCTTCAAATATTCATAAAATAGTTGTGAGAAGAATCAAATTTTACGCTTAATTTGATCAAATGAGGTAATCTTGGGTTTGAGTCTTCATTTAGTCTAGTTAAATGTAATACAAATCCCGTTAAGATACCTGTCTTTCGCTTCCTTCAATATTAAAAAAAAAAAAAAAATTTTTTTTTTTGAAATGTGATTTTTTCTTCCCCAGCAGGAAAAGAAGCAGAGATTAAATCAAACATATTGCGGTAAGTAAAACTGATAAAACCTGAAGATATTATTGCGGTTAAAAGAAAAACTGATATCTTCATTTTGTAGGTTAGGCAAATATAAAAGTACTGCTTAAAAAAAATATTTTTAAAAACACCAAAAGACCTAGCATTTTGTGAGGATGAACGTAAGATTAACCGTGAGAAAGAAAGAAATACCTGAACACAAAAAAGGCAAAATTAGTAAAAAACTGCGGATTGTGTACAAGTTTTAAAGATACTAACTTTTGGGAGAAAACTCTGAAATAAAGTGAGAGACTTCGGAGAGAAAAGATAACCAAATTACTTAGGAATTCCTCACTTTTCAGAGCTATGTTATGTGGCATTACAGCATAATTTTGTTTAGATCTGACCATTCAAGTGTAAATAAGGCTTCTGTAAATTCCTAAAAGGTCCTAGAATATTCACCATATTGTTAGCCCTTTTTTACAGGTTCCTTCTCCTAGGTGGACCATTTTTGTTGGGTGGACCCTTTTTTGTTGGGTGGGCTCTTTATAGACTGGGCAATTGATTGGAAGGGCCATTTTTGCTGTGTTGGCCTTTTGGACAGGATGGACTGGGCAATTGATTGGAAGGGCCATTTTTGCTGTGTTGGCCTTTTAGACAGGATGGACTGGGCAACTGAGTTGGAAGGGCCATTTTTGCTGTGTTGGCCTTTTAGACAGGATGGACTGGGCAACTGAGTTGGAAGGGCCATTTTTGCTGTGTTGGCCTTTTAGACAGGATGAACTGGGCTACTGAGCTGGAAGGGCCATTTTTGCTGTGTTGGCCTTTTAGACAGGATGGACTGGGCAACTGAGCTGGAAGGGCCATTTTTGCTGTGTTGGCCTTTTAGACAGGATGAACTGGGCTACTGAGCTGGAAGGGCCATTTTTGCTGTGTTGGCCTTTTAGACAGGATGGACTGGGCAACTGAGTTGGAAGGGCCATTTTTGCTGTGTTGGGCTTGTAAACACAATGGACTGGGCAACTGAGTTGGAAGGGCCATTTTTGCTGTGCTGGCCTTTTAGACAGGATGGACTGGGCAACTGAGTTGGAAGGGCCATTTTTGCTGTGTTGGCCTTGTAAACACAATGGACTGGGCAATTGAGTTGGAAGGGCCATTTTTGTTGTGTTGGCTTTTTAGACAGGATGGACTGGGCTACTGAGTTGGAAGGGCCATTTTTGCTGTGTTGGCCTTGTAAACACAATGGACTGGGCAATTGAGTTGGAAGGGCCATTTTTGTTGTGTTGGCTTTTTAGACAGGATGGACTGGGCAACTGAGTTGGAAGGGCCATTTTTGCTGTGTTGGCCTTTTAGACAGGATGGACTGGGCTACTGAGCTGGAAGGGCCATTTTTGTTGTGTTGGCTTTTTAGACAGGATGGACTGGGCAACTGAGTTGGAAGGGCCATTTTTGTTGTGTTGGCTTTTTAGACAGGATGGACTGGGCAACTGAGTTGGAAGGGCCATTTTTGCTGTGTTGGCCTTTTAGACAGGATGAACTGGGCTACTGAGCTGGAAGGGCCATTTTTGTTGTGTTGGCTTTTTAGACAGGATGGACTGGGCAACTGAGTTGGAAGGGCCATTTTTGCTGTGTTGGCCTTTTAGACAGGATGGACTGGGCAACTGAGTTGGAAGGGCCATTTTTGCTGTGTTGGCTTTTTAGACAGGATGGACTGGGCAACTGAGTTGGAAGGGCCATTTTTGCTGTGTTGGCCTTTTAGACAGGATGGACTGGGCAATTGAGTTGGAAGGGCCATTTTTGCTGTGTTGGCTTTTCAAACAAGATGAACTGGGCAATTGAGTTGGAAGGGCCATTTTTGTTGTGTTGGCCTTTTAGGCAGGATGGACTAGGCTACTGAGTTGGAAGGGCCATTTTTGCTGTGTGTCACTTTTTCTGCTGCATGGACCCTTTTTGTTGTGTGAGCCCTTTTTGTTGTGTGGGCTTTGATTGTGCTGTGGGTCCTTTTTAATTTCAAAAGATTGAAAATGAATTAAGCTAATGATGCCACTATGCATCCATACCAAATAAGCAATTTTTAGTCACATGAACGCCCCTCTTGTCAAACGCCACCATTCCCTTGGATTAAAAGCATAATAAACTGAGCAAAAAAATCACTCATTTGAGCTATTTCTAAAGCTGATATAAATAAATATACGCAGACTTGCTTGGGTCTAGATATGCAACAGTTGATATATTTTAGAGAAGTTTGATACGTCTTGCATCTTTAACCTCCTCCAGCCATACAGCATTTCCATTCTTGACCCCCAACCACCATACGCTCATTACCCTGTTGTTGCTGTGGTCAGTGGTCAGACATCTTCATTTTGCACGGTGAAGGACAAAATGACAAAACTGTCCAAAAATCCACTCTTCTTTTTTAAAGTGAAGCTGTGATGTCACTTCTAGTCTCATTTTAGACTTTAAATATGACCATAGATGTTTTAACCGTGAATATTCCTTAACAAAATAAAAAAAAAATAACCCTTTTTTCACCATTTTGTTCCTCGGAGTGTCCTTTTTCATGCAAGATAATGTGTTTGACCCCTGACCTTATCCTGCAACAACAGCTTTTCTGTGAACTTTTACACTTACAGAATGTAGCGAGTCATCGCACATGAGGTCTTCAAAAACCAAGACGCAAACTAAGAAAGAGATTGTTTCATAATAAGATACATACTGAAAGAAACTTAAAATTTGTTTCGAATCTATGGAAACGTAGCATCTTCCTGAGCTTAATTAGGAGAAAATATGCAATAAATTATGAAAATAACAAAGAAAGTTTCATGAAAATCGGTTAAATATTGATCATCTTACAACAATATAAGTTTGAAGTCCTAACTATAATAAATTAGGCAAATTTTATCCTGAGCTTAATTGGAAGAAAATATGCAATATATTATGAAAATAACAAAGAAAGTTTCATGAAAATCACTTAAATATTGACCATCTTACAACATTATAGGTTTGAAGTCCTAACTATAATAAATTAGGTGAATTTTATCCTAAGCTTAATTGGAAGAAAATATGCAGTATATTATGAAAATAACAAAGAAAGTTTCATGAAAATCAGTTAAATATTGACCATCTTACAACAATATAAGTTTGAAGTCCTGACTATAATAAATTAGGCAAATTTTATTCTGAGCTTAATTGGAAGAAAATATGCAATATATTATGAAAATAACAAAGAAAGTTTCATGAAAATCATTTAAATATTGACCATCTTACAACAATATAAGTTTGAAGTCCTAACTATATTAAATTAGGCAAATTTTATTTAACTTTTGTAACATCACAAAGAGAAACCTTATGAAATCCAATATGTTATCTTACTGCTTTTCAATTTTTCAGCAACGTTTCTTGAATGGGAGCAAGTGAATATAACTGAGCGGATTTGATTCCTGCTTCGAACGTCTCCAAAGTTTTGAGAAAAAAAACATGCTCAGTTTTCCTGTTATACTACCTACTTACAGAATTAATTCAGTGCTCAATCATGTCCATCTTATATGAAAGAGAACTTCAAAAGAATAAAAATGGTGAGGAGAGCATTTAAAAATCTTATTCTGTTAAGGAGACATCTAAGATTGAAGCTCTGTCTTATCTGTGTAGAAATGACTGGTGTAGTAAGTCTACTATGAAAAGTTAATGTCTTCATCCTCACATTCTTAGCGTAATGTATTTTAAAGAGATGAATTAACTTTTTCACTTTTTAAAATTTTTCCTTAAACTTTCTTCAGGTGGTATATTATAAATACCCTTCCTAGATTCAGTTTTACTACTTTTTTGACATATCCCATGGTTTTTAAGCCACAAATTCACAGGACAAGCTATGATAGAATGCACAAAGACTGAGGAATCTGAGGCTATGATATCAAATATTCACACATACATTTGCTACATTTTGGGCTGTATTAGTGGAGAATGTTTTTTTAGATTTTATGAGTAAACAACAGTATATGTGGTAAATATGGGCTCTAAAAATGCAATTGTGCAATGAAAGGTAATTCAAATTGCAAAGAGGGAAGTATATAAAGATGTATTTAATACAATTATTTCTGTCACGATTCCTCGTGGGAAGATTTTCAACCATTTTATTCAGAACTGTGAAAAATTGTATAATTCCAACTCCCAGCATCTACACTTAAAACATTAACATTCGTCGGCTTCCATTTTTGCCATTCTAAAACATTTGGTGGTAAATTAACCTTTTCAGATTTCCAAATAGGCCACACCCACCACAGCAACGCGGTAACTATGTGGGGATAACAAACCAAACAAATCGTGCATTACCAATGTGTTGACATTTAGATGTTCACGAGGCCTGCTGCAAGCTTTGGATTCATTTATGGCACTTCTCCGGATCTTTAGAGTTTTTAGCAAAAAGGACAAACAAAATTCAGTTTGCTAAGTGTTCTGGGTAACAACAATCAGATTTACAAAGCCCGCAGCGAGCCCGTAAAAGCAATTTTTGTTCACCATTTTGCCGTCACTCAGTCTGTGTGTGCAGTACATGTATGTACATGTTGTTTTGTACAGTAAGTTGCATTGACAACATGAGTGCGCGCCATTAGCTAGCTGTACTTTACCAGTACCGCGTAGGATGTTTGCCCCCACATAGTTACGCAGATTTTGTTGCTAGACAAATCCGTGCAGTGATTGGGTAAAACAAGCTGTCAATCATTAAACTCAGAAAGCTTAATTGTTATATAGAGTTTAATAACATAAGTTTAATATGCATTTCTTAAGATTGATATTATTTTTATTCTTGGACTAAAATTTCCATTTTTAATACAAAAATCTAGCAAGAATAATTTCAGTTGCAATTATTTAAACTAAACTTTTAACACCATCAAAAAAATCTAAAAAATTTCAGGTATTTTAATAACATAAAGTTGTATTACAAGAAACTCATTTTGCCAAAAATGTACCGTTATACTGATTTTCCCTCCAAAACTCTTTGTTGCTGCTAGACAGTACAAAATCTCATTATACGCCCAACTTTGTAATTACAAATATTCTGAATATATTTCCACCAAAGCAGAACAAGATAAAACAGTTTTGTGCCAACGAGAAAAAGAGCAACCTGAATGAAATTTGGGAATTAAAAATTAAAGAATGACTATTTTCCTAAATAATCCTATGATTGTTTGCAATTTGCCGGAATGAAAAACGAATCATGAATAGCTAAAATTAAAGAGTGACTATTTTCCTAAAATATCCTATGATTGTTTTCAATTTGCCGGAATGAAAAAGGAATCGCGTATAGCTTTACGCCCACTCTATACGCAGCCATGCAGTCTGAGCATCAGTTTCTTGATTATTTTGTAAAAAGCGTAAATTAATAAACGAAATATTGATACCGAGAATTAAGAGTTTGTTTGTTTGATGAGGGCTTAACGGCACCACGACAACGAGGGTCAAATTGTGCCTGAGAGGTCAGATCATTCTAAAGGTAGGAAGGAAAGGAAACAGGGGGAGAATGAGAGAAATTCAAGAACAAAAAGTCAGAAAGCTGGGATCGGAGAGGAGGTGCATGGTTGTAACAAAAACAAAGTAGAGAGAGGGGGTGAAAGAGGAGAGTTAAATATGGTTGTAGAGGGAAGCACGATGAAGGAAGGAGATAATTTCATCCGGAGGATTTTTCTGGAAGAACACGACAAATGAGTTGTGGGGAGCGAGGGAAGCTCTGGGAAGGTTGTATAAAAGCACCTCTTTGTTCAATAATATGTCGTCAACAGAAAGTAAACGACTGGAGATTATATTTTTGATTGTTTTAAAGTAAATAAAGTTGAAGACTCACGGAGACTTTCATTGTCAGATTAACAACAGCTGGATTATTTGCAACTCTTCCTATCCACATGCAAGTATCATAAGTGTTTACAGCAATTTCCATAAATATTTGCTTAGTCTTCCTATAAACTCTAAAAATATTCTTGCATTTGGTGAACTTGGGAGAGCATCTTTCAGATTTCGGTCGTTTCTAAAGCTTATTTATTATTAGCTGCGTGTTATTAGACATACGGAGGATAGGTATACTAAGCTTAGTTACCATGAACAATTTCGCTTAGCTTCTAATAATCAACCGTCTTGGGGATTAAGGATTAAAACTTCACTTTGTTCTTCTGGTTTTGGTTTTGTTTGGATTAATCAGGGTGTTGGTAACGAAAAATCATTTTTACATATTTTTAGGCAAAGGAATTTAGATATAGATAGACAAACCTGGATCAGTGATGTAAACTCTATGGATAGTCTCCGGTCATATATTATTTTGAAAATGGAGAGTTGTGTGGAGCCTTATACATTTCTCATCAATACCTTTTATTTAAGAAAACTTATTGCCAAACTACGTTGCGGTACCCTTGAAATTGAGGTAAATGTTGGACGCAAGAAAAAGATTCCATACAGTCAAAGAATTTGTCCATTTTGTTCTCTGAATCTAATTGATGAGGAATTTCACTTTATGTTTATTTGCCCTTTCCTCCATGAATTGCGTGCAAAGTACATACCAGATTATTATGTTACGTACCCTGATAAACAAAAGCTTAAGAGCTTATTGTGTCCATGCACTGAACAATTGTGTAAATCGCTTTCTATTTATATCACGCATCCATTAAGTTTCGTGAAATGTAAGGCATGTTCGACACATGCTATGCTTAGTTATTTCTTTTATCGTTTATCTGTTTATGACGATCCTCGATCCTATTCTTATTCTTATATTAGTTGTTGATATTTTTGTAAATATTTTGTGACAAGGGCCAAGGGCCTAGTGCACGGATTTAATAAATGAATGAATAAATTATGAAATAGTTTTTAAAAAATTGCATTTTTTTAATTTTTTTTTACCCCAGGCCCAACCATTAAAAAAACAATGAAATTGATGGAAAGTGATATATTGCCCCACAAACAGGGAGGTTTTTAAGCCTAAGCCTAACCCAAACCTTCTTTTAATCTTTAGTCACAATAGTTTTAAAAAACAGGTCTGAAAATGGCTAAGATTTTTTTATAAGAATTTATTTTAAGATTAATAGCTGTCATATCGCTGAACACTTCTGAAATGACTTGCATCTTTCAATCAAATCTGCTCAATCCCTTAAAACAATTCCACACCTTGCTTAAGACTCACTTATTTAATTGTGCTTTCAAGTCCTCTTCATAATTTTTTTTGCTCTATATATTTTATGCTTATCTCATTTACACATTTGTATCTATTTTCTTTATATGCATATTTTGTAAGGCGCATTAGAATAAGTTATTTAAATAAGTAGAATAAACTTAAACTTAAATGATATCTTTTAACTCTATACCAAAGTTTTTCTCTTTTATAATCCCAAACCTTGCGAGACATCAAAAAATTGCCAACACAAATGAATCAGAAACTACCACCATAAACAAAGGATACCGAGCATTTTCATCATACCGAGCATTTTCATCATCTCCAAAATGTACCTCTTCGTGTCCATACCTAACATTCATGTGCACTCTAAGATACTTCCATCAATTATTCCTGATAACTTCTGCAAGACAGAGCTAATCAAATTACTTTCTGTCGGATTCCCCTCTTCCTTGTCCCATTAATATGATTAGCCGCAATGGAACGAACGATAAGGATATAAAATAAAAAAAACCAAACGGCTTCTTCCACGTAACAAGCAGGTGAATGGATTTTCCTGTCTGGTGATTACGGTTGCTTTCATTTGATTTCGTGCGTAGCCAGGGATTCGTGTACGAACGTCGGCAACACTGATACTAGATTCAGATAAGACACTCATCTAGGCATAAAACTAAATGTTACGACAAACGTATCAGCGGGATTACGTGATTTATTTTGGGCTTTGTTTTATATATTTTCTGCGATACTCTCAAATCTATACCTCACCCCAAATAATAATGCGAAAGATGTATGGACTCAGATGTGTGGACAGGTAGCGGCAATAAACAGTCAAAATCTATTTGATTCAACAATTCATCAACTTACAAAGTATTTTCAGGTTGACCCTTTTACATCTTGATCAATTTTGGGGTTTTAATATGCAAATATATGAATGGGCATATATTAATGTCCTATTTTCTTACTGATACAATTTAACAACCCCCCCCCCCCCCATCCCCCCACCTCCTCCTCCCCCACTTGTTGTTTTTAGAGCAGGCAATTCTGAAATAAAGATGAAATTAACAACTGTAAAAGACACAAAAATGTACATATAATATATATATAATTGTTTAATATATATATATATATATATATATATATATATATATATATTATATTATATATATATATATATATATATATATATATAAATATATATACATAAAAGATATAATATATATATATATATATATATATATATATATATATATATACATATATATTATATTATATATATATATATATATATATATATATATATATATATTATATTATATATATATATATATATATATATATATATATATATATATATATATATATATATATATATATATACATAAAAACATATAATATATATATATATACATATATACATTATATATATATATATATATATATATATATATATATATACATAAAAACATATAATATATATATGTATTAATATTCAACAATTATAGACAGATTATATTAAATTGAAATAAATATTGAAAAATTCTTTTACACTGATCAGCAAAACCTTAAATGCTCAATATACTTCTACTGTTTTTTTTTTGTTTTTTTTTTTCAAGTTTAAAAGTGCATCTTTTCTGAGCCAAATGCTCTTTTTAACAGAGAATTTAAATAAACTCTTCTCTTCTAAATTCATGATTTTATATTTCTTTCTAATAAACAAACAAACACTTTACTGGCGACCACCAGTACTTTAAATACAAACCCTTACATCACTTTCATCTCAATGCACCTTTCTAATTCTTCCAACAATTTACATAATACATAGCTCATTATCATGGCAAAATGTTCACCCTGCAATATAAGCAAATTATCTACGTTACCACCCAATGACAGAAAAATTATTCCTGTATTGGCTTTTGGCAATGAGTGTTATCCTGAGAAAATATAATAATACTGCTTGTTTAACAAAAACTACCACCTTAGTAAACAACAGAAAAAAACCTTGTTATTTTCTTAGCAATATGATTTATACGAAGAAAAACAAAAAACACTCGTTGTTATACTTAAAATTACCGCACACCTCGTGAACACAAGGAGTTTTTCCTCTTACCTGAGAGAGTGCAGCCATCCTCTCCGCAAGCTCCGCCTCCACAGTGGGCAGGGCCTCTGCTTTTCTAAGCGACTGTGTCAACTTTTGTTCAGAAAATTCAAGTTTTTCTTGAATAGTTTTAATTTTATCTTCAGTCTAAATGAAAGAAAAATGAAAAAAACATAAATAGAACTAAATTTAATCTAAGATATATCTTTAACAAAAACTTAATGGGTTTTGCAATTCTATAAAATGGGTTCACTTCCATCAAGCCTCTATGGCTAATAGAGTCCAGTCCGTGCTTATACCCGGTTTTCATGGTGATAAGCGAATGAGAGTACTCGACTCCCCCTGGATGGGGCACCAGCCCATCGCAGGTCAACTCCCCAGCCCAAAATAGTACTCATTTCACAGCTGAGTGAGCTGGAGCAAATGGGATCAGTGTGATACAAAACTGCCCTGGCTGAGATTTGATCCGGTACCTTTTGAGTACAAGACGGATGCCTTAACCACTGCACTCCCTAATACTATACTACAATCTAAGTCATTATAACATTATAGACATTAGGGGGAACCAAATAAAAACAAAAAATAGGCAAAATAATACCAAATACTTCAAATTCTAGGTTGTGATTGTGTATGTTTGTAGTTATGGATATTAATGTGAATACACACATACATGACTCGCCAAAATCATGTTTCTATTGTGTATATTATTTAATATGTTATCATCAATTATTATTAGATGCAACATTCTGAACTGCAAATGTTTAAAACCAGTCATAAAACTAATAAAAAGCCACAAAAATAAACTGTTTTGAATAACCCAAGTGTGTTGAAGTTGTATTCTGATTTACTTTCCCGGATTTTAACTTTTATTAATCAAAACGGCACATTCCCTTGTGCCGCCATCAACCCCCCCTCCCCTCCCCTATTCCCACCTTAAAACAACAGATAGCTTATTCCCTGGTGCGGCAGTCTACCCCTCCCCAAAAATAGCACATTCCCTTCAATCCACCCTCCCCATCCCTTTCAAAACTACCAGCATCTGAATCCATTTTTAAATATGCACAACTTGAAAAAGAAAAATCAAAGTGTAAAATGAGATTGAGATATTTTGGATATGATTTAAATATCGTCTTGTGCTGTCCCTCCAAGACAGCACATTCCCTGGTGCGGCCGTCTACCCCCCTCCCTCAAAGACAGCACATTCCATGTGCAATTGTCTACCCTCTCCCCATCACTCTGAAAAATACCAACTTCTGAATCCACTTTTATATACACTCAACTTTATTTAAAAAAAATTAAAGTGTAAATTAAATTGAGATATTTTGGATTTGAGTTAAATATCTACTTTTATCACAAATAATCCTAAAAAGCACCCCACCACCTTTAAAAAAGAAAACAAATTCTACTTCTGACGATTCCACTATGTGCTCAACTAAAACTTGCAAAGTAAAATTATATTTTGAGCCCTTCTGAACTCAAGATCTCAGCTTTTGCACAAATAACCCTAAAATGTTTTAAATCCATTTTCATTTAAGCCTCCAACTATATGTCATTTCTGATACACTGTTTCAAACTTTTTTAAAACATCCCTTCACACTCTACAACAATCTCTTCGCACGCTCATACAAAAAAGTAAAATCTGCAAAACGATCAGGCGCAAAAGCACTTTCTACAGAATAAATCACTCAACACTACTGCATCAACACTGTGAAATCAATTAATACAACAAGCGAGGTCGCACGGACTTTGGTAGGTGTGATACCAATATCAATTTACAAATGGGATCTCTTCACAACTATTTGTTTGTCATTTACGGCAAACAAATGCTCTTGAACGATCGACTCTGGGTGAAGTTTTATTCGTGGCGTTACCTAAAGAAACAACAGGAAATCTGGATGGAATTTGAACAAAGGTAAACTTGGGAGTGAAAAGAAACATGGATAACACTGCAAAATGAATTTAACTGCAAATCAATTTTTTCACACACGAAACGTTATTTGAGGTGCAGACTGGAACTAAAGATTATTTTGGTATCAGGAAAATGATCAGAGTGACCTCATCATTACAGTACATATCAATATGCACAAAAATGTTGAAGGTTAAATTTAGAGGACAAAAGTGTTGATATAGAAGTCTTTAAAATTGAGTCCATTACAAAAATATTCAAATTCAAACTTTAATCTGAATTTTTGTACAAATAAGCAAGGTCGTACGAACTTTGGGAGGCACGATAACAATATCAGTTCACAAATAAGATTCCATCACATCTATTCGTTCTTCTACAATCAACCCTGGATAAATTTTACTATTTGTGGCGTCACCTAAGAAACAGCGTGAAATATGGATGGAATTCGAACAAAGGTTAACTTGTAGTGAAAAGAAATGTGGAATTCACTACAAAATGAATTTTACTGCAAAATGAATTTTTCACACAAGAAACGTATCTAATGTGCAGGTTGCAACTCGATATAATTTTCGAACAGGAAAATAATTGGGGTGACCTCATATCACAAAAAATATTGAAGGTTAAATTCAGAGGACAAACGTGTTTATTTTATATATAAGAGGAGGAAAGAAGAAACAGAAAAATACAGAAAGTCTTCAAAAATTGAGTCCATTATGGATATATTCAAATTCAACGCTTAATCTGATTATTGCACAAACAAGCGAGGTCGCACTAACGTTGGTAGGGGTGATAACAATATCAGTTTACAAATACGATCTCTTCACAACTATTCATTTAAGAGTTATGGCAAACAAATGCTCTTCAACGATCGACTCATATGTGTGAATTTGTATTCATGGCGTTACCTAAGAAACAACGGGAAATATGGATGAAATTTGAACAAAGGTAAACTTGTAGTGAAAACAAATATGGATACCGCTGCAAAATGAATTTTACCTAAGAAACAATGGGAAATCTGATGGAATTTGAATGAAGGTAAACTTGGGGGAGTGAAAACAAATATGGATATCGCTGCAAAATGAATTTTACCTAAGAAACAATGGGAAATCTGATG
>JAIGNY010000279.1:2175000-2185000 GCA_020152595.1 Chiridota heheva | reverse complement strand
GCTACAAATTAAAAATGGTGTAAATTGGTCAATTCTTAACCAATTTTAATGGAATATTTTGCTGTTTTAATGGTTTAGATCATATCTGAAACCAGTTAAGCCCATGTTGCCCCTAGATATCCAGTCCTTTAAATTTGTTGTTAATTTTCACACATGCACACATACCCACACCTACCCACACACACACCCACCTACCAACACACACCCACCTACCAATACACACAAAATCTTCACCTCAGATTTCTACCTGTTACCTGATTAAAATCTAACAAGTAAGGATAGATGATATCGCTAGATAGTTGAACAGAATGCCCTCCTTTTCATAACTACCCGACTGATGCATATGTAAATTACGCTTACAAAATAGGACTTCTACGCTAGATGCTCACCCAATAAAGATAAAGCAGGACTTAAGGGACCACAACACCAGGAGAAATCCTGAGTGCACCTTACATCATGACGGGCACAAACCTTTCATCTCTACCATGCGCTTTTTAAAGAGGTCATTCACCCCAACAGCCTTACAAACCGACCAATCAGATGTGTGAAAGAGATGAATAGTAATCGGGTTAATGGAGACCTTCGGGCAGTTTGATACGGACTAGGGACTGCCGCTGTGATCAGAAATTTAGCACGATATCCCGTTAAGATATTCATTGATGGAGCATAAATAACCATTAATCCCCTCGTAACATCCATCAGCTGTAACTGTTATGTATGCTTTACTCTATAGGGAAAATCATCATTAGATTTTATCGGAATTTATAACAGCCTGAGGAGTACATAAATAGCACTGAAATGAAGACTTTATCTAGAAAAAACAAAATCATCGATCTTTTTAAAGTTACTCAACATTTAAAGATAACATCGCCCGGCTCTTAGAAAGAGTTCAGTTTATATTCCAATGAGGGCAGCATTAAAGAGTTTTGGCTCCTCGAAAGATCTATGAACATGAAGCTACACCTTTGCGTTCAACTGGAAGAAGAAAAAAAATGCTATAAACCATGAAAACATTTCAACAAAATCGGTTCAAAATTGACCATTTTATAGAATTTTGAATGTTAAGGCCTTTATTATAATACATTATGCAAATTCTATGTAGATTTTGTGACATCACAACAAGAAATTTTGTGTTTGTTTGATGAGAGTTTAACGGCACCACAACAGCAAGGGTCAAATTGTGCCTGAGAGGTCAGATCATTCCAGAGGTAGCAAAGAGAGTAAACAGGGGGAGATTGAGAGAAACACGAGAACTAAAAGCCAGAAAGCTGGGATCGAGAGAGGAGATGTATGGGTGGAAAAATAATGTAGAGAGAGAGGGGGTGGGGAAGGAGGACTAAATATGGTTGTAGAGGGAAGCATGATGAAGGAAGAAGATAATCTTGTCTGGAATTTTGTGACATCACAACATGATAACCAATAAATTTCCTTGTGTTCACTTATTGTTTTTCAATCCTCCATCAATGTTACTTGTAAGGGGGCAGTTGAATATTACAAAGAGGGTTGCATCTCAATCAATTTTGATTGATTGAATGATTAAATGATTGATTGATTGATTGATTAATTGATTGATTGATTGATTGATTGTTTGATTGATTGATTGATTAATTGATTGATTGATTGATTGATTGATTGTTTGATTGATTGATTGATTGATTGATTGGATGTCATTTCATCTACAAATCTATCAAAATTTAGTCAGAAAGCACTAGAGAATTCTTAAAATTACAACTTTTGCATACACGTTTGTTTTGACATGATATAATTATTACACTACTGAGAATCAACTTAGCTAATGTTGCCAGACCCCTAGCCCGATTTAAAAAGAGGCAGGGTGCTAGACTTGTTGAGGGGCACATTCATGCGCGCGCGAAGCGCTGCGTCTTTTCGGCATGGAGTCCAGGGGCTCAATCCCATGGTGAAGGAGCTCTGGGATTTTAGCTATAATCATACCTCAGAATGAAACTATTCTGACTGATAAGGACCATTCATGAGCCAAACAGGACAATTGCTTACTATGCTATCATTCAGTGTTCTGTATCCATGTAAGGTATTTCATTTATGAGGTTAATAAAGATTATTACGTTGTTTTTTTTAATCTAAAAAAAATAATAATAATAAAAAAAATCTCATGAGGGGCAGGGCAGACCCCAGGGGGGCAGGGCGGGCCCACAGAGGCAAAGTGTGGGCCGCCCCTGTAAAACAGCAAAACTAGGAGTCTGATTACCGCTACTTGTCCATATACCTTTATGTTAAATGCAGAATCTTTTTTTTATCTAATGCATGCACTCTCAACGGCAGAAATGCTATGACAAAATTTGTAGCAATTTTTCAACGATGACTTCTAAGCCTAAAAGGTCAAACTTGTTTGCCACTTTTTGTTTTGTCGTTCATCTTTATACATCGACACCCATATCTACTTGATGTGCGACTACCACTTCTGACAGATTTGAGTACACCGTCAGAGAAATTATGACTAAGATAAGCAATCCCCACAAGAAGCTCTAAGCAGATTGAAAAAAAATCCAGGCAGGATTACTACGGGCTGTGCTAAACTTGTCCAAATTGATAAATACAAAAACTGACTGCGGTTTAAGCCAAGAGACATGCTTTTGGGTGGCCTTTTACTACCAATCGAATGATGAATTACCAATCGAGGTTAAAAAGGAAAATCTATCAGTTGATTAATTTCACACTCCCTGGGATGACGTAAACACCAGAATTAAACGAGAAATGGTCCACATTTTGAAATTTATCATGAATATCATGCGTGTGAGTCAAATTATTGGAAAGATAGCATGTACTCAGTGCATACTTTCTGAAGAAGGGCAATGACTGAAGGACTAATCTATGAAATTGTAGAGGCAATGAAGCTGCAACATTTTGAAAAATCTATTAAAATTACACTAAAAATTGAGCCATTTTATAACTTTTTATTTTATTTTATATTTTATTTTAAGGATTGAAAATGTATTTGGAGAAGAAAAAAATTATGCAAATTTGTGATGCATTTACAAGCATAAATCAGTATTTTCCAATTCAAATCTACTTTGACAATTTTGTTGTTGTTGAAAGTGAGTCATTCGTTAACTCCAAAGGGGAAAACACATTATCCTCTTGTCAGAGATTGAAATAACATAACAAGATGATGATGTGCTAAAGGTTAGTCACCCCAAAAATAGTTCAAACTAACACCACCACGACCACAATTTTTTTTTTTTTTATGATAATAAACAAAAAGATGCCCAGAGTTAATAAAGAACCTATCAATGTTGACTTTGAAATTGTGAACAGAATTGGAGCTAATACCCACTAAGGCAAACCATTCCACTCATTAACAACTCTTTGCAAAAAGCTAACATACTGAACATCTATCCATGAGAACTCTTTGGTCAACTTCAAACTGTTACCACATATCACATGAGGATTAGCTGAAACATGCAAGAATTAACAGGAAGTCAAAGCATCACTACCAGATAGGAATTTAAAAATCTGCATCATATCGCCACGTACTCTTCTTAACTCAAGCGTGGTCAAACCAAGAATTCGCAACCTATGATTCATAAGAGAGATTCCTTACTTCAGGAATAAGTCTAGTGGCTCTTCGCTGAACCTGCTCCAAAATGAACTTATCCTTCTCATAAAAGGGACTCCAAGCCTGAAAAGGATACTCAAGGTGAGGCCTGACTAACTGCTTATACAAATTAGGAACAACCTCTCTACCAAAAAAAACAAAAATTTCTTTTAATCAAACCAAGCATCCTATTTGCCCTCGCAGCTGCTAATGCACACTGTTTAAAAGGCTTCAAATTACTAGTAATGACAACACCTAGATCCCTTTCTTGATCAACACAACCAAGATCTAAACCATTCATGCAGTAATTAAAAGCCAAATTGCTCTGACCAAAATGAATAACGGAAAAAAATTTCAAGAACACAAATTTTCTTCGCAATCACGAATTGTGCTCAGTCTAAGCCAGAAATAAATATTTTCATCCAATGGAAGATGATAATTTTTTTTAAAGCACCCCATTTAAAGGTCATCAAAAGTCAACTTTATAGAATCCCGATCAATCAATCAATCATATAGCCAAAAACTAATCAATTGCACTAGGGTAATAATCTTTCACAAAAAACGAACGTTTAAGGGAAAGTAAAAAATGATGCTTCAAAAAAATGTTTGGAAAATGTGGATGGACTTTGTTTTGTTTATATGATCAGGCAGTTGTTTGGATTTACGAGGAGCATAGCAGGAAATGACAATTGACAAGACAAAATCTTTTGCAGTCTTGCACTACCTGTTATTTATACTATCTTGCAATCACTAGATTATAGTGCAATGTGATGTTCCTAAAAAGAATGCATCTTGTCTACTATAATACAAGGGGAACAATGCACCAGGGAGAGGCCTAGTTCACCACTAACTCAACCTTCCCACTAATACCTTTTCCCCTCCTTTCCGCACTCCCCCCACCCCCAAGCAGAGTAACCAACAACCTTCCCACTAATAACTCTTCCCCTCCTTTCCACACTCCCCTCACCCCCAAACAGAGTAACCAACAACCTTCCCACTAATACCTCTTCCCCTCCTTTCCGCACTCCCCCCACCCCCAAGCAGAGTAACCAACAACCTTCCCACTAATAACTCTTCCCCTCTTCCCACTCCCCCCAAACAGAGTAACCAACAACCTTCCCACTAATACCTCCCTCCTTTCCGCACCCCCCCCCCAAGCAGAGTAACCAACAACCTTCCCACTAATAACTCTTCCCCTCCTTTCCACACTTCCCTCACCCCCAAACAGAGTAACCAACAACCTTCCCACTAATACCTCTTCCCCTCCTTTCCGCACTCCCACCCCAAGCAGAGTAACCAACAACCTTCCACTAATACATCTTCCCCTCCTTTCCGCACTCCCCCCACCCCCAAACAGAGTAACCAACAACCTTCCCACTAATACCCTCTTTCCGCAACTCCCCACCCCAAGCAGAGTAACCAACAACCTTGCCACTAATACATCTTCCCTCCTTTCCGCTCCCCCACCCCCAAGCAGAGTAACCAACAACCTTCCCACTTCTTTCTTTCCGCACTCCCCCACCCCCAAGCAGAGTGACTATCACTGTTATGCAGACCATTGCTCAAAATAATTTGACTTCCTTTTGGGATGTTTGTTCAACAATGAGGTACGTAGTTCATGATTTTTATTTTGATGATTCTTATACCAATTCAGATATTACTGATTGTTATTTTGATGATTCTTATCCCAATTCAGATATTACTGATTGTTATTTTGATGATTCTTATCCCAATTCAGATATTACTGATTGTTATTTTGATGATTCTTACCCCAATTCAGATATTACTGATTGTTATATTGATGATTTTTATTCCAATTCAGATATTACTGATTGTTATTTTGATGATTCTTATCCCAACTCGGATATTACTGATTGTTATTTTGATACTTCTTATCCCAATTCAGATATTACTGATTGTCATTTTGATGATTCTTATCCCAATTCAGATATTACTGATTGTCATTTTGATGATTCTTATCCCAATTCAGATATTACTGATTGTCATTTTGATGATTTTTATCCCAATTCAGATATTACTGATTGTTATTTTGATGATTCTTATCCCAATTCAGATATAACTGATTGTTATTTTGATGATTCTTATCCCAATTCAGATATTACTGATTGTTATCTTGATGATTCTTATCCCAATTCAGATATAACTGATTGTTATTTTGATGATTCTTATCCCAATTCAGATATTACTGATTGTTATCTTGATGATTCTTATCCCAATTCAGATATTACTGATTGTTATTTTAATGATTTTTATCCCAATTCAGATATTACTGATTGTTATTTTGATGATTCTTATCCCAATTCAGATATTACTGATTGTTATTTTGATGATTGTTATCCCAATTCAGATATTACTGATTGTTATTTTGATGATTCTTATCCCAATTCAAATATTACTGATTGTTATTTTGATGATTCTTATCCCAATTCAGATATTACTGATTAATATTTTGATGATTTTTATCCCAATTCAGATATTACTGATTGTTATTTTGATGATTCTTATCCCAATTCAGATATTACTGATTGTTATTTTGATGATTCTTATCCCAATTCAGATATTAACGGTGGAACTCTCTTTCTGAATTTGTTTAACTTTCCAAATACAGATATAAAACTTACACTCTTTCCATTCAGACACCGTGTGTCTAGCACATCTAATTTCTTCATATTGAAGCTTTGATTAAATTTTTTTTTAAAGTTCAAAGTTTTCAAAATTCAAAGCATAAAAAGAAAAATTATTAATTATTTTACTGTACTTAAAGAATGAAGCCTTAGCTATATGGTTGAAGTTGGATTCGTTTCTGTAATAATACTTATGTCTTTATACAGTACTTCTCTATGCAAATACTGCATAATCAAAGCACTTTACAATGGTAACTATTAGGCTCATAGCTGAAGCCACACACAGCGCAGAAGCCTGTATGGCAATCTATACTTCATTTTCCGCCAATCTAATGGTAACTATTAGGCTCATAGCTGAAGCCACACACAGCATACAAGCCTCTATGGCAATCCATACTTCATTTTCCGCCAATCTAATGGTAACTATTAGGCTCATAGCTGAAGCCACACACAGCACACAAGCCTGTATGGCAATCCATACTTCATTTTCCGCCAATCTAATGGTAACTATTAGGCTCATAGCTGAAGCCACACACAGCACACAAGCCTGTATGGCAATCCATACTTCATTTTCCGCCAATCTAATGGTAACTATTAGGCTCATAGTTGAAGCCACACACAGCGCACAAGCCTGTATGGCAATCCATACTTCATTTTCCGCCAATCTAATGGTAACTATTAGGCTCATAGCTGAAGCCACACACAGCACACAAGCCTGTATGGCAATCCATACTTCATTTTCCGCCAATCTAATGGTAACTATTAGGCTCATAGCTGAAGCCACACACAGCGCACAAGCCTGTATGGCAATCCATACTTCATTTTCCGCCAATCTAACAGTAACTATTAGGTTCATAGCTGAAGCCACACACAGCATACAAGCCTGTATGGCAATCCATACTTCATTTTCCGCCAATCTAATGGTAACTATTAGGCTCATAGCTGAAGCCACACACAGCGCACAAGCCTGTATGGCAATCCATACTTCATTTTCCGCCAATCTAATGGTAACTATTAGGCTCATAGCTGAAGCCACACACAGCATACAAGCCTCTATGGCAATCCATACTTCATTTTCCGCCAATCTAACAGTAACTATTAGGTTCATAGCTGAAGCCACACACAGCACACAAGCCTGTATGGCAATCCATACTTCATTTTCCGCCAATCTTATCCCATTTCAGATGTCTTTTAAATCCGTTTATAATATTCTTCGAACATATTTCACCTTGATGAATTTTCACGAATGTGATACAAATCTCATCGCACCCATTTTTTTCCAACCAGCCTCACATTTTTCTGCCAATCCTAATTACATTTCTGATTCTAAAAATCCTTTTATAATATTCTTCGAACATATTTCACCTTGATGAATTTTCACGAATGTGATACAAATCTCATCGCACCCATATTTTTCCAACCAGCCTCACATTTTTCTGCCAATCTTAATTACATTTCTGATTCTAAAAATCCTTTTATGATAATCTTCGATCAAATTCCAACTTGATGAATCTTCAAGAACGCAATTCATATCTCATCACAGCTTATTTTCCCTACCAGCCTTAACATTTCCCCCCACAACTCGCAAATCAATCTCTTTTCAATGACAAACTTTCAGTGCAGAAAAAAACAAAACAAAAACATTCATTGTCATTCCTTATAAACATGAATGTCTTTTATTTTTTATTGTTTTTTCTAATCAAAAACGCACCAGAAAAAAATTAAGAAATAAATTCACGTTATGTCTACGTCATGATTCATAAATTACACGCAACCCATAAGATTCATCGCAAAACAAAACAAAAACCGTACCCACTCTCAGAAAACCTGATACTTCATTAGCCAGCACCTCCAAATTCCTGTGGGGAATTTTCAGCTGTATTTGTTATCATTAAACCTAAGAGAGGACCTGAAACAACAGTCAGACCTTAATCAGGCTAGAAATCCAATCACCGTCAAGGTTAAACCAAACTTACAACAGAATGCTTTTCTTGCGCTGTGTATGGTACGAAATGAGGCGGTCGTGTAAGTCTACAGCTGTGACTTTAGGAATGCTGAGATTTTCATTTCGTTGGGAAGGTGTTGGAATGTAAAATAATCGTATCATTTTAATGTCACACCAAATGAGTCTGACATAATCATATCATTTTAATGTCTCACCAAATGAGTCTGACACATCATATCATTTTAATGTCTCACCTAATGCGTCTGACATAATCACATCATTTTAATGTCTCACCAAATGAGTCTGACATAATCACATCATTTTAATGTCTCACCAAATGAGTCTGACATAATCACATCATTTTAATGTCTCACCAAATGAGTCTGACACAATCATATCATTTTAATGTCTCACCAAATGAGTCTGACATAATCACATCATTTTAATGTCTCACCAAATGAGTCTGACATAATCATATCATTTTAATGTCTCACCAAATGAGTCTGACATATCATATTATTTTAATGTCTCACCAAATGAGTCTGACATAATCATATCATTTTAATGTCACACCAAATGAGTCTGACATAATCATATCATTTTAATGTCACACCAAATGAGTCTGACATAATCATATCATTTTAATGTCTCACCAAATGAGTCTGACATATCATATCATTTTAATGTCTCACCTAATGCGTCTGACATAATCACATCATTTTAATGTCTCACCAAATGAGTCTGACATAATCATACCATTTTAATGTCTCACCAAATGAGTCTGACATATCATATTATTTTAATGTCTCACCAAATGAGTCTGACATAATCATATCATTTTAATGTCTCACCAAATGAGCCTGACATAATCATATCATTTTAATGTCTCACCAAATAAGCCTGACATAATCATATCATTTTAATGTCTCACCTAATGCGTCTGACATAATCATATCATTTTAATGTCTCACCAAATGAGTCTGACATATCATATTATTTTAATGTCTCACCAAATGAGTCTGACATAATCATATCATTTTAATGTCTCACCAAATGAGTCTGCAAAATCATATCATTTTAATTTCTCACCAGATGAGTCTGACATAATCATATCATTTTAATGTCTCACCAAATGAGTCTGACATAATCATATCATTTTAAAATGTCTCAAACAATTATATATTTATATTATTTGAAAATGTCTTACAAAATGACATAATAAATTATTTTAAAACATAGATGAACCATTACCTAAGTTTTAATTTTAATTACCTTTGAAAACAGTTACATACGTAGGTAGATTGGTTATTTTACATCTCTTTCTCAACATGTAAAGTACAGATGTCCGCGGCTTCTTGAAAAACCAATTGTGAAGCACTCACCGGTGAATGAAGGACGACCCACCGGGAATCGAACCCCGGACCTCTACAATCTTGGACAAAACTCGTTGGGACAGCCCTGTTCAATGTTGGTGAAATGGGTGGAAAAGGTTACCTGAAAAATTGCTGTACATGAAAAATTTGAAATAACATGCAGACTTTTCGGTAAGTGTCCCAACCGGTTTGTCCAAGATTGTAGCTCTCCAAGGTCATGTCCTGACACTTAGACCACGGATACTCAAATTCTGAATAAATTGTGAAAAGAGCTTCATTGATTTTCACATTACGATTGATTACGGTTCAACATTTCTTCCTCTACGGAAAGATTTTCAAACTTGAAGAAAATAACACAAATTCTGTTTAAATCGTTTTGAAAATAGCATTCATTGATTTTCATGCCACGTCTAACCATGGCTCTGTCATTTCTTCCTCTGTGAAAAGATGGTTTAATTTGACA